>JAEQBH010005486.1:0-337004 GCA_016808115.1 Tetrastigma voinierianum | reverse complement strand
GAAGAAGTTAATAGTGAAAGTTTAGTCAAGACCTTGGGGGCTCGATTCGACTGTATTGATTCTACGACCCTCATATCAGGAGTTCAAGTCTTGGACATAGTAGTAGACCTAGTTTTCTTTGGTACTTCAACTACAGTGATGATGGCTGAGGGGGACGATGATGGTAGTGATGCGGAAATGATGGTGGAATGTGCGGTCGACAAACAAGTCAATATCCATTGAGTCCATTGCTTGGTGAAGATGATTTCACACATGCTACCACAGATGAAGACCACGGGTCTAGGAGAGGCAGTGCTGTATTGGAACCATTGGAAAGCCATATGAGATCGACAACGAGTGGATGGCACATCACAATGAGGATTCATTGTCGGCTAGTTTTTTGAATCTATGAGCATTGTACTCAATACGTTGATTATCAATGACGGTAACATTTTCCTCCTCACACAATGACTTATAGTTGACCTTCTTCAATCCTTGACTTCCGTTATTGAAGAATATGGAATGATATAAATTATCCTCATGTTGAACAAATGCCATTCAACATTCCATATCCAAATGCAACAAGGATCTCAAACGAACATGTGGGTGAACCCCGAATTTCCATCCATGGAGAGGTTGTGGAGTACAAGTGAAGACATTTATCTGGCATGTTCGATCTTATAGTATTATCGGAACACCATGTCTTGGTATGACTATTGTCTTCACCAAGATGGGATCCCTTCATCAAATGTTGCAATGGAGCCACATCGATCTTCATTTTGGTGGTGAAAGACCATAACAATGTAATATCAATGTCTATATTTCATTATAAATGTCATTTTTACACTTTTATAAAAAAAGTGTTTCCATCAATTTAAAGTATTTTTATTAATTTATGATATATCGATATTCGTAGCAAAATATCCACCGATATATCTCCGATATATCCCGATATATCGTAAATCCAATTACCGATATATCGAATTGAAACGATTATTTCATCTTGATCGGTAATTTACTCGTTTTGGATTGCTTATGCTAAATATGCTTATTTGAAATGGTGAAGCGTTACATACTTGAAATTTGCGGGCGTATTATAAGGCTCAAAATTTTACTTATTTTTTAATTTCTTAATGTTTGATTTTACCATGGAAAAATATTAAAGAAAAAAATCAAATATAAACAAAATTCTTAAAAATTTTATTTATTTTAAAATTTCTTAGTCCTTATATAATATATAGAAACAAATAAAATAAATTTTATAGAATTAATTTATTAAGCTCAAACCAATTTTTTATTTTCCTTCAAATATTCTTTCCTTCCTCTATTTCTCTATATTATCCTTCTTCTTAAGAGAGTTCTCTTATTCTCTGAGCTTCCAACCTTAAGTGTAAGGGCTTAGCAAAACTAGCTAGACAAGTTAGGAGGTTGACTTAGCAACTTTCTAGAAAGTTGCCTTAGTGCCGCACGAGAGCTTGGTGAAAAGGCTAAGTATGTGACACTAAGGTTTCTTATAAACATTTTCTATTGTTCCTCTTTTACACTTGATTTTATGACTAAACATGTCAAAGCAACAATTATTAAACTGCAATCGGGGCTGTGAAACAAGGGGCCAATTTTAACTACTTGGTTGGGTTGAGTACTCATGCGCAGGACTTGGGACTTTTACAATCTTCAAGAAATTCTGGCTTATTAATTTTATAACTAACTTATTGTATTGAAACTATGGTAGTGTTGGTTTTTTAAAATTTAATTTTAAATGGAATTTAAAGTTATATAGCGATTAATAGTGTTAAGCATTGAATTATTTGTTTTTTAATATTTTATTTTTATTAATTATTTTTAAGGGCATTTTTATTAATTATTAAAAAATAAAAAATCAATAGGTTATTTCTAATATTAAAGAAACCTAAATATTTATGCTTTTTCAATTTAGTAAAAAAATAAAATAAAAATAAGTTAATGAAAAATTAAATAATAAACTATTTAAAATATAAAAGTAAGTTCTTTTAAGCAAAATGTTAAAAAAATCATATAACACGTGTAGGGTTTAATTACTATACAAGCTATTCACGAAGGCTAGAAATGCTTAGTGCAAAATTGATTACCTACTGGTAAGTTTCTTATTCTGTTAGACAAGGAATTGCATAATTCTAATTCTTGGGTTATTTATTTTCTCTGTAATGATTATTATCAGAATATTTATAATCGTTTCTCATGAACCTTTTTAGATCCAACCATTAACATGGAGGAGATGGGAAGGGAAATGGCTAGATATTGTGGAGGTTTGCCATTGGCTGTTGTTGTGCTCGGAGGACTTCTAGCTAAAAACCCCACATTGCATGATTGGGAGAGAATTTATAGAAATATTACATCATTCTTGATGAGATCAGGGAAAGACAATTACAAGCAGCAAGACAATGGAGTATGGATGTTGTTAGTTTTAAGTTACCAAGATTTGTCATACCGCTTAAAATCTTGCTTTCTCTATTGTATTTCATGAGGACAAATTCCCACAAAAACTTTGGTTCAAATGTGGGTGGTTGAAGGGATTGTATCGAAGGAGGATGTTGGAGAAGGGTACTTGGCTGAGCTCATTGAAAGGTGTATGATTCAAGTAGGAAGAACAAAAAGTTACGATGGAAGAGTCAAAACTTGCCAAATGCATGACCTAATGCGAGATTTATGCTTGTCAAAGGCAAAAGAAGAAAATTTTCGAGATTATGTGGTGGTTTGAGCAAGTGGAAACATCTTCATCTTCACGGTACTTGATGCGCGTGAGTGCTGTAGATAAAGTTCGAAGAACGTGTATATCTAGATCACTCTCCTCCTACAGAGGAATGACACGTAAATCAAAGCCAATTAAAAACATTAGAAAATGTATGCTTGTCGAGTTGATAAGCGATTAGAAAACATTCAGCTCTGTAGATAATCTAATATACTAGAATACTACAAGATTATCCGATGAAAGCATCTTGACAGTAAAAAGATTTGATGTGAAACACATTTGATCGAGCTTGATATTTACCATCAGATAAGCTACGTAAAAGCAAATGAAACTAACCACAACCACACGTCGTAACAAGTCGACAACAAAAACATAAGAAAACAAAAGAAAATAAAATGAAAACTTAGATTTGGTGGAAGAAACCACTTTATTGAAGTAGAAAGCTCTTATATGAGTAGACGAAATAATGGGATGAGTGATTTCAGAGCAAGAAATGCCAAAAAAACCACCCATCTTTTCTAAGGAGGAAGTAAAAAAAGAATGAAATAAATTGAATATCCTTATAGTAGAAGCCAAAATACCATCCCTTAAAGTCATATGGCTAAAACAATAATTATCAGGACTTGCCTATATGCAGCCGTTTTATAATATCATTAGAGTCTCTAATAACTCATCATAGTTGAAAGTCAACACCCTCCATTTGTCACATGAGGTTTCCTAACAGTTTGAGAGGAAAAAGAAGATGCATATTATCTACTTGAGAAAAGGCCCGAAATAATGAAAGTATGCTGTAAAAAAAAAAAAAGGAAAGATTTCATAGATACCCTTCTGCTCTGTTTTCTTTATAACAGAATTAATTACAGAGGCTTTTACAGCAGCAAGCCTCTAACCACCCGACAAGACTCAAACAGAGTCTTAACCTGCTATTCCTTTAACATTTCGAACTGCACCTATATCCTAGGATGGATAATGAAACATGACATGTAAGAGTTACTTTGCATGTAATGCAAACTTTTTTTTTTTTTTTAAGCTAAACACTTCGATTATAATGTAATATTGTCTGATAGGACTTGAACCGGAGAATCCCTTCCCGATGTCCTTGCCTTTTGAAAAGTTGAATCATTTATCACGCTAGAAAAATGCACGTCGCATGTAATAGTTACTTTAATTACACATGTAGGATCACTTCCAATGAGCAATATCATTTTAAAATACACAAATATACTTATTTGTCTGTCAGCACCTTCAGTATCACCCCAAAACAAACTGGCTACCACTCAGCAGATAGGTCAAGCCCCATCTAATTCATTCCAACTTCACAAGTAGAAGATCATTGTGTCCAGTAGAATACGATAGTACGTAAGATGCCATGCACTGCTGCATGGAAGTCATTGACAGAGAAAAACGTAAAATTGTGAGACAACCTATTGCCATGTATGTACGTAACATTGCTATTATATTGCAATCAGATGAGAAAAACGTAACATTTATCTAATCCTTTTTTTAAAGGTCCAAAAGGCCATATTTAAACCTGAGAAAAAGGAAAATTGTAGAAAAATGATTAAAGCGCTGAGAGAATGGAGGATTATGGTCATTTTGGAAATGATAATTATATTAGTGCAATTGCAGGAAACCAACTTTTTAACACATTATCCTTTCAACCTCTTACTAGTCCGATTGTCACTGTATTCTACTTTCCCAATGAAAAAAACAGGACTGTTTATATATACAATGATTCACCTGATGTTTCATCATCAAATGATGCATTGTCATAGATAATGATAAACAGTGAAGGATAATAGACTGTAGGTAATAGATAAATAAGTAAACACACATACATAGAAACATAAGATTGGTTACGCAGTTCGGAAATAGTCTACATCCGCGGGGCTGAGCCCAGTTAAAGGATTTCATTATATATTAATTAGGTTACACGTTGATCTTATGTGAGACACAACTCACTCTTTCTCACTGTCGTCTTCTCCTAATTCTCTCACTGTGAAACATGGAGATAAGCTCTCTTTATTCCCCTTTCACAACATCTGAACTACTACAAAGCCCAATCACTTCTTCTGTTAAGAGTGGCAAGGCTCTCACCATCATGAATAAGAGCAGTACATGTAGATAGCTACTCCGACTGTGGACAGCTTTCCAATCAATCTCTCTTGTGTGCCTTCACAATTCCATCACCTATTTGAATCTGCTGGGTGCTGGCACAACTATGCTTATAGCTGCAAGAAGCCCTTGTATTTCCAATATTCCAAAGTCCGATTTCCATCCTTGTTCATCAAGCCATGCCATATTTGTAAGGGTAGAATATCACCTTTCAAAGTGAAGAAAAATCATGTGCCCCTCAATCTCCAGATTTGATTTTCTTAATCTTTCCTTAGATTAATTTTACCTTTGATTTCTTTCTAAACCCGTGATAGGGAATATCTGCCGAAAAATCCACTAGCCAAATCCATGTTGTTCCAATAAAGGTAAGAGAAGTTTCACAACATGACTTACCATTTAGCTCTCCAAACGCAGTAGAGATGATATTTATTTTTGACAAAGAGCAAGGCCAATCCAATATCCCCAACAATCTCCCCTTTTAGAATTCTTTGGCAAAAATAAATTAAGCCACGCAGGATTCTAAAGCCAACAGATGGTTAAACACAAAATGAGTTCGAAAATACACCAACTACGATTCATTAGGAGATGCAACTTTCCATAAACGAACTGTCAATTCTAATTAGGGACTGAAACAACAAGAACTAATAAACTAACGATGCTCAATCAAAACAAAACTGCCAAACCAGAGTCAAACCAGAAAATGTAAACCAAAACATCAGCGAGCTGTTCGAGAAGAGAACTAAGCAAAATCACATATATCTCCCCCTGTTTTTGCAAAGAATCGCTAATGTCAGGAAGTAGAGTCAGGACCTGAGGCAGGAGCAGGCGCAGATCAATCCACCATCTGAGGAGCACCAAAGGCAACCTGAAGTTCAGCAATCAATGGATACCGCAGCAAGACGGGAGTTAGTCGAGGCCAAGAGAGAAGCAAGACGATCACCATGTGACACGCCAGCAAACGCTACTCATTGTGCAACCATGAAAGGAGAACAGAGCGAGCAACCGATGAAAGAGGAGCAGAGGATGGTGGAACATCTACAGAAACAGGAGAAGCAAGTACAGGATCAGCATAAGACAAAACGGGCTCAGAGGGTCACTTACCAACCGAAATATCTGACATATGCTTCCCCTGAAAGAGTTTGAAGTTGAGACGAATTGATCCAGGAGACCTACTGAAGCAATCAGAGCTGTGAACGACCGAGAGGGAGCCTAAGCATGCGGATCCACCACCCTTATTAATTCAGTCTTAACAGGCTCACAGACCATTAGGACTTAGGCTAAGTTAGAGTAGCCCATGATGATTTTTATTTTAAATATTTTAATGATTATATATTATTTTTAATTATTAAGAATATTTAATTTTTTATTATAAAAAATATAAAATGTTGTTTATAGGAAAAAGAATAATTATTAAATAATTTAATAAAATAAAATAATATTAGCATGAAAAATAATTTAAATAAAATAAAATATATATAAACAACTATAATAATTTATTTTATATGTCTTTTAAGAAACGTAAAAATAAGCTATAAATATTTGAAATAAACTTTATTTCGCAAAAATATAAAATTTATAAATTTGTTATTGTGTATTTTAATATTTTAATGTCAGACCCATTTGATACGATTAATAAAACCAGTAAACCAATCGAAAATTAGGGTTGGGTGCTTGGAAATCAATTTATTACTTAAAACAATGGGCTTATTTAAATTGAACCGGACCGACCAGTTTCCAGTTATAGCTGGAAGCTTCTATGAAGGAAAGCATTTCCCTCATATCATACATACTGCACGTACTTTTCTACCTTCCATTCCTACCTTGAATCATTACAAGTTGAATGGCCTTTTTGACAAGTTGATGGTAAATTGTTTTAATATGAATTTTTAATTATTTAATAGCCAATTTTTTATTAAATGTATATTGAATTCAGTTAATTAGTTCCTGTATGCTGCAGAGGTTTCCGGTTCTTCCTCTTTTTTGTTAATATATTACTTTGCTTTTACCGATAGAAAAAAAAGAATTCAATTAATTAGTTGTTTTTAGATTCATCATTTTTTTTTTTTTTTGGTGAAGGAAGACCTAAAACTTAGATATTACATAAAAATTAAACGAAGCAGCGTGTCTTTATAGCTAATGTACAATATCTTTAAAAAATTTGGCAAAATACTAGAATCTAAGATACCAATACCTTTTTTGCTAGATAGTTTATAATTCTATTCACTTCTCTATAGACATGACAACACTCGTACCCTAGGACAACTTTCAAATAAATATCATCCATTAATAATATAATAGAGTTAGGAATATTGATCCCCTTATTGTAGCACTCTATATAACTATTTTTTATTCCCCTTCAATTTCTAAATTAGAATATCCTTACTAGCAGCCAAAATACCATCCCTTGAAGCCATATATTCAGCAACAATTATTGAAATATATATTCAATATAAATAAATTATTGAGAACTTTAAACATACATGTTTTATAATATCATTAGAGTACTAATAACTCATCCTACTTTAAAATCAACACCCTCCATTGTCACATGAGGTTTCCCGACAGTTTGAGAAGAAAAAAAAGATGCATATTATCTACTTGAGAAATTTTAGAGCGGCCACAAGCGTTTGAATCTGAAGCAATTGGCTGAATCGAAGAAATCTGGTTGGACAGTGATTGCCTGAACAGTAGCAGATCTGGAAGCACAGGACGTGATACTACAGTAGCAAAATCTGGGAAAAAGAAAGAAAAACCGTGTAACAAACCGAGTCGCGTAAGAGTAAACTGCCTTTAGGAATTTTATTCCCAAGGGTATAACAGTTCTTCAGATGTAATATCTAGACTATGAACAGAAGAACAGAGAAGAGGGAGGAAGAACGAAAAATCTGATTTTCAACATCACCAAAGGTTTGAATTTATAGAAAATATGTAACTGTTGGCTTTGAGGTTTGAAATTCAAAATGAGGACAGAAAGTTCAGATCTGTCAGTTCTCCCTTTAAGATTCATTTGTGGACATGCTAAGCCATGAGAGCTGGCTCAGCTTTTCTAAACTTGGCACTTTTCCTGTAAGCTGGTTACCTGTAATTATCAGGTTACTAGCTTTGAAGCATTGGATATCGAAATAGGAAAGGTTCCAGTGAATTGATTAAGGCCAATGCCGAGGAATTCAAGATTAGGAAGAGAGTTGCCTATATCTGAGGGAAGACTCCCATAAATTTGGTTACTTGACACATCAAAAACTTCAAGAGACGAGAGATTGAAGAATGAAGGAGGAATGGTACCAGACTGTTATATTTTTTACTCCTGTGCAATCCCACATCATTTAGATGTGGGTTTTGCTTCCCCCTTTAGCCTATAAAAGGTGCTTCTCCTTTCTGTATTAAATGCACCTCTTCTCATACATATAAGGGTCTTTCTAGTATTGCCCAATTGCTTGGGTATTTACCTTTTGACTCAATTTCTTAGGAAATTGATTTGTGACCCTAAGTTTGTAATTATCTTTGAATTAGTGGAAGTTGTTCGTTGGCGCCCGAGGATGTAGGTATTTATACTGAATCTCGTTAAATTTTGTGTGCTTGTTTTCCTTTATGTCTTTAGTTATTCTACTTATTGCATTATTTGATGCGTTTGCATAATAAATGGTATCAGAACTTTAGGTTCTGTTGTAAGTATGCTCTGTGGTTGTGGCGTAACGCAATCTTACACATCAGAAATTTGCTCTTGAACTATTGATAGTTGAAATATGTTCAAGTAAAGTTGTAAGTATGCTCTGTGGTTGCGGCGTAACTTGATCTTCCACATCAGAAATTTGCTCTTGAACTATTGATAGTTGAAATATGTTCAAGTAAAGTTGTAAGTATGCTCTGTGGTTGCGGCGTAGCCAATCTTACTATCGAAATTTGCTCTTGAAGCGGTGATGGTTAATCTGTTCAAGTAAAGTATGTTCTGTGGTTGTTGTGTAGCCCGAGCTTCCACATCATAAATTTGTTCTTGAACTGTTGATGGTCAAATCCGTTGAAAGCTCTATTGTTTGGAATATTTGAGGAAGTTATGTCTGAGAAGTTCCATCATCTGGTATATTTGTTGGAAGTTTTGTCTTAGGAGATTGGTATTTTGACATAATTTGGACTAATCTAGCCTTTCTTGGGAACTTTTGTTCTGTTTAAGGAGATTGGGCTAAGTGGGACTATGGTGATCAATTCAATCTTTCATGGGAACCGTCCTAGTATTCACAGGCGCAATTTTGTGTAAAGATGATAGAATCGGGGTCAAAAACAACGATCTCAAATTCAAAAGTAGATGTTGAAAAATTTGATGGTTGGAATAATTTCGAAACATAGCGAGTGATATGAAGGATTACTACTTTGTATATGCTAGATTTGGATTAGGTTTTGAAAGAAATAAAACCAGATGATACTAGTGAGAGTGAGTGGGAAAGGCTTAACATAAAAAATTGTGGGTTGATCCGTTCTTGTCTGGCTAAAGAGCAGAGGTATATGTTTCTACAAGAGACATATGTCTATAGTTTGTGGAAGGCGCTAGAAAACAAATATGTGAAGAAAAGCAATGAGAATCGGTTGTACCTGTTCAAGAGATTATTCCGTCTCCAGTTAAAAATCAATTATGAGCCTTAGTTCCAATATTGATGAGTTTAATAAATTAATTGATATTCATTAAACTTAGATGAGACAACCAGATGGCGTAAGTATGTTGTGATTGGTTCTCTTCCTAATGAGTTGGATCATCTTTGTATTACTCTTATTCATGGGAAAGAAAATTTGTCTTTTCAAGAAGTTTGTTCTACCATGTTGAATAATGAAATTCAAAAGAAATATCAAAGAGAACATTGGGATGAGTCAGTAGAAGCATTGACAGTGAGAGGTCGTAGTCAAAATAAGAAATGGGAAACAAGGGGAAATGTGACATCAAAGGGTAGACTGGGAAAAGACGAGTGTGCCTTTTGTCATGAGGAGGGGTATTGGAAGAAAGATTGTCCTAAGTTGAAAAAGAAAGATAAGGGCAAGTCTATGTCTGATGAGCGTGTCATTGAGCATGAGGATGACACTAGTGATTATGAGTTTTGTTTAGTTTGTCATCAAACAATTGCTGGTTTTTGATGAATGGATTTTGGATTCGGGTTGTACCTATCATAAGTTTCCACATAAGGAGTCGTTCTTCAAGTTTGAAGAAGTTGATGGTGGAGTTGTTTGTATGGGTAGTGGTGATGTTGGCTATATCACTGGGATTGGTTCAATCCGGTTGAGGAATCATGATGGAGTAATTAGAGTTTTAATAGATGTTTGGTATGTCTCGAAGTTGGAAAGAATCACCGTCTCTTTGGGGGTCCTAGAGTTTAAGGTCTTGTCATGATTATTCGAGGTGGAGTTCTAAATGTCATTTCAGGTGCTCTTTTGGTTATGAAAGGCACAAGAAGAAATAACTTGTATTACTATAATGGTACTACAAGGATTGGACTAGTGGCCACAGTTTCTGGTAGTGGTGAAGATTCATAGATTATTAGTTTGTGGCATAGATGTTTGGGGCCTGCAGTTGGAGCAGTGAGCATGTATAGGCATGATCTGGTAAAGGACATTGGCAGGTTGTGAAATGGGTTCTATGGTACTTACTAAAAACCGTAGATGTTGGCTTAGTCTTTGAGTGAGATGATCAATGTGATCAGTATGCAATTGACTTTGTTGATTCAGATTGTGCTGGTGACTTTGATAAATGGCAGTCAACAACAGGTTATGTGTTTCAAGAGCACTGGTAAGTTGGAAGTTTACGAAGCATATTGATGTTCGCTATCAGTTTGAGGCTGTCGAGAATCTCACAGATTTGTTGACTAAGGTGGTGACAATGATTAAGTTCAATCATTGTTTGGACTTGATCAACATTACGAAAGTTTGATTGCGCCATTGAGTGCATTTGGAGGCGTTACAACTTTTGTCAAAGAGAAGTTTCGAGATGTGATTGCATATTCGTCAAGGTGGAGATTTGTTATATTTTTTACTCCTATGCAATCCCACATCATTTAGATGTGGGTGTTGCTTCCCCCCTTTAGCCTATAAAAGGGGCTTTTCCTCTTTGTATTAAATGCATCTCTTCCCATACATATAAGGGTATTTGTAGTATTGCACAATTGCTTGGGTGTTTACTTTTTGTCTCAATTTCTTAGGAAATTGATTTGTGGCCCTAAGTTTGTAATTCTCTTTGAATTAGTGGAAGTTGTTCGTTGGTACCCGAGGATGTAGGTATTTATACCGAATCTCGTTAAATTTTGTATGCTTGCATTCCTTTCTGCCTTTAGTAATTCTACTTGTTGCATTATTTGGTACGTTTGCACAACAGGAATATTTAGTGATTAACATGTTTTGGCCTAATGCAATATATGTAAGATTTTTCAGAAGGCCAAGACCTTTAGGAATACTCCCAACCAAATTATTCTGGGTGGCAGACTATTTGAAACCGACATTTAGAGAAATGAGATTAGACCAACTGGATATGTTGGAGGGAATTTCAGCACCTAATAAATTTCTGTCTAAGCGCAATGTCTTCAGTTGTCCCAGACGGCCAACCTCTTGAGGAATTTCACCATTGAAGCTGTTGTTTTGGAGCAGCAGTTCTCTGAGGAAGCTCAGGTTCCCAATATGGGGTGATATGAAGCCCACAAGTTGCAGAGAATGTAAGTCCAACTCAGTGACTCTCTGGTGCTGGCGACCACATTTGACACCATTCCACTGGCAGAAATGGACAGATTCATTCCATGAACTCATGATCTCAGAGGTCTTCAGTGATTAATATGAGAAATCAAGCAGGGCTAGTCGATCTGTCTCATTCCCATCTATAGCATGGGCGGCCAAGCCAAAGCAGATGAGAAGAAAAACTGCCTGAATACAGAAAGATGACCAAAACACTCCAACATTTTTGCAGGAAAGCCCCATTGGATCAGAAAAACTCAGTTTTAAGTTTAATTGGATGAGCATGGAACTATGAATCCATGACCAGGACTATATATATATAGAGAGCTGTAACACCCTCAAAGGCAGGCAAGAAAAGGGCATACGTGGTCCCTACTAGTGAAGAATTCTGGTGATTCATAAATAACAATGGTTTAAGATTAAACTACCATGGGAATATTACCTCCAAGGGGTGGCTCAGATGACATAAAGCTCTAAGATTGGGTATCCGGAGGTTACACAGTTTCGAGTCCCTTTGGGGGCCTTGGAGGTTTGTGGGTGAACTCAGTAGCGTGAAATTAGTCGAGATGCGTATTAAGGCGATCGGAGGAATCACGAGTTTATAAAAAAAAATTAAAAAATTATCGATGCGGGTTCAAGAGCCCTCACGACTTTTAGACACATCTTTAAGGAATTGAAAAGTTATAATATATAATTAAACTTCAAGTACAACAAGTTTTTAAGAGGTGAAGTTGAAATCAGTTTACAGAATCAAGATTCTTGGATGTTTCATGAAACCTAATCAAACTTTAACTCAGTGTCATATCCTTGGCAATATGTCCCTCAAGGCCAGGTTGCAACTCAAAAGTCAAAATCACCATATCAGAAGATATATATATATATATATATATATATATATATATATATATATATAGAAGAAGAGAGAGAGAGAGAGAGAGAGAGAGAGAGAGAGAGAGCTGTAACACCCTCAAAGAGAGCAAAAACAAGGCAAGAAAATAGGGCATACGTGGTCCCTCCTAGTGAAGAATTCTAGTGATTCATAAATAACAATGGTTTAAGATTAAACTACCATGTGAATATTACCTTCAAGGGGAAGTTCAGATGTGACGGTAAAGCTACCAGGATTGGGTATCAGTGGTTACGAGGTTGAGTCACTTTGGGGCCACTGAAGGGTTGGGTTGGTCACTCCAGATAAGTAGGAATTAGTCGAGGTGTGCGTAAAAATTTGTGGGCATTACGGTTATAAAAAATAAAAAAATAAAAAAAAATTATCAGTCACGGGTTCAAAAGAGCCTGTGACTTTGGAATACATCTTTAGGGTTAAGAAAAGTTTATAAATATAGCATTAGAAACTTCAGTCCCAACAATTTATTTTAAGGTGAAGTTGAAATCATTAGTGACAGAATCAAGATTCTTTGATGTTTCATGAAAATTAATCAAACTTTAACCCAGTATGTATCGCCAACTCAATATGTCCTCAAGTCCAGGTTGCAGCTCAAGTCAAATAAATGAGTTCAGAATTATCAACATAACGTGATAAACAAATTATTGATCAGGAATCATCTAATGCTGCCAATTCAATTATCCATATCAGAACCTGATGTCAAAACATGCTAGCTAGTGGCTTCTAGAGACTAGATGGATTATATGGAAGACTTCCTTTCTACTATTTTTTTTTTCTTTTTCCTCTTAAAAAACAGGCAACGATCGTGAGAAACTGCCACCATTGACGTAATTCATAAGTAATTCATAAGAGGGAAAGGTATAAACACAAATATTTCTGGGCAACTTCTTACGCAATTCATAAGTCATTAATGTGCAAGAGTAAGAAGATTAGAACTTATATAGGTTAAGTAAATAATCAAGTTGAATTTCTTTAGCGATGGATATTATCATATTTGAGAGTTGGTGAGTGACTTTAGAAGAGTATGTGTGAACATGTATAAAATAATGTCAAAACAAGATTTATAATACTGGAAAGTTTAGAGTATGTACAATGAAAATTAATAAATTTGTTGAGTAATTAAGAAATAGTGGACTTAATTTTTTGTAAAGAAAATAATTTTATTGATTGAAACTATGATATATTAATAGAAGAGCAGATAACAAATCTGAAACTTATTGCCAAAGGCTAATAGCATGTCATCATTTGGAATCTACAAATTTGGTATCTTATGAAGTAATTAAATCTTTATGGCTCGATTTTATAAAATATTGACAATCATAATCTGATTTGTTGTCTCTATCTAATCGAATATATTTTGCTGTCTAAATTGCCCACATATAAATAAAATGTTGCAACAAAATGACGAAAAATAATCGAAACGATGACACAATGCGCCATAACAAGATGACAACACAAAATGTTGTAATAAGATGATGAAATCATGGAGAACAAATAAAACTCAAATGCATTAATAACATTTATTAAAAATAGATTTATAAAAAGATGTGTATATAGGTGATTTTATACCAAGAATCGCCAAAAATCACATCTCCTTATTTAAGGAAGATGAGTGGGTAAAAGAGAAAGTTGAGAGAAAATGAGATTTCTGACCCGATATTTAGAATGAACGAAAGATGGAATTTCTGGTTCAAAGGCTATTAATTTGACTTTGAAAAATAAAAATATTTTCTTTTGAACTTTTTGTCGTATGAGCTATTCCCAATAAATGATTTTACTTAATAATGAATATAGCGTGTAGCATGTGTTGTATTATATATATGTGATGTACTATTTGTAAAAAATTCACTTGGATCAATCATGAATTGTTACATGTTTAATATATTAAAATCAAGACACCATGATGTAATTATAGCATGAACGCCATTTTCTTATTACACTTAATGGTAGAGAACGATTACAAATGTTTGTCCGTGACCTTATATCATCTTATACATCATTTGTATCTACATCGTATCATCTGCATGTGGTAAAGCATTCAGTATTTGAAAAACAGAGCGTAAGGAAAGAATGGTCTGGGTTACGATCTTAGTGGGAGCAGTTCTTATAATATAAGCCCAAAGTGTTTAGCTTTAAAAAAAAAATCTCATACATCATTCAAATATAATGTACCTATTCCAAAGAGGATGAATTTTATTCTTTCTATATAGGGTTAAATTGAACAATTCTATTTAGGAATTGATTTGTTCCTCCCTTATGTTTTTGACTGGTCATTACAATCTCAGAGGAATTACAATATTTCTATGGTTCCGGGAATTTCTAGGAGGATCAATGAGATACCAAGAGAGAGTTGGAAAGTTTCTGTCTTAAAGGGCAAGATTTTTTTTCTTGCATTCATCATCCTGTCTGTTTGGCTGCAGGAGCCCTCTCAATAGATGCTCTCAGAATAGCAACTGGACCATTTGAGAACTTCCATCAATAAGAATTCCAATATTTCAATGGGAATATCAGTATGAATTCATTTTTGCTTATGAGTAGTGGAATTCATTTCAAGCCAAAGTCTTACAGAAATTACAGTGTTGTGATTCGTGTAACAATGGTAATAAAATTGAAGTAAGGAAAAACGAAGAAAACACACAGATTTTATGTGGTTATGTAATGTGCCTACGTCCACAGAAATGACCGTTCAAACTTTCATGAAACAGGGTTATATAGGAGAACATTTATAATAAACCAAAAATGAAAAATTACATCAAATACCTATACCACTAAACATACTGCGCCTTACTGACCTGTATTAATCCGGCAAAGAATGTCATGAAGTACAAATGCCTGGAGGGCATATAATCACACTGTCATACTGAATTGGATACATGTAACACAAGTTGCAGACATGAGGCTTAACCTGAGATACTTAACAGAAGAACAGTTATACTAGAAGCTAAAAAAATAATTAGCAGTGTAATCATTTCTTGAAAGGGCCTCAAACTGCTTCCGCCTGTGACCAAAAGGAAATCAATTAGCTCTTTAACAAACACAAATTTTTATGTGATAGAGAAGCGAAACAGCTAAAATAGATCAAATAAGACTGAACTGTACCTGTGAACCGTCTCTTCTAGGTAGTCCAGTTCCAAGAAGAATGTTCCTAACATAATTCAATTCAGCTGCAGCATCAGTAATGTTCTTTCTTTCCCTTGGCAACTCTACAGAACAAGCCAGTCTAATTCTAAATATCAAAATCAAGCACTCCTCAGCATAATCATGACTACTTGCTGTTCTTCTCTGGCTTGTAGAATTGTCCATTTCTACTCCTTCCTGAAGAATTACTGGATCCACAATATTTGCCTCGCTCAGAGCACATGCCGTCACACAAAGTTATGAATGTTCAGGATGTCTTTAAACATTTCATCAAGTAGATTCTCTTCAAGTAAACATCTCCAACAACAGTATGCCAAAGCTGTATACATCATCATTGGTTGAATCCTCACTTCCCATTCCATACTCTGCAATTTGGACATGCTAAGAAGTGTTAACAAGAAACAGATGCATAAATTTTGATGATGTGTAAAAATATTGTTCAGGGATTTGCTTAAAATGATTTGCAATGTACCTGGAGCAGCATAGCCAATGGTTCCTCTTATTCCAATGGAGCTTGATTGATTTTCAGGAACTCTGGTGACTGCTTCTGGAAGAAATTTCGCAATTCCAAAGTCACCTACATGTCCAGTCATTTCAACATCCAGAAGAACATTGCTTGGTTTGAGATCACAATGAACTATGGGTGTCTCGCACTGATGATGAAGATAATCCAATGCATAAGCAACATCAATGGCAATGTTTAGTCTTTGAAGAAGACTAAGCTTCCTTGGTGGCACAGACGGTTCTTCTGTTGTAGTTGGATGCAGCCATTGCTCCAAGCTTCCATTGACCATGTACTCATAAACCAGAGCTTTGAAATCATTACCATGATAATCAACACCTGAACATGCAGAGAGTACCTTGACAAGATTCCGATGTCTGATGTTTCTCAATGCCTCACACTCAGCTATTAAGCTCTTGGAAGCTCCTTTTCACAGAAGGTTAAGTACCTTGACGGCAATGGCTGTTCCATCATGATCAAGAAGTCCTTTATATACAGACCCGAAGCTACCAACACCAATCAAGTTGGAGGGAGAGAATCCATCAGTTTCCGCGTGGAGACTCAGGTAGGACACCTTCAGAAGCGATTTCTCTGAAGAACTTGAAGCAGGTTGTCTTTTTTTCTTTCTTAACCAGAAAAAAATTAGGAAGGACAGCACACAAGTTATTCCTAAAAGCCCAGAAACAGTGGAGATTGTTATCTTCAAGGCAAGGCTCAGCCCCCTCTTCTTAGGCTCTTTGAGTAGCATTTTGGCAGATGAAATTCAGGAATGCCCCCACAAAGCTTACTGTTTCCCATGATCCATGTTGCACTCAAGTTCTTGAAGACACCTTTCATAGGTAACATCCCCTCAAAATCATTGTAAGACAGATTCAAGGACTTAAAGTCAATCTCTTGAAGAAATTCTGGAATTTTGCGTGACAAATTGTTGTGAGAAAGATCTAAATTGCGAATGCCACTCAATGAACTAAAAGATGAAGGAATGGAACCTTGGAAGAGTTGCCTTCATGGACAGGAATTCAGAGCAGTGCAGCTGCCAATACTGCTAGAATTTCACCAGAACATATTATTAGAAACATCTAGTACACCCAGATTCTTCAAATTCCCAACTTCAGAGAGAAGGGCACCAGTCAAACGGTTGTCAGATAGATCAAGAGAAATTGATAAGGATGATATGCTAACAACTTCTGGGGGTATGGGGCCACTAAGATTATTGAGAGAAAGGTCCAAGAAAAGCAAATTTTGGCATTTCCCCAGACTTGAAGGAATGTTGCCCTGAAAATAGTTTCTCCCTAAAATAAGTTGAATTAAGTTCTACAAATTCCCAAGAGAGGACGGAAGCATTCCTGAGAGATTGTTTTCTATGAACATCAGATACCGTAGGTTCTGAAGCTTTCCGATATCATCCGGAATGCTGCCTGAGAGTTGATTTTCCCACATCTCCAATCTCTCCAGGCTGACAAGATTGACTATCCCAGCTGGGATGCTTCCACCTATTTTGTTGCCATCTAGAAAGAGAAATGCAAGCTTAGTTGACCAGTTGCCTATAGATTCAGGCAACATGCCACCGAAATTGTTATCATTCAGTGCCAATATCGCTAAGTTGGAGACATTGGTCGAAGAAGACATGAAGCCCAAATCTTCAAGTTCCCCATATCCGAGATTGTTGGAAGTGACACTAAAAAATTGAAGCCTTCGGAGCATTTCCAAGGAAGGAACTTTTCCAGTAAGATTATTAGCGTTGCTGGAGAAGTATTCCAGATTTGAAGCATTAGATAATGAAACAGGAATGGACCCAGTGAATCGGTTGTGGCTAAGGCCAAGATGCTGGAGATTAGGAGAAGTGATGCGGAAGTTGGAAGTCAGATCCCCATGTAAACGGTTATAGGACACATCAAAAGATACCAGAGATGAGAGATTGGAAAGCGAAAGAGGAATGGTCCCAGACAAGCCGTTTCCATTCAGTGACACATGTGTCATAGTTTTCAGTCCGAATAAGGAATCAGGAATGATACCAACAATGTTATTTTGTGTTGCAGAAAGTCGTTCAAGTGAAGATAAGTTACCAAAAGACTGAGGGATTCCTCCAGATAAACTGTTGGCATGAATGAAAAGATATTGGAGTTTCAACAAGGAGCCAGCTCCGCCGATTTTCCCCACCAAAGCCTGTTCCATGAAAGATAGATATACATGAGGTTAGAGCAACTTGAGATATATTGGTAGGAATATCACCAGCAGAAAATTATAACAAGAAACAGCATCTGAAGTCTGCTCAAACGGCCGATTTCCGGAGGGATTTCATAGTGAAACTATTGTTCGTCAGCTCTAGCACCCTCAGAAGCTCAATTTCAATGTGTGGTGATATGGATTCCACCAGTTTATGGGACTGCAGGTCCAACGAGGTGACTCTCTGATGCCTTCTGCCGCATTTAACACCATGCCATTGACAGAAGTGGATGGTTTCATTCCATGATTTCAGAACTCCTAGAGGATCATCAATTATTTTGGCCTTGAATTCAAGCAAGGCCAGTCGGTCTGTCTCATTGCTGCCCATAGCGTAAGCAGCAAAGCTCCTGTAGCCTGAAAAAAGAAAGATTACAGAAAAGAACCTTTTTAAATCTTTAAAGCTCCATGCATGAGTTGAATTAATTTGAAATTCCACCAAAGAAAGAAAGAAAGAAGATTATAGCGAGTAAAAGCATTTCAAATGAGTCTTGCAACTGTATGTTGATGCTCTTCCATGCTTATAAAGCAATTCTAGCACTTGATGAACAGGCTAATTGCTTGCTTTTCTTTTTCATATATCGTTGAGAAAATTGGCAATTCTCGGGTTTATCTGGCGGTGCTGTGCAATAACTGAATATTGGTACCACTCAGTCTACTCTGCCTAATGTATTAAGTCCAAGTCAATGCAAACAAGACTTCTACCATTTCAGATTCCAAATCAATTCGGCTAGCTTTTTTTGTGGGGTCCAGCCCCATAAATGCTGTTGCAGTTGCATCAGCTCGGAATTTTCTAGAGCTTTTGACGTGATAGTGTGTTTTGAATAAAAAATATAGAATTTAATTTAGGTTTCAAAAAAATGACCAAAATAGCAGCGTTTAATGGCGTTGAAAACGAGGGGATAATGGCGAACTTGGCAAATTTTAGAAGTTGATAGCGGTCGTTAATGCGATAAATTTTATTGGTTCAATTCAGTCTGGGTGGAGTAGATGCCTTTCTTGCGCAAATCCGCGAGAACTCCTCACGGCTCTCTCTTAGTCACCCGTGTCTTTGTTTCAATGCGATCGAGACCGCAGTTGTATGGTTACGAGCCTTTCCGTTTGCACGATTCAACGTGCTTTGGGTTTGGCCACAGGAGAGGGAAGGAGGAGGCAGGTATTGTTACCGGCTAGGGTTTGAAGGAGCAAGGTAGGAGGAAGAGAATTTGGGGTGGGTTACGAAGAGGAAGGTTAGGGTTAAGGATGTGGTGGTTGGGAGAGACAAGGTTACCCAATTTGTGGAGGAGGATAATTGCCTTATTTGTGTACAGTCATCTAAAAGCTGGTGAGGATGGAGTTGGGTCATGTTTAGATATACACTAGTTGATCATCTCAAGGTACTTTATATAATCGGTGTTGATTTTAATGCGCATTTCTTCTTTATATGAGTTCGCTCATACATTAAATACATGTGTTGGGATTAGAGACGAAACATCAAACATAAAATGTATTGGTTCGATCTTTTCCGTTGTGGGCAATGGTCTAGCATTTGTTCAAATATAAAGTTGATGGCGTGGTTGTGACAATGACGCTGTAACATTCTCATTGACCCGATTTTTAATAATTAGATGGATTGTGGACTGACGGTCTTTAACAAAATTAATTGAGTTCAATAGGCTGGCGTTGTGGACGGCGACCATTGAGCGCAAAAATTCGCCGGGTGAAATAGATCATAGCGTCTGCTTCCAACGTGGCCAAACGCACTATTTTGGTCATTTTTTCGAAACATAAATTAAATTCTATATTTTTTATTCAAAACACACTATTCACGTCAAAAGCTCAATTTTCTCTCCCTTTACACCACGTCCACCAACTCTCTTTTGTGGATGAGACTCGGCGTTTGTTTCAACCAATCAAACTGATTTTCAATCCATATAATCCACACAAGATCAAACCCTTCCTTGTAAATAGGCTTCGAGGAGCATAATCAAATAAAAAATTTTAAGAGATTAGAAAAAGTTGTAGAGATTATTTTTTCAATCATAGAAAATTGAAAGAATAGGTGTGAAACATTCGGGGTTATCATACCAGAGAATAGTGATAAGAAACATAGTACTCCACAAAGAGAGTATTGAGAGGTAAAACTGAAAGGATTATGAGTATATCCTAGATATGTGACATCTTGTCTTAGGTTTATCTTATAGTGAATTATTTTCTCAAATTTGTCTCATTGTGATATCTCGCATTCTGAGGGTTTTATCATGTTATATCGGATATTATTATTATCTTGTCAACTTATTCTCTGAAGATTAGCTTAGTCATCTAACGACATTTTCATTTCCTAAAGGTTAGCAAAGCCACTAATTTGTTGTTTTTATTATGTGGATTGACGTGGCCTTTCAAACTGTTTATTTACATTTTTGTGGATTGGCACAGCCACCCAACTGTAGAATATGTGATTATTCTAGAAGGAGCCAGAAGCATCCAAGTTTGTTATGCTCATAGAATTTGTTAAATTTGTTATACTCTTCTGGAACATTCCTTCATTATGTATATATATATATATATATATATACCATATATATATATATATATATATATATATATATATATATATATATATATATATATATATATATATATATATATATATATATATATATATATATTTGTACCAGTCATTTTCGGTTGTAGTGTGAGTTAAATAAATAAAATAAATCTTTCAGTATAGTTTGTTCTCTTTGTTCAAACTCCATGGCGATTAATATAGTATGAGCCTGTATAGGTCACGATAGTGACGCGATTTCTTTCTTCTTCATTCTTTCATCCTATCATTTCTATCATCGCTTTTCCGGAAATGGCTTCCAAAAAAGGTAGAAACTCCATAGATCACAGGGATCTTGACAATGATGCTGATTTTCTTCAAAACAGAGGATATGACAACGATGCTGATTTTCTTCAAAATAAGGATCGCGCCTTTGATCATCCTAGTATGGTTTGGATTCTTGCTCCTCTCACGGATGAATTACCTTACTTGGAGTCGATCGTGAAAGTACCTTGATTGCGCAGAAGCTAGGGTTTGTCAATGGTAAATGTGTACAGCCTGATATGAATTCTAAAGAATACGAAGCATGGTTGAGCTTGAGATAGTATAGTAGTCTGGATCTTAAACTCTGACCCCCAAAAAGATATTGTGGATGCATTTCTCTATACAAATGCAAAAGAATTGTGGGATGAACTTGGTGAAAGATTTGGAGAATGTAATGGTCCTCTGTTACATTCAGAAATAACCGATCCTCTCGAGGAACAATAGATGTTTCTCAATATTATACCAATTAAAAGGCTTGGGATGAATTAAAGCTGTTTGATGCACATTCCTAACTTGCTCATGTGACCATGTACTTGTGGAAGTAGTAAAGAGCGTTGCAGTAATCATAATAATCAACTCATATTACAATTCCTCATGGGTTAAATAGGTCTTTGTGATATTCCAGTCGGATATACACTCAATCACTTCCTTGATAAACCAGGAGTCTACTCCATGGTGCTTAGAATTGAAAAACAACGAAAGTTTAGATCTGCTAGCGCTGAAAAATCTTGAATGCGCTCTGTTTGCAGATCATCACTCACTAAACCCGGTGAGGCCGAAGCCATGGAGATTCGCCTTGATCATCTGAGGGGCTTTACAGGAGATCAAATTCATTCTCAAACAAGAGGATATGGCTCTCGGTCGATTGAAAAAGCGGTTCGTCGTTGTGACTATTCGATAATGATGGCCATGTGAGGGACACTTGCTTTCGTCTCCATGGCTATCACGATTAATTACAAAGGAATATAAAGCTCTTTTATCTTTATATATGTTTGAGACTCCTCTCGAATGCTTCAACACTGCTGTGCGCCTCCTGTATGACCCCATCCCGACATCCTTGATCGGCCCTTATTTGCTCATCTTGAACATTTCTTATTCCTTCAAGCTTTGCTTTACCGCTCCAGGATTCATAACATTGGGACTTGGATAGTGGATGGAACATCCACTCATATGTGCTTTCAGTTTTCTTTTGCCTTGTCAACCACCGCAATTGTGACTAGTCTATGCATGTATCCTTACCTGATGGTTCTGAATCTCGATTCGATCTGACCCGACGCTTGTGGTCCTCGACCCTACTCTTGAACTCCATAATATTAACACATCCCCCAGTTCAGTTGTCTCTTCGGTTCCAAAATAAGCTGCTACCTCAATATTATTTTCAAATTTTATCTAACTGTTAACTACGGGACTGGGCGGGAGGCACTTAGTAGTAGTGGTGAAGCTTGTCGACCGTCTCTACATTGGTGATCAGAACTTTCAGTTGGCTCTCTTTTTGTCACTTTTTGCACAGCGCACTGGCGTCACAGCCCGATGGTATATCACTTCTTTGGCACAAGCGCTTAGGTCATGCTTCTTATAGGACAATTCATCACTTACTGTATGTACAAATCTTCTGTCTGATCACCTCTTGTCATGTATGTGTCCTTTGGCTTAATCTAAGTACTATGCATTTCTGTAAACACTATTCATACTTCAAATTGTTTGATATTTTACACATTGATGTTGGGGCCACACTTATAAAATTCCATCTTTCTTGGTGCACGGTTTTCTTACTATTGTGGATGACTTTAGCCGAGCCACTTGGACCTTTCATACGCATCATAAGGCGTGACTCACATATTCTCACATTTCGACCATGGTTCCAACTCAATTTAAACCTGGATTAAGACTATTAGCGGTGACAATGGTGGTGAATTTCTTAGCACTCGTTTAAAACACTTCTTCATTCTTATGGCATCATTCTGTCGTAGTTTTCCTTATACTCCTCGTGAGGAATATGGCATTGTTGAGACGAGCACCGCCACCTCCTTGACCTGACCCATTCCTTAATGTTTCAAGCTTCACTTCAGGAGTCCGTTTTGGGGGTCAGTGCATTCTCACGCTGCTGGTGTGTCAGCGCCGTCTCTTCTTTCTTGGAAAACCCAGCACGAACGTTTATATCAAAACCCCAACCTATTACCTACTCAGGTCATAGTTGTCTGCATTTGCGACCATCCACCTGACCTCATAGGGATAAATTCAGCCCTCGTGCCACCCGCTGCATTTTCCTTGGTCTTTCCCCTGGCCAAAAGGCCTTTAAGCTTTACGATCTCTCCATGCATAATATATTTGTCTCTAGGGATGTCAAGTTCCATGAGCACATTTTTCCTTTTCAAGAGACACCATCACAGTCAATTCCTACACCTCTCCCTCAACCACCCTTCTTTGACAATCCAACCTCTCCTTTGACTTCTTCCCACCCTACATCTATTATTCCTACCCCATCTCCTCACTATTTTCCTATCCATCTGCTCCACCTATTCTTCCTCAACCACTCTCAGCCCCACTCAATCACAGCTCCACGACAGTACCACGCTCCATGCCAGTGGAAATAAATCAGCATAGCGGAATTAGGTTTAAATATTTTCGAGAAAATCTTATTTCGAGAACCCTCTGTGAAACACATATTAATATCAAGGTGAAGATTAGATCTATACACAGTTATTGTTATAGGAGATTATTTATTTAGTAGGGTTGAAACAACTCCACACGCAAGGTCTTCAATTTAGCCCTCCTTCCTTGAAGTGTGTGGGCACCAACGATTCGAGATCCCAAACTGATACACTCTAGTATTTACACTTTAGATCTACCTTGCGTGCTGACACACATGAGGCAAGGGATCTCTAAGGGGAAGAGACTCTTTAGGAGACTAGGGTTTGGAAAAAACCTTTTCTCTTTTTTTCTTCTCTTTTTTTTCATTAGGGTAAGGGTTTCTTATTTATAATCAACCCTAATTGCATAAATATCCAACCAATTTGGATATTTTCAAATTTGCCCCATATGGTCTTAATTAATATGAAACAATGTGTGATTACTCATAATGTGCTTGTCTGATATTAATTTATAACAGTCCTACTTATTACTTTTAATCTATAGCATCGATATTAATTTGTAACAGTCCTAGTCATCACTCTTAATCTATAAGCTTGTCAATATTAATTTGTAGCAGTCCTAATTAATATGTGTCGAAGAATTATTTTCCAAGCCTTGATCATAGAGTGTAATATATTCCAAATCATAGATGGATTCATTGTAGTAATATAGGAGGTGGAATTGGGACCCATGGACTGTTTCAAACTCCGATAAATTCAATAATTAATTAAACTCTTTAATCGATCATTTTAATTTATTAATTTGAGTTATTCCACTAAAAACTTGAAATTGAACTCTTGTCCTTACAATTATCGATTTTACTCGGAAGTCGGAGTGTCCATTGATTTAATCATTACATGCGATTCTATCCTCCAAGAAATTGGTTCATAACTAGAGTGTGGTGAAATTACCCGTTTTGCCTCTAATTATCTTGAATGTAAGTTCCATTAATCCATTGAGTGAATAGTTAATTTATAAACTTTGTTATAAATTAGAGCCTCAAATTGTTCGGTTCAGACCAACACTTGAGGAACCAAGCATCCGGCTTCCGTAGGAAGGGGGTTGGATTCCATGTCCATAGTTCACATTCGGTGCATACATCAATGGGCCTCGAGACACAAGTATTGGGCCCATTCCATAACGAGCTTTAACCCATGACTCAAGGCCCGGTTGACATAAACGAGGTCTATGACTACTTAGGATTGAGGCTTGATCTGCACATATGGAGTCATCTAGCCGTATTGTTTGAATTCTTGAGACAAACGGTATTTAAGGAATTCGAGCTGGCGCCTTGGTCACTGTCCCTATAATCTTATTATATATGGAGCCTCCACTTTAATGTCGCCACATTAGTGACCGGGATTAGATCATCATTCTCAATGATAGCGGACCGCCCCAGTAATATTTAATTTAAAGATCCCAGGCAATTAATTGTACGAGACTGATTTGATTTATAATCCCTTAACCTCGATCCTCTCGTGTATAAGCGGTATACATGAGGTTATGGTTACATCAATAAATCTGGGATTTTCTGACGTTTCATTCCTACATTATGCACAAAATAGCTAAATGTAATAAATATGACACTTTTATTAATTTCATAAAACATAAATACAAATTCATGTTTTACAGGGCACTATCCCTAACAATCTCTCACTTGCTCTAAAGCATGTGAGACATGTCTTTTAAACCCATCGGATAAGTGACACTCCAAACGCGTTTTTGCGGGGTAACGTCTTGGTGAACGGATCCGCAAGGTTGTCTTGCGATGCTATCTTCATAACAGCCACGTCACCCCGGAGCACGATCTCTCTAATAAGATGATACTTCCTCTCTATATGTTTCCCTCTCTTGTGACTCATGGTTCTTTGGAGGTTGCCCACATTACTTGTTGTCCGCGATGAAGTACTATGGGTTTATCCATATTTGGAACAACTTCGGATCGTAATGAACTTCTTGAGCAGATAAGCTTCTTTATTTGCTTCACAAGCATCCCCTTATATTGACTTCCATGGTAGAATCTGCGATCTTTGGATTGTTTGACACTTCTCCATACCACCGGCTCCACCACCCGAGAGTGAATCTTGACCTGAAGCGTCGACTTCATTTGTCCTTGTCGACATGAAGTCGGGTCGATTATATCTATGGGATTCGGTCGGCTGAGGTAAATCGACATATAGTTTCTCGTTCTCCTAAGGTGCGAGGAGTGTGCTTTCACAGTAATCCGGTCTTGACCAAGGTTGGATTGGTAGCAGTGACAATTCTATCGCGCCAAGCGGATGGTCTTGTACCGCGACCTGGCATACATGGGGCGCCTTTGGCGGGAAGGAGCAGATCTCATGACTCTTCTTCCTAAGGTGTCGTGGGACCACTTTTACTCCTTAGAGAGGACAATTCCATGTCAGTTAGTGGTTAAACTATGGAATTACGCATCCAATAGAGCAGCACCTTATGATATAAGATGCTTGAGACAGTGCCAGGAGTCTGTTCTTGCGATCCCTTATGATTTGGATCCCAAGTACATAACTTCGCTTGTCCCAAATCTTTCATTTTAAACTTTTAAACTAGCCATTTCTTTCGTCGGAACAATAATCATATCATTCCCAATGAGTAGGATATCATCGTCTGACACGAAAAGAACTACTTTGGTTTCCTTGATGTACTTGTGAACCTGAGGTTAATCCAACATTTTGCTGCTTCAAATACATGAAGGGTTTTGATAGTCTCATCAAACCTTGGGTTCCAAGACCTTGAAGCTTGCTTAAGTCCATAAATGGACCTAGCGGCTTCTTGGACTCGCCCCTTGGCCTTCAACTATGAAACCCTCTCTGGTTGCATCATATAAATGCTCATCAGAGATAACCATTCAAAATTTGTCTTGGCGTCCATTTGCCATATCTCATAATCGAGGAAACGTGACAATGGAAAGAAGGATGCGAATGGATTTAAGCATAACTCTTTGGGAGAAAGTCTCTTCATAATCGACTCCTCCTTTTGTGTATAGCCTTTTGCTACTAGTGGGTGGCTGAAAGTCATTTCCCATCCACACCTCTCTTTTCTTATAGATCCATTTGCACCAATGGGCATATTGCGACTCAGGAAGATTTACAAGTTCCCAGACAGAATTGGAATACATAGATTCCATTTCTTGTTCCATGGCTGTTAGCCATTTGTCCTTATCAGGATCATCCATCGCATGCTTGTATGATAATGGATCGTCATCACTAGTATCGGTTACAACAACATTTGCTTCACCGGCCCTTGTGTAGCGAATTGGTTGTTTAGAAACCCTCCCACTACGTCGAGGTGCAATGACATCCTGTATAGGATTTGTAGTCTCTTTGTTACGTTCCCCAGTAATGGTTATTGGTCGTGGTCTGATCTGATCATATTGTAATTCCTCTAGTACAACCTTACTTCGAGGTTTGAAGTTTACCATGTAGTCATTTTCAAGAAAGGTAGCATTTGTCGATACAAATACTTTCTTATCTTGAGGACTGTAGAACAAACCTCCTGGAATTGCGCTTTAGGGTAGCAAAAAACGAGGACATACTTACATTCCACGGTTCTAACTTGATCTTTCACTTCGGCACATGTGTTTATTTTTATATATGGATATGACGTAAACGGGGTTTACGACCACTCCATAACTCTAAGGGTGTGTGTTGGATAGACTTAGAGGGAACTCATTCAAAATGTATCTTGGGTTTGGCGCATATCCCATGTGATGAGTGGCAATGAGGTAGCTCATCATAGACCTAACCATGTCAAGCATTGTTGGATTTCTTCTTTTACGCCCACGCGGATTGTTGTGGCGTTCAGTCTTGTGGTACAGGATACAATGCCATACTTTCGATTAGGTGATCCTTGAACTGCTGTATCGAAGATATTCACCTCCCTCGTCAAGTGAAACCTGATAATGATTTACTGGCGTCTTTCGATAAGCTAGGAAATTCTTTAAACTTTCAAAGTTTCGATTTCCTTTGCGTGGAAGTAAACATACTCGTACCTAGAATGAGTCGTCAGTAGAAGTGTGAGTATTGCATCTTCTTGCTTGGACATTCGGAGGTGCAACGAGACATACGAATGTACAAGTTCAAAAGTCGTTCCTTTATACTAAAGCCCTTCTTGAAAGATCTCTTAGTCATTTTGCCTTCCAGACAGGATTCATAGACTGGAAGATTGCCCAACTGGCTCTTTTAAAGGACCATGCTTTACCGGTGCGTTAATCATCCAAGCTTATAATGTCCTGACCTTAGGTGCCATGGAGTACGTGTCATCATTATCGAATCTTTTGCTTCTTAGGCTTAGGATGTTCTACTGCAAATAGTTCAATGTTGGAGCGCGTTCATTTGTTTGGCCTTAAAATGTAAAGCCCATTTTCATTATTTGCATGACAAATGTTTTAAACCATTTACGGAAATAACAATCGATTGTTATAAAATGAAAGCGGTAAACAATTGTTCATCTGACTTAGAAACGAGAAATCATTCTCTGAGATCAGGAATGCAATAAACATTGTTCAAAACAAGAAATTTATTCCCTAATTCTAAGCAGACGACTCCCCGCGCAGCGCCAACACGTCGACCCCATTTCCGGCTACCATCGAGCACTCCCCAGCCAAACAAGCTCCACAGGAAGAACTGAAAGCATGCACTTGAAGAGCAAATATGGTTAGTGGACCACACAGATGTTATCGAGTTATTATCAACTTCCTTTAGATTGGCTTCTAAAACCATTAAATCAAATTTACCTTTCTTTTTTCTCCTTCGATTCGGAGAGATACTTGAAATTACAGTTTCTCTTCAATGCCCACTCATTTCCACTTGAGTGGCTTATTTTCCTTTGGGTTTCTTTTCTTTGGAGCCCTTCTTCTTATCGCTTGCTTTGGGAGCAGCCTGCTTCTTCTTTGGTCTTCCTGCAGAGGCACCCTTATTGTTCTTCCTCTTCTTCTTATTGTTAGAAGAGGATGAGGCCTTGGTTTCAGCAACATTTGCTTCAGCCTTTTGAGTCCTTATCTTCGAGATGGCCTCAAAGGTTTGCAATTCATTCAGCAGCTGGGTTACATTGTAATCCCGACTTGTTCCTCTTTATAGTTCTTGGTGAATTGAAGGAATCGGGAGTGAGTGAATCAGTATTATATACTCACTTGGGTGCGCTCATCTATTATGGCCCCGTGCAGCTCTGCCTCATTTATATAATTAGCCATGTTCAGAACATGGTCACGAACAGGAGTACCTTTACTCATCTTCGCGTTCATGTACTTTCTAGTAGCTTCATGACGCAACTGTTCGGATTGTTTCCCGAACATGTTTTGGAGGGAATCCATAATCTCAATGGCAGTTTCCATCCTCTCATGTTTTAGCCTAAGCACGTCTGACATGCTGGCTGAATCATAAAGCGGGCTTTGTGTGACCGAATCAGCGTTCCATGGATTTCTAAATGATAATGGGCGAAACGGATGTGTAAAATGTCGCCTCATATGCAGAATTTTTGGCATGCCCCAAGTAGTGTACTTATGAGTACGGATGTGATCCACGAGGGAAGGTGTATTGACTACAAAGGTTATGCTTTTTTTAGATAATATCTGAATATATGATTTTAGAAAGAAAGTAAGTATAGAAACTTAACTAAACTATTGATTACGATGGATTCTTGGAATTGAGAACTAGGGTTATATCTCCCTATCACCATTCAATGATCCAATTTTCTAAAGATATTATTAACGATTTATTTACAATATGTCGATAGAGGTGATCTTGCCTACGAATATCCTCTCTCGAGGTATATGCTTTATCTCGTGAATAGAATCGGGTATATCTCTATCAGGCTCGGTATTCGAAATGCTTAAACTCCCAACCCCAAATACCTTCGGGTTGAATATCTATTTACCGAATCAGCAGAGAGCTACTCTACCGGATCCTGAATACCCTCATCTCTCGAATCTCGGATCTCGAGTGTAATTATGTGAATATTGGCGAGACATTATCATGTAATTGAACTACAGAAGTAGAGCAGATATAACAAATTGATAAACAACTAAATAATATAAAAGATCAAACTTTAATCCATTGACATATGACGGGGTTGATATAACCTGAAATAAATCTAGAACATCTTTGAATGAAAAGATAAAAAAATGTTTAGTAAACATGATTCTATCTAAAAATAAGAAGCGTTACAAATCAGGGCACTTCCTCGAAGTTTGTGTCACTCTGCTCTGGAATTCGAGTGCCTTCGTTTATGCGCCTCCAGGTTCTTGATTTAAAGGCCTATTTTGCTTTTTAATGATGATGGCGGATCCGTGCGATCATCGCTGACGTTGCAGCGTCGCGACGTTGGCTGGCTCATGATTTTCCCGCTGTTGACTCCGCATTGTTGACCCGACGTCGGCTCGTGGCGTTGGGCGTCGCGCGATGGGGGCGTCGACGTGGCAATCACCTCTTGCCTTGGTCCCCATTGCTCCAAAAATGCTTCCAAGAGCGCTCTTTTGCTCGATTGTACACAGCAACCAAACAAAACACCGTCGGGAGCACGGCCACAAAAAACATGAAATTACTATAAAATAAATGTAAAAATGAAAAGGCCGATCTGGTATAATATGAGTGTTTTGGGCACTCATCAAATACGGCGTACAGCTACGAGGTTACGGACATTCCTCGGTGAGAACAAATCTATTGTTCTCGCGAACCCAATACGAATATTAACATTACTTTTCCACTTTACATCGTCGGTTAAGGATTCGTATTCAGCGAGTAAAGCAATTATGGGGTTTAAAATGGACATTATTTGAAGTAAATAAAAAGCATTATTTATTACATGCGCGAGAAGAAACATCAAATATATTTTGGAATAATAGCATGATGCATGAATGCATAGAAAGTAAACACATAAAACAAAAATATAATCAAAGGTAAGTTAACCTACAATTCATATGTCGTCGTAGGGTAGGTCATACTAATTATAAATTAAATTTGAGACTATCTCAAATTAATAAATGAGACTCAAAACTATCATATTTTCCCTCATTTATTAACTACCTTTATTCGGTCAGATACAGTGTCGTTTAATTGTATCTTCTTAAGTGTGACCCATCGTTTCAGGTTCTAACAACTTAACCCAAGATTGCCGCCGTAGGGTAGGTCAATCTTGGAATACATCATCCAAACCCTATTGCATAGGAAGTGCAACGATGATATTAGCCCAGGTGGACACCCTCCGTAGGGAGGACGTAATCAAGGCGTCACTAGGTGCCACCTAAAACCTCACGGTGTTGGACTAATGATGAGCCGAAGTAGGGCACATTGTCCACATGCCCTTCTCCACTCCAATATTTTAAACTTATGTGTTTCTAGTTTCATAAAACATCATATGTTTTATAATCCTATGAAATTATTATATCCTATATAATTGGTACTAGAGTGATAGAATCTAATTCTATTAAATTAAATAGGCGTATAGAGTTCAATCCTAATTGGGCCTAGGTTTATTAGTTAAAACTAATCCAATCTAGTGGGCCTAACCGAGTTTAGGTAAACATACAACTCTATAGTGAAAGGGCTAATCAACTAACTTTAAGTCCAAACATATTTGGGCCTATTGTTTATTTACCATCTTTTTAACAAAATCAATCATTTTATTAAAATTGAATAATCTAGGTTAAACGGGCCTAACTATTAACCGCACAAGCCCAAATTAAATTAAATTGGAAATTACAAAGTTTAACTATTAAACTATATCCATTATTTAATTTATTATTCAGCGGAAAATAAACAAACATTCCTAATAGAACATGTTTCTAAAGGATGGTATGCATGATACAATATGGTGGGCATTCATGTATGACATGTTATATGCATGGGCATGTTATTCGAATTGCATCTCATACATTTAATAACATAAAGTAAATAAATAAATAAATAAAAATTGAATAGGTGTTTTGGGTAATTTCTAATAATTACAACCTTTGGAAAAATAGAAAAAATATTTAAATTACATAATGGGCTTCTTGCAATTACATAATTCCCAAAGCTGCTCCATCTTCATGTCCAAGCCCGTTGTGTAATTTCCAATCCACCAATAATACAAAAAAAAAAAAAAACTTATGCCAATAATGGCTTACACAAGATCTAGGGAAAATAAGAAAACCTAACCCAAAAACACCATATAATTACTTATTCCTCATCCATCCATACACAAACACAAATAATTACATTAAAATATGCCGGAATGCCCACTCATACATGAATCAAAGAAAACAATTTTCTTAAACACAAATAAAAAAATATATTAATATGCATTTACATGGACCGCTACGATACCAATTGATGGAAATAAAATCCAAAGCGCGGCGAATTAGGTTTAAATTTTTTTAAAAACTTATTTTAGTAGGGAACCCATGCAAACACATATTAATATCAAAGGTGAAGATCGAGATCTATACATTATTGTTATAGGAGATTTGTTAGCTAGTAGGGTTGAAACAACTCCTACGCATCGGAGTCTTCAATTCCATATAACCTTGAAGTGTGTAGACTTAGCGATTGAATCTAGAGAACCATACACTCTAGTATTTCTGCCTAGATCTACCTTGCGTACTCAACACATGAGGCAAGGGATCTCTAAGGGGAAGAGACCCTCTAGGAGACTAGGGTTTGGAAAAAACCTTTTCTCTTTTTTTCTTCTCTTTTTTTTTCATTAGGGCAAGGGTTTCTTATTTATAATCAACCCTAATTGCATAAATATCCAACCAATTTGGATATTCTCCAGAATTTACTTATCGTTTAATTAATATGAAGCTTGATCGTACTAATTACTCATAATCACATGTATCCGGTATTAATTTGTATGATCTGTACTTTTAATCTATAGCTTGTCAATATTAATTTATGCGAGTCCTAATTAATAATACTCATGATATAAGCTTGTCAATATTAATTTGTACTTGAGTCCTAATTAATATGTAACTGTCCAGAAAATTATTTTCCAAGCCTTGATCATAGAGTGTAATATATTCCAAATCATGAATCGTTCATTGCAATAGGAGGTGGAATTGGGACCCATGGACCTGTAATTTCAAGCTCCAATAAATTCAATAATTAATTAAACTCTTTAATCAATCATTTTAATTTATTATTTGAGTTATTCCTTAAAACTTGAAATTGAACTCTTGTCCTTACAGTATCGATTTTACTCGGAAATTCAGAGTGTCCATTGATTTAATCATTACATGCAATTCTATCCTCCAAGAAGTGGTTCATAACTAGAGTCGGGTGAAATTACCGTTTTGCCCCTCTAATTATATCTTGATCCTTAAGTTCCATTAATCCATTAGTGAATAGTTAATTTATAAACCTTATTTATAAATTGCGGCGCTCAAGTATTCGGTTGAACCTGACACTTAAGGGAACCAAGCATCCGGCTTCCGCCGGAAGGTTGGATTCCATGTCCATGGATTCACATTCAATTTGCATACGTGATGGGCACTCCAAGACACAAGTATTGGGCCCATTCCATAACGAGCTTTAACCCGTGACTCAAAGGCCAGTTGACATAAACGGGAATCTGACTATAAATTGAGGCTGATGCGCATATGATCATCTATTATTTATTGTTTGAATTCGCCCAGAGCAAGCGGTATTTAAAAATTCAGCTACGCCTTGGTCTCAATCCTATATAATCTTATTATATATGGAGCCTCCCACTTTAATGTCGCCACATTAGTGACCGGATTAAGGTCACTTCATTCTCAATGATAGCGGACCGCCCGGTAATATTTAATTTAAAGATCCCAGGCTTCCAATTAATTTATTACGGACGATTTGATTTATAATCCATAACCTCGATCCTCGTGTATAAGCGTATACAACGAGGTTATGGTTACATTAATAAATCTGGGATTTTAAGCGTTCATTCATACATTATGCACAAAATAGCTAAATGTAATAAATACGACACTTTTATTAATTTCATAAAACATAAATACAAATTCATGCTTTACAGGGCACTATCCCTAACACGCACCACCCTGAGGTCAATTTTGCTTCCACTCCAGTTACTGTCCCTTCTACGAGTGCTCAGTTTCAAGCTCCTGTTTCTTCTTCTTTTCATCCCATCTTTGACCCATCTTATGTTTCCTTTTCGGCAAACATCTCCTCCATTTCTGAACCTACTTCATATAAGCAGGCTTCTCAGAGACACTGGTTACGGCTATGGAGCGAACTTGTCTCTGGACGAAAATCACACTTGGGATCTTACTTATCTCCCTCCTAGTAAGTCTCCAATTGGCTCTAAATGGGTATACAAAACTAAACTTTACCCTGATGGTACTGTTGACAGATTTAAAGCACGGTTAGTAGCCAAAGGCTACTATCAAATTAAGGGTATTGATTATAATGATCGATTCTCTCCCGTGGCTAAACTTGTTACCATGCGATTATTCTTCACCATTGCTACTACCAAAGCTTGGCCTATTCATCAATTGGACATCAACAATGCTTTTCTTCATGGTCATCTTCCTGAAGAAGTCACACATGCTTCCTCGATGGCTACACCTAAAGCTACCCAGTCAGTGTGTGGATTTACGGCGATCTCTTTATATTAAAAAAAACAAAGCCTCACGCCAATGGAATCTGGAATTTTGTTCCAAACTTACTCAATTTGGTTTTACTCAATCTGCACATGATCATTGCCTCTTCATTAAGCGTTCTTCTAACTCATTTTTGGCACTGCTAGTTTATGTTGATGATGTGCTCATCACTTGCACCAATGAGGATGACATACTGCAGGTTAAACAATTTCTTCATTCAGTTTTCAGCATCAAAGACCTTGGCTCGCTAAATAATACTACGGGCCGCTAGAGATTACTGCTTGATCCTAAAGGCATGTTTCAACACAGCAAATATGTGCTGGATATTCTTACTGATGTTGGCCTCCTGCGTACGAAAATTTGCCTCTACTCCATCTAAAGAATTGTGAGTCTACTAATTCTCCTCTCATGGGTGAGCGTAGTTATCGGCCCTTGTATTAGGCATGCTTTTATATGTTATAATGACCGCGTCCCGATATCACATTAGTTCTCCGGCTTAACTCGGCCAGCACGTTTGCGCTCAGCGGAAACCCATTGGGATCACGGCTCTTTATCTGCCGTTATCTCAGTTTTTCTCCGTCACGGTATTTTTATATCCAGCAATAATGATCTACATTTATCAGCTTACTGTGATGCTGATTAGGCCTCTTGCTCCGAGACTAGATGTTCTCTTATGGGATATTGTATCTTCCTTGGTCAGACACTTGTCTCTTGGAAAACTAAGAAGCAAGCCACTGTATCTCGCTCCTCGGCTGAAGCTGAATATCGGAGCCTTGCTTCCACTGTTTGTGAGCTCTTATGGATATCGTATATACTTCGATTTTGATATCACTGTTCCTCTTCCTATACCTCTACGGTGTGATAAATGTGACCCTCCATATTTATTTGCTAACTTGGGTTTTTCATGGCGCACTAAGCACTTGGATATCGGTGCCACCTTGTTCGTGATCGAATTTAGGCTTGGCTTCATTTAGCCCTCGACATATTCCTTCACGTCTTAATTGGCGGTTATTTACCAAGGCTTTGTCTCCTGAAGTTCGTTTTCTATGTTCCAAGTTAGGGTTGTTTGATCCTTTGACCCAACTTGAGGGATTTGTAGAATAGGATAATTTCTAGAAGGAGCCAAAAGCATCCAAGTTTGTTATGCTCTAAACCGAATTTGTTAGGCTGTTATACTCTTCTGGAACATTCCTTCATTATGTATATATATATATTTGTACCAGTCATTTTTGGTTGTAGTGTGAGTTAAATAAATAAAATAAATCTTTCGGTTGTTGTTTTTATTATGTGGATTGACGTGGTTTTTCAAAGCTTTGTTTGTTACATTTTGTGGATTAGCCGCAGCCACCCAGTGATATGTTGAGCTTGGCATTGATACCCATGTGTTCATTTGATTTCCTATGGATTGACATTGCCCCCAATTATTGCTAACAATTATAATGGATTGGCAAAGCCATCCAAATATTACTTGTTATAATATTTCACGGGTCAATCGCAATTCCAACATTTTTCTCCTACTATCATGTCGGTTAAACTTTTCTTCCATGTTTCTCCACCTTGTGTCAAAATTAGAAAGACTAGCTAGTCGGGGAAGTTTCTCCGCCACATCTTCGTGTGTTTTTTTTTTTTTGGTGAAAGGAGAAAAAAAAAAGTTACTAATTCGATTAAATGAACAACCATAATAATCTTCAAAAAGCAGTTTTTCTACCGTGTCTAGGAAAACCTGTCCTAGAAACTAAAAAAGCCTTTGTGAGGATCCCTCCTTCCAATGCCTTACAATTCATAAGAAACTACAAAGCCAGCTATGAAATATCTATCAGCAAAATTTATACTAAGGCTACTCCCATTATACATAGATCAGATAATACATGCATTAGCCTTTTTTGTTTCAAATTATAATTTAGCTATATGAAGAAACTCATAAAAATAAAATTTATTTAACATGAAAATTTTAATGTAAAATAATTTAATTAATAAAAAAAAATTATTCTATAAAAATTGTTGCATGAATTACAAATGTTGTGAGTATTGGTATTTATATATGTGCGTCTCATTTGGTATCAAATAAAAGATATTTTAGTCATTTCATTGAAGAATAAAATCAAAATAAAAATGAATCCGGTCTCATTTTTTTAATATACTCACCTAACCCACACATCATAGCAATCTCTCAGTAATTTCATTTATTCGATGATAATATTATATATTTTGCTAAGCGAACTCTTAAAATGAAGTGTTTCACAATTGTTTATCTTCGTTTCTAAATCTGCAAATAGCTAGAATTGATAATTTTCTAGCGCAATTTTGATAATCATATAATAACAGATTGTTGTAAATAGTACAACTAAATAAATATGAGAGAAAAATGATAGAAATTTGAAGAAAAGAAAAATATAAAAATTTTCTTGCTTGAAGGGTGTGTCGATTACAGAGAATGGACCCTTTATAGGCTTCATTCATCGATTGAATTCATTAGAATAATGGTCATTCGCTAATAGCGTTGAGTCATGTTCATTCACATGATTTACAGTACTCCCCTTTGAATCACATACTATTATAAAATTTATGGGAAATTGTTAGGATTGTCTCGTTAAAAACCTTTCCAGTAAAACCCAATGAGATAAAACTTGGACAAAGGAAAAAAGAGTACAATGCACTAATATCTTGTTATGATCATGCTCCCCCTCTTATCAATATTCTTTGGTTGACGCATTCCAATCTTATATATCAATTTCTTAGATGTTAGTGATTAGTGACTTTGTAAATAAGTTCTGAGATCATCACTTGAGCGATATTGTTGGACATCAATTTCATCATTCTTCTAAAGCTCATGTGTGAAGAGATTTTGTTAAATGCGTGATTAATATCCTTGATGTAACGCCTCTTATGTTTCAGTAAATGCACTAGTATCTTCAAATAATGTTTTCAAGTTATATTCAGAAAGAACCCATATGATTCTCGAATATGTTGAATCATTGATTTTAACTATATGCATTCTTGACTTATATGTATTGTGAAATCTCTTAATGATTTGTGATGTATTTCTCTTGTCTATTTAAAAATTTTCATGAAATAAGTTCCATTATAAAAAATAAAATAAATAAAAAAATTAAAACCGACTAGTGATCTACAGTGTTATGTAGTAAGATGAGTAAATCTGCATATCTAAGTAGTGATGACTTTGACTCTTTTGAGTAGAATAAGTCCATATCAATAGTTCCACGCGCTAAGATAACACAATATATGTTTGTGTCTGTTCCAATGCCTTCTTGTTGAAGTGAACTATATAGCTAATAAATTAATATAAACAATATTGATTTCTCATAATAATAAGATACATAGTGCATAATCTTGATTAACCCACTAATATGTATGGTGCCGAATAAGTAATTTCTCACCCTTTTACAATAATGAATTGATTCTTTCACATCAAGTGATCGAACAACCATTGAGCTCAATGGATGTGCTTTATCCATGTGAATTTTAATATTTCTTAATATATGTTGATTGATGAACTAACCTCCGTTTTAAAGTAGCGATGCGTAGGAAAGACAAATTTTTTATTTTCAAGATCTTTCATTTCAAATTACTTTTCAAATATGGTGTTGTTTGTATGAGCTCCGTGAGTTCCAACAAGATTTAAATCAACATACACAACAATAATTGCAGTCGGTTTTGATTTTAATAAAGCTTCATGGACATATGGTTATATATTCACATACCTTCTCATAAATATTCACTAAGTGAGTTAAATGTGCGTCATATCTCTGATTATAATTAATATAAGATCGATTAATATTAATGGTATACCTCTGATTTTAACTAATGATTCATCTGGGTTTAAATCTTTGATGGTGTGCATATAAAAATATAATATTTTATGATATATTTTTATTATTATTATGTATTTAAAGTATAAAAAGTAAATAAAAATTTTGGAATTTAAATCCCAGACGAAAAATATATCTGACCGAATTTTAAGTGTAAAGAGACAATTAGATTGTAAAATGGGACCTAAGGGTAAATAGGTCAGTTCATGATAATGTGAGTTAAATGAAGTGAAATAGAAGACTTAAATGTCAAAATAAGAAATGGGACTTATTTAAAAGCCACGAGAATAGGAAATGAACAAGGCCTTAACCATTAAATGAGATTAAGGTAAAATGTGGTCTAGATAAGGCATTTGTGCGTTTTGTTCTTGGAACGAAAGAGCCGGGTTCAGAACCGGGTTGATGGGAGATCTTCCATTATCAGTTCAGTGATCGAAGAAGAAGGAAATGATTGGAAGATCAGTTCGGTGAAATAAACCTATTGTGCTGTCTTGTCGTTTGGTTCGGGAACCGATCGGATCGAGGTCATTTTCGTGGTTAATAATGGGTTCGTGTGATTGATTCGATTAATCTTTATAAACGGTGGTTTAAATCTTATCAAAATTTATTAAACTCATGTTCTTGTTTTGGCTATAGGTGAATTATAATCAATCCATCAGTAATTCAATTGGTAAATAACCACCAAGTAGAGCTACAAATATAGGGATATGATAATTATAACCTGCTCAATGAACCAAAGTGAGTTCAGTAGCTCATCATTATATATTCAGAGATAGTTGTGGTGTTTAGCCATAAATGAGTTTCCTCATCAATTTGAGTGATTCAAGTCTGGGTAAACTAGATATCAAATAAGTTACATGAAGTGTATCTGATTGTAACCCCAAAGTGCTAAAATCTGTCAAAGTAGGCTATGTGCAGATTCTGTTTGCAGGTGGAAGTGATCAGGATGGTAAGGTTAAAAGCGTACCCGAATTGTGGTTTATGTCGATTTTGAGGGCTTGAGGTTAACCGATATGGTCTAATCAATCAATGTTGAGTTAATTGGATAACAATGGATCAGTTTTAGTGATACAATTAAAATATATTAATCTAACTTCATATTATACTGTTTGTGTTATAGTTAAAATAACAGAAAAATTAAATCAAATTTTCAAGATCTCGTGGATATATAAGGACTAAACTGGAGTTTCATGATTTTGAATCATTTTGAATAATTTTGGGTAATAAAGTCGGTACCGCGGAAATAGCGGTCGCTGCATATGGTGTTGGTAGGTGTTTAGGTTGACAATCTTCGCTTTAGGGATGGTTTAGTTGATCAGGTAATGCTGTTGGAAAGGTTATCAAAATAGACAATTGATAACTTCCGGTTATGTGATGGATCAGTTAAATATATCATCGAACTAATAATCTTATACCGATTGCTAATGACATTAGAATCTGATATTAGCTCGAAAATGAAGCCTAACAAAATCACTGTACCACCACGAATAATATTTTCTTTAATTGTTGGAATCATTTGATGAAAACCGAACTGAATCGGATTCTGAGTTGGAATCAGGGTGAAACTTTTTTGTTTGTTCTTTGCTTTCTCTCAAACATTTGAATCTCTGTCTCAAAATGTTTGAATTGTATGAATTGTTTTAAATTGATTGATGCAATCAGTGTGAAATCGATTATACCAGTTGATTCTGGTCGAAATTGATCAGTCGATTAAATCATTCAATATAAAGTCATAAATATTAAATGATTGTTGTATAAAAATACATACTATCTTGTATTACTCTAAAAATGGTTAGATGCCTTAATAGAATGCTGTTAAATTCAGGATAATGATGGTCAATTGTATCATAATCAGTCGGTTCAGCGTACTATTGTGTATATCGATCACGTAGCCTAGCGGACGATTATCGATTAGTCGTACGCCACGGGAGTACATATTATATATATGTATATGTATGTATGTATATATGCATCGCAGGCCTTCGGCCGGCGGGACCATCTTGGTGATCGTTTATCTTGTGCACATGATCATAGTTCACAGTCGATGAACAGTCAGATGAAATAAATGTGTCAAACCAAGTGTCGAACCTAAGATCGAATGTGGATAATAAGACATAAAATGATCCGATCTCATGTCTTGATACGAGATTCAGACGGGATCGATCCACCGTCTGACGGTGTGTGGTCTTGACATATGGAAAGTGTTCCTTTACAGTAAATCTCCACCGTAGGAAATATAATATTTCTGTGGTACTCATCAATTATCCTTATTGGTGGTTGTGATAAGGAAGAAAATCCTCATCGATAGAAGAAATATCCATATCATCATCGATTAGGAAAGTAATCGCGTCATCTATTATAAATATCGGGCCATCTCGCCGGTGAAGGTGCGAATAAATCCATTCCTAAGCGGTTGATCTTCTCTTCCTCGGAAGGTAACGCGTAATGGAGATCTGTGATCCTTCTTATTTGCGGAAGACGAACGTCGAGTCATGGACCGACTCGGCAATTCAACAGCTCGACCGGTTAGTTAATATCAGTTGGGCGTAGTGCGTAGACGACAGTTCCTTTAAAAATCAGTTGATCTCTCGGTGGTGATGGTACCAACTCGAACACAAGCGGGAGCCCTTGTTAATCCCCCGGGGATGTAAGACTGACAAGGCGACATAGATGGCGACCTCGAGGCACGCTCGAAACTACACGCCAATATTGTGAGATGGGCGCTCAGTCTCTCACCGACTAGCGTCTGGCGGAGAGTTGGAGCAACTCTCCAGGCAAATACAACGCTCCCAGAAGGCGCAACAGGCCCGAGAAGGCCAAAACCCCATTACTCAAGAAGAACAGCAACACCTCGACCCTCCTCGAGAAGCAGATGGAGAAGGAGAAACTAGCCAAGATAGGGAGCATGATCCTTACAAACCCCCTGAAGAGAATCGCAATGAGGAGGCATGGTAGGGATAACAGAAGCGATGGACCCATACTTTATCAACAGGAAACAAGGGAGCGGTCATGGGAGCGAGTTCGGGACATCAGCGAGCGCAGCCATATGAAGGAAGCATTAAGGCCCGGGAACTCTAGTCTCTATGGGCCGCCGTAGTCTGACAAAGGCCCCGAATCACTTGGATTCACGGCCAGGGGTCTTGCTTCCCTTTTCGAGCAAAGTTCGAATGCGCAAATCGAAGCGTTATTTGAACAAAGACCCCATTGATCACCTCGATACATATAAAACTAGATGGAGCTACGGATACCAGGGAGCCCATGCGATGCCTGACGCCTTTTTCTATCACGCTAAAGGCGGCATTGGCACAGTTGCGAGACTCATTTGTCTTCCATCTCATCATTCACAGAGCTCTCCATTGCATTCGTCTCCACTTTATGAAAGCAGGGCGTACGAGGAAGCCCAGTTATCACCTTCGACCATAAAGGCGAGGCTCGTAGGAGGCACGGTCGTATGTTCAATTCGGCGTGGAGTCGTTAAATGTAGATATTCCGTGAAGTTAGCCATCGCCGCTCATCGCGGGGCTGAAGTGCGATCGAAAGACGTGTTCTCTATCTCAAAGAATCCTCAGGTAAGCATGGTCGAGGTGCTTGCCAAAATAGAGAAATATATCAACGGTGAAGAAGCCCTCTTATCCAAGTAAAGGAGCTCTTACACTTTCAAGAAAGGAGAAGACCGGGGGGTGACAAGAAGCGAGGCGAAGCCCACGGGGTGGTAGGGAGGCCGAGGACGGATCCACTGGGAGGAATAGAGAAAGCGGCGATCCCAAGGCGAGGAACGTTAGAGACCGCTGGGACCCACCTCGGCTGGCTAAGCAGCCATTCTCGTGATACACCACGGCGGCCTCGGTATCACGAGGTCTGCGAGGTGCAACATGAAAAATTTACGGCGGCCATCTCAGGATAAGTCGAGACCAATGAGACAATACCAAATCTTTGTGAGTTCCACGGGGATCATGGACACTAAGCCCAGATGAATACATCCAGGCGAGAAAGAAATTGAGTACTTGATCACGTGCGGACATCTTGGCAGTTACGTGGCCTTAGAAGGGCCGAGAACAAATTACATCCACCACCACTTACGTCGATGACGGCTCGGCCACCGGTTGCCTTTGGGAGAGATCCGCGTGATCTCGAGGGTTCCGGGGCGGGGTCGACTCGACCCGGGAAGGCCCTGCGACATCGGATCGAGAAACATTAGAAATACAAGTTGTATCAAAACTTCCTCAGCTGGATACTACCATAACCTTTTCGGACTCAGAAGCGTGGAAAGTACACCCGACATCCACTATGTGATGCTCGTGATAAAGCGTGTGTGATAAAACAATCCACTGAGGGTCTTGTCGACAACGAGGCTGTAGGCATCATCTTCACGTCGAGCACTAGACAAAATGGGTATTGGAAGGGAGCTAGAGCGATCAGCGCACACTTTACGTGGGTTCTCTGGAGAAAGAGTGCTACCTGCGGGGAATTGATATAGCTAGTACTCATACTGGCGGACCCCGAAATTGCAAGCCCTGACAACGAGTAAGATTTCGTAGTAGATGCCCCATTGACCTACAACATATTCTTGACGAAGCCACCACATTACCATAAGGCCATCCTCACTTTATCACATAGTTATCAAATTCCCGCAAAATGGAGTAGGAATAGGTGTGAGAAACAGCGCCACGGCCCGAGTGTTACTCAGCATCGATGAAACAAAAAACAGTCGGCAACATCTACATGGGCCAGGCTTCGACGTACGAGGCAAGGTGAGCACGAACGCGCCCTCGAAAGAACTAGAGTCTGTATAACTTGATGACCGGCGGGAACACACCATTACACATAGGATCTTAAATTTGTGAAAGACGTCAGAAGCCTCCTCATCCACTTTTTAAAGCAGAATATGGAGGTGATCGCCTAGAAACAGGAAGATATGGGTGGAATTGACCCCGCATTAATCACTTACGGGCTCAGCGTCTTCATCCTTTAAACGGTCTGACAAAGAAGGAGCTTTGCCTGAGAAAGACGATTAATGAGGTCGGCAAGCTCACTCCCGAGCAAATGCAATCGGGGAGGTAGAATACCACGGTGGATTTAATAGCGTTGTGCCGTTAAAAGCGGCGGCCCAGTGGCGGATTTGCATCAATTTCCGCGGATATCAGCGGGGCTGCCCGAAAGATAGTGCTTAATACAGATTCAGAGAGTGTACAGTACATGATACTGTAGGGGTGTATAAGAGTACCAAGTGTCACATTGTAGTAATTTGGAGACTAAAGTAGGAAATGATAAATTATGGAACCCGGAATTTTGGTATTAGTGCAAGGGTACAATTGTCATTAAGCAAAAAGGATATGAAAAGCAAAAATCAAATTAGAGATGGGCCACAATACAAATAAAATAAGTTGATGTGAAAAATTAAAAAGATGAAGGACCAACTTGCAAATTGGAGAAGTTTGAGGCTATAAATAGCCATGAGACAAACAAAAGTCATTTGGTCTCAAATTTTGCTAGGAGTAAGCTGGAGAAGGAGAAGAAATGAGGAGAAGAAGGGAGAAAGGAAGAGGAAGGAGAAGGAGGAGAAGACCAGAGTTTAGGTATGGAATCATGTTTAATTTGTGTATTTTGGGATGTAAGGTTTAGTTTGGAGAATAGATGCTCCTTTGGTCTAGGTTTTGTGGAAAGATCATAAACCTTTGAATTGTTGGGGTTATGAGATTAAAGGCCCCAGTGGGAGAAAAATAACCATGGAATCATCCACATTTATGGTTTTATAAAGAATTGGGGACCTTAGGTAGAGTTCTTGTTTCACCTAGGGTTTGTGGTTTGAAGGTTCAAGCACCATTCAAGTATTGTAAGAGTTGTTTTGGATGAATTCCATGTTGGTTGAGGAATTGTTGTAAAGGAGAATGTTGGGTTTTTAAGGAAGTGTCAAAATTTGGTAAAACCCCTGTTTTTGTTTTGGTTATAGATTAGATTATAATCATCCAAATGAATTGAACAATTGGTAAAGAACCATAGAGATAGGGCTCTGAATGTATAGAAGGAACGAGAGCAAATTGTAGCTAAGAACACAATCTGGTGAAAGGTGGCTCGTGTAGCTCACTGATTATGCTCTGTTTTGGGTATGGTTGTAGTGTTTTGGCCATAAGTGGAGTTTCACTCATCCAAATTGAGTGATTAAAAATTCTGGGTAAAATCGACTTCTAGGGGAATAAGTTAGCTGAAGGAAGTGCATGCAAATTGTAAGCCAAAGGTGCCCAGAAAATTTTTCAAAGTGGAGCTATGTGCAGATTCTGTTCTGCCAAATTGAGTCATCTAGATGTAAAATACAATAACTTGAGTTTTGGTGATCCAAATTGGGTGATTCCAATTGGAGAAAAAAAACCTTAGAATCATAGCTTCAAATTAGTGAAGAAACCATTTCCAATTTATGGAGTTAAGATCCCAGAAATCAAGGATAACAATGAGTGATTCAGTGAGTTTGGAATCAAAAACATGCTGTAACACATTATGTGGTTGAGGGCCGCGAAGAGGTACTTCATTGAAATTTTATAGAGATGTCATTGGATTTATAAAGGGCTGATCTGGAAGTTTCATAATTTTTAAGACCTTTTTGAATAATTTTGGGTAATAAAAAGTCCATAGAGTATTGTTGGAAAGGTTACCAAAATTAGTGGTTTTTTGTTAGGGGTTTTTAGTGCTCAAGGAGTAAATTGTTAAATTTGACTTTATATGAATGTTGTGTGACCTTAAGTGACTTGCGTGTGAGTCGTTCAGTTTATCGCTATCGTAGGTGATTAATGCGTTGCCGTGATGGTTTAATTATGTAAATTTAAAAGCAAAGGAGGCAAAGTAATTGGATTTGTGCTCAAGTTTGGGAAACAAAGAGGTGAGTGTTCTAAACCTATTTTTCCAAATACCTGATGTATTATTATGGCTATTTTGTGGTATTTAAATGGTTTTGATTGTAAACCATGTTTGAAAGGCAAGCGATAGGTTTAATAAGCAAGCAAGCGGTTTTGATTTTTTAAACCATATATGAAAAACAAATAAGTAATGGTTTTGATTCTCATTCCAACCATACTTTTAAAAAGCAACAATGAGTTTAATAATGATAGTTTTTTAACTATAAAATATATTTCAAAGAAACGAAACAATGAACAAAAGTCTATTTTGTAAAAATAGGCCTAACCAAAAATCCCTAGTCTTAAGCAAGCATCCGGTCAGAGGTATTCCGTACGTGCGCGGTGGTGTTAGGATTTCATACATGCATTTTAGATTGCCTGGTCGGCAAACTTAGAACATGCATCATACATTTAAAGGAGACCGTGGCACGTACTAGAGTATATAAGGTTAAGAGCTCTAACTAAATTATGGTGATGGAGACTCAGGTCAATTCCACCATATTCTGGGGAGAGAAGAGAGAAGAGAGAGAAGGTGGCGTGGAGCGAGGCCCTTCCACAGAGTGATGTGGACGGAGTCCTTCCAGAAACGGTCGATACTTGGCTCAGGTGTTCACTAGGGTACAACTATTAGGAAAGGCCTCAGTGGTTGATAATTTATAAGCATGTTTATACGAGTTTTAAAAATCAACCATTGGCGCCACTGATTGAGCCAGTCAGTGTTTGTTTTAAAACAAGCGGTTGACCAGGAGCTCTAGTTTTTATTTCAAAGCATGCGGTTGAGCCCAGGGCTCCGTGTTTATGAAAAGTTTGAGAAACTTTTGAAGCCCAGGTTTATGAAAAGTTTTGAGCAACTTTAAAGCAGAGTTGAAGAAGTTTTAGAAACTTTTAAAGTAAGATAAAGCAAGCAAGCGAGATTTTTGAAAGGTTTTATAAATTTTCAAGAAGTAAGCAAGCAATAAAAAGTTTCCAGAAACTTTTAAAGTAAAACAAAGCAAAGAAAAGAAATATTTACGGAAAATATCATGTAAGCGGAAGTTTCTGGAGTTTTTAGATGTTTTAGAAAAAAAACTAAAACATTTTCTAAAAGCATACACTCAGCAGGCTCGTTTAGCTCATTATTTTGTTTTAAAACTATTTTCGAATGCAGATGCGCGGATCTTTGAGCCTGATAAGGTCCACGAGCATCAGAGTATAAGTCTTTGTGTATAAATAGAATTTTGTATGGAAATACCTTGAACTGTATAAAGGAATATATGTATGTATAATGTGGTTTATGAAAATGTGTGGAGGTTGTTGGTTGCCATGTTTGATATAATTGTAAATTGTGTATACGGGTTTTGGGACATGTCACATGTCTGAATTTGTTATCTTGCCAAAATTTTATAAAATCACAAGTTTGAAAAGAAATTTTTTTATGCGAGATTGAGCGAAATGCGGCTTCACTTCACGGGATTTTCTGAGTCGTTGAGGTAGCGGTGAGGATTTGTGGAGTGGGCGCCTTGGCCTAGATAGTAGGGGTGGGGTGTGACGAGATAAGCTTTCCTGACCTCGGATTGACCTCATAGTGGGCTATGACAGTCATGACTTCGGCTTCATGGATGCCTTCTCACAACTATAACCATATCGGTAGATCCCAACGACTAAGAAGACCTCATTAGATTCTTGAGGCGAGAACCTCACGCTGTCAGTGATGCCCATGATTTGAAGAACACAGGAGCCACCTACCAAAGGTTGGTGAACAAGATGCTCCAGAAGCAAATTGGGGCATCTATGGAGGTATATATAGATGACATGTTGGTAAGTCGATTAAGTAGGGCTCCACATAACCACCTAAGTGGCGTTCCAGGTCTTAAAGCTACAATGAGTTAAACCCGGCCCAGAATGTGCCTTTGGAGTCTCCGTAAAGGGAAGTTCTTGGGTTTATAGTCAACAATAGGAATAGAAGCAAGCAGAGACAAGATAAGAGTGAGTGCTCAGCATGCGCACACTTGAGCATTAAGGATATTCAACACACGGCGGGAAGAATATTTGCTGGCCAGCCGTGTCTAAGGCGGCAGCGAATGTCAACTTTTCTTTCGGGTTAAGAAAAGGCCTTCAATGGGATGCACTGCTGGGGAAGCCTTCATTAAACGCTAGCTGCACAGCTCTCACGCTGATCTAGTAAGCCCTTCAGGAAGAAAACTCCTCCTCTCTGCCTAGTAGGTCTCGAGACTTCTCGACGATGCATACACTAGTCAAAGAAACGGGACAAAAGTCGCAGTGACAGATCTACTATTGTAGCCAAGCTCTGAGAGGAGCAGAGGAGAGATATCCAAAGATGGAGAAGCTGATCCTAGCATTCATAACTACATCCAGAAAACTCCAACCTTACTTCCAAGTTCATACCATCGAAGTCCCAACGGAATATCCGATGAAGCAAATATTAATATAAATGAAACCTCACAGAAGATTGATAAAGTGGGTTATAGGGTGAGTGGGTTAGACATCGGATACAAACCGAGGACAACTTGATAAAATGGTAGATCTTGGCGAGGGTTTCATCATGGAATTCACCCCCAGCGGGGCACATCGAAGGCTCCTCAGCGGCGCCAGGCCTCCCGTTTGGAGGTTATTTGTGGGCGGGGCGCGATGATACCCCGAGAGCGGTGCAAGTCTGATCCTCACCTCTCCAAACGGGATAGATGTGGAATACGCCCTCAGTTCGAACTGACCTCGATAAAGAGGCAGAATATGAGGTTGTCATAGTGGACTTAACCTCGCCCCCTCCCATGGGGGGAAGTTGATCATTTGGAAGTGAGCAGATGACTCCCGATTGGTAAAATAGGATAGAGGCTCTGAAGCCAAGGTGAAAGATGATCCTGGCCTCGAAGGTGAGAACTACTTAAGAAGTGCCACGAGTTGAAGTCAAACATGTACGAGCGAGAGATTCTCGAGCTTGTGCCTTCGTAAGAAACTATGCAACGACCTCCTGAAGACCTAGGCGGCAAGTACTTGTTGAGCATCTCCCAGGAGCCTGATGAGCATCGACAAGCGGAGAAGTCTCTTTGTGATGTCCAGAACTTGAATTTGGATGGACCCCATGCGGGATTACTTAGCGAAGGAACATTGAGCGACCAGGCATCTAAGCTCGGAGGCAAGGTCGGTAAGATTCACCATTCATCTGGGACCTTTATAATGTGAGGCTTCTCATGTACAGTGCGTGGGAAAGAAGGCGCCAATTACATACTGGGGTTGCGAGGCGTGCTGTGGCAACCACATCGAGCTCGAGACCTTAGTGGGAAAAGCAGCAGGCGGGGTGTGCGGCCTGATGCCAGACACAGCGAATTGGTCGAAAATGCAAAGCTTGTCAAGAGCATGCGAGATCTCCCATCTACATCTGAACCCACTTGACATCAATCACAGCCCACGGCCTTTTCGACCAATGGGGCTAGACATATTGGGACCCCTTTACCCATTGGAAGGGCGATGCAATTATCATTGTGGTAGTGGACTACTTTGCCAAATGGTCGTGGAACCCTTGTGACAATCCTGAGAACATAGATGCATGGCACATGCAGCGTTACATAATATGGGGTTCGGGTTCCCAAGGTCCCTCGTGTCAGATAATGGAAAACAATTCGACAATCCAAAATTCAAGGACTTACACTTACCCAGAGCTCGAAATCGAGAACACTACTCCATCGGCTCATCCTGATCCAGTAGGTAAGCATAAGTGACTATAAGGACTCTCAAGGCAGCACTAAAGACTAAGTTGAAAGAACTAAAGGGAAAATGGGTAGAATACCTCCTTGAGGTGTTATGGGTACACATAACTATGCGCAAGTCAGCAACTTAGGAGACCCCATTCGCTCTATCCTTTGGCACAAGCATTAGCTCTGTTGAGATGAGTTAAATCAGCGAAGGATTATAAACCCAGGAACCTAGCAGATCTTCGTCTAAACTTGGATCTCCTAGAAGAAAAGCACGAGCAGGTCTTAAAGCGTATTGAGGACTACCACGAGAGAAGACAGATACTATGAGCCCAGGGTCAAACTAAGAAGTTACAAGCCCTAGCGATCTACGGTTCTAAAAAAGCACACCCCGGCGAGGAAAGACCCTTTGCTGGGAAGGCTGGGACCCCCGATTAGGAAAGACCGCATATCATATCGCATAATCGAGCCTGGAAACTACGAGACTCGAAGCAAGAGAAGGAAAGGCGCGGCGCCCCCCAGGCAGGGGTCAGTTGACTACGATCGACACGGAATACAAGTGGATGTCGGGTTGCAGGCCTGTTGGAAAATCGGGCGAGTCTCCTTTATGCGAGGCTGCGCCAGTACATAACTTTTGTCCCAGACAATCGATGACCCACGCGGGGTCTCATATCTGACTAAGGCGAGGTAAATAATGTGGCCCTTGGGCTTTGCATCATCCTCCTGAACATATATCAATATGATCACAACATGAGTAAAGCGGCCCACTTGGACCTAAGCAATACCCATAAAACATACGACTATGAATCGACTATCCGATAGTTTTAAGAGTTCAAATGTTTTTACTCTTATACAACACATATATTACAATTGAATAATTCTAATACATGTAGAACATCATAACAGAAAGCCCACAATCGGGCTTTATTCTAAACCCGCAACCTCTAGTTGGCTTGAGTCCTCGCACGCTCACATTACTGTAGAAATGGCCATCCTCGACCGGGGTGAGCTAGTGCTCGATAGTGGAATCACCCTAAGTGGGCTACTCTCCACCTAAGTGCGAGTGCAATGCTCGAAATAAACACACATTCAAGCGAATGCATAATCCTACTTGAATGTCTAGCCAGTCATTTAATTTTTGAGTCCTCATGAAGCTCCTCGCTCGCTAAGCCTCGTATGAGAATTATTATGTTTATTTGTTTGTGGACAACCCTTCGATGTATATATATCAATTGGGTCGTCTCCGACGATTGATATTATTTGTGGACTGCTCCCTCGTGTATATCAATTAGGTCGTCTTGACGATTGATATTTTAGTATGGACTACCCTCAGATAATTATCATTTTGAAACTGACCCTCAGGAACCATTTTCTCTATACTTTCGCCTCATGCACTCCTCCCTATTGTCCTAAGGTGTTCCAGTGCATGGAATATGAATGCCAATTCAATACGATCTATGTGGCCTTCAGGCAGGGGGTCGGATTGACTGCAGTCAACCCTTGAGGAGATACAAGTGGAGTCGGGTGCAGCGCCACTTTAGAAAATCGAGCGAGTGTCTCCTTTGTATGGGGAGCTCTGCCCCGGATTACAATACACATGTAAATAACCTGCGTTTACCTGTCCCAAACAGTCCAATATGTGCAATATATTCTCAACATGAGTAAAAATGCATCTTGGGCTCATAAACCAATACTCATAAAATCAATTATCATAACTATTCTTCAATTATCTCCCAATAATTCAATAGTTGATAACACTTTTGTTTTATACAAACATATATTAAATACCAATTCCTAATACATATTATGTCCAAAAACCATCAAACCTGGCTTGGCTTCTTCAAAATCAACCTCAGAAGTGAGATGTCTCCTCGGCGCTCATACTGAAATAAAAGGGGGTCCCACGGCCAGGTGAGCTAAAGCTCGGTAGGAGGAATCATGCTAAGTGGTACTCACCACCTAAGTGCGGTGCAATGCTCAAAGTAAACACACACTCAAGTAATACATGATCTTACTTGAATGTCTGCATGATCACCCCATGTCACGAGTCCTCATGACTCCTCACACTTGCCTAAGCCATGTAGTAAGAGAAAATAATCATTTCAAAACAAAACTTTTGTTCTTGAAAATATACTACCGAAATATTCGGTAAAAATATGGGACTACCCTCCGAGGTGAATTGGTTGGTGAAAGCTTTAAAGCAGTCCTTGGTCCTCATCGAAATGATACGTTGGCCCGTCTCGACCCAATTCTCAGGAATATCATCACCAATGAAATTCCTTCATAACCATATCGTTTTACAAAAATACCTTGTCATGCACTCACACCTAATTCTAGGCTACCCAGTGCATATGAAAATGCATTATGCCATTTTCAAAATCATTTACACAATATGTCAATATGCATATTTTCAATCAACTATAATTACACAAATGTAATTCCACACCTCAATCATCACCCAATCTAGCTCACTTGAGCAAATCATAATCATCACCAATGGCCTATACTCACAATTATATTCCATATAATTGAACCTCATGTTAATACTCATTAAGCATTAACCTATTGATTTCTACAACACACCAACCCAAGTCATTCATTTCATACAATTTCATACCAAAACACATGGACTTTTTATGGCCCATTTCACACAAACCCGGGACTGTTTTTACAGTCCCAAAACAGAGCAAGTGGGCTATCCACGGGCAGCCCACACTTCCTACATCGGTTCCTCTTGGTGGAACCGATTTCCATTCCCATTTCCGGTCTCCTACTCACCAAAATAGAATTTATTGCATAAATTCCAACACAACAGCCCACTACAGTTTTTTGGAGGTTCACGGCTGTCCAAAAATTCTAAAACAATTCCACAATTTCGGTCCCAAGTTTTGGGACCGATCATACGGCCCATTCCCGGCCTTTTTCCATACAAATACATGATTTAAAGCCAAAGTGCAGATTAAAGACACCCCGAGCAACCCACAATTCACGGGCGGAGTCTCGGATGGTGGGAAAATTCCTAAGTGCGGTCGGTCATGTTTTGGGACCGTCAGCGCCTCATGACACCAGGCAATAGAAACATCGAAAAACCCTTAAAAATGGGAATAAAACGCAGAAGTAGAGAGAGAAAATCCTACGTCTTGGGTTGTCAAAAACCTTTCACATCAAGAGATCCGCGTTGTCTCGCCATGCGTAGAGCGGCTTCCCTTCTTGCTCGTCGTAATGACGGTGATCGCGGGATCTTAGAGAGAAGCACCCTCTCTCTCTAAAACCCCCTCAAATCCTAAGCTACTGCATCCTAAAATGGCTCCCACGGTTTTGCTTGGCTTTAATGTAGGAGAAAGCTATTTATTCTCTCTGTCTTATGTATTTTAAAATCAAATCTTTAAATGACATTTATGTCCCTCCTTTACGGTTGATGTTCATTTATCTCGTAGTCGATTTTAAATTAGTTTTTACTTCATGCAACATAGCGTATAGTGCTTGTTATATGTGACTTTAAAGTCGCATTGAAAATCGTTTTGTTGCGGCTTGCGATGCCTCGAAACGTGCGACTCCCGGCGTCTCGTAGTGCGAAATTTTCGTGTTGGCCAGATTTCGCGAGGCGATTCCGGCCGGTGAAATCCAGTTTAGGTAATCGAGATCTAGAGAATTATTACGGATTTTTAGTAATTAAAATTTTAATAATCAAAGTGCGATTTTGCCTTTATTGCCTTTATTCCGTAAATTGGAATTTCTGGGTCTTACACTCTCCCTTCCTGTTAATTTCGCCCCGAATTTTAATCATACAATATCCAACCATGTGCATATGTAACCCATCGAACTCCAAGACCGTGTCTGCATGATGGACCCTACTTAAGGTACCACCACATAACCCGATGGTCACATCTCATCCATGTCAAACCCGGAGATCAACAACCAATATGTCTACTCACCCTAAGGTCCACCACGCTCACGCTAACTGATGATTCAGGAAAATCAAATCCCTACCTACATCCTAGGGAAGAATTTTCAATCATATTACGACTTTTCTAAAGGCCTCAACCTCTATGCTAAGCTGTGAAGCTTGTATCAGGACTAAACCTATCACACAAGATGCATTAATGAACTGGCCATGATGCATCCAATTTAAACACTAATACGCTAGTCATCACCATGTAGAGTAGAAACGTGATCTTTCCTATATATGCATTACACCATGCATATAATTTCATAAAATTTTATTTTCGAAAATTTAATTTTCCAAATTTTTGTTTCATTTATTTGATTTTATTTTTTATTTTATTTTTCAAAAAAAAATATTTTTTTTTCGAAATTTACTGTTCGCGCTTGACCTACAATCTCATCGTTCACTGATTACTATTCACAGCTTATCGTTTATGGGATTACTGCTGTGACATCGTCAGCCAGACATTATTGGTCATTAATAAGGTGGAAATTGTATTGCAACACACTTCCAAAGAATTCTTGTTGTCTTGCAATACAATTCCTCCTAGTTCTCCTACAGAACATACCTCATGTTGCAAATACAATTCAACCCCTCTCTAAGTCATTAATATTAATCCAAGTATTGCACACAACTCAGCCATCGCGACACCCATTGTAACATAACTGCTGTGTTGCAATACAATCCTTCTCGCACATAATATAGCCTTCAAACAGAATACAATTTTGTATTGCAACTCAACTCTTACTATTCCCGCAATACAATCTCAAGCTACTCAAGCTCTTCTTCTGATAATACAAAAAATTGTATTGCAATACAATTTTCACTAATAACTTTTTCCAAATTCTTCTTCTTTGCAATACAACTGTAAAGGCTTGCAATACAAAAAAATATTTCACAACAATAATTGCAGAGCCCAAAACCGCTCGCACACCATTTTTTTTTCTCCTTTCTTTCCAAACATCGGAAAATTTCTAAAATACATATTTGTATATATATATAGCAGTATATATATATATATATATATATATATAAGAGTATATATATATATATATATATATATATATATATTTCTCATTTTCTTTTTTACCACTTCAATAAATTTACAAAATTTATTTTCCTCCATTTTCTTAAATTTATGTCTATATAAAATCTTAGAAAATTATTTTCTCCTCCTCTAACCAAATAAATTTGTCTTATAAAATTTATTTTCTTTTTCCAGCTTTCCACTCGAAAAATTTTCTCCACTAAATATATATTTATAAAATTTATTTTCTTCTCTTTTTCTTCGATTTGATTATTTCGTAAAATCTTATAAAATTATTTTCTTCGATCCTCATCCAATAAATTCATAAAAATTTATTTCCACAACCTTTCTCTCAACTAGAAAATTATTTTCATCACCTAATAGGCCAAATAAATTTATAAAATTTATTCTTTTCATTCTCTTTCCAGCTTTTTTGTACCCCGATCACCCAAATGTTTTTCAAAATATTTCCTTAATCCATTCATGTGCTAATCACCAAGCACACAACACTATAACAACACATTGCAAATCATGTTATACACACAATCACTAAATGATTCACAAAAATCACACAAAAACATATCAACACACGTGCACGTAGTGTCCTAGCTTTGTCCTCGCGGATTTTCCCAGTAATCCCATACCTACACTCAACATCAAACCACCTAAAGGCATGGATACCCAAACCCGAGCTCCCTGGTATTCAGACATACCTAAGCTCGATACCAAGTCGTGAAGTCAGATCGATTTCAAGCGCCGTGTAATCCTAACTGTGCACTACACTACAACTCGCATATCCTAGGCCCATGCCCAAAGACGCTACGTAATCGTGATACCTTAGCTCGATACTGCCGTGACCCAAAACCCGGGTCCGTTGATTAAATTCAACCCGCTTTAATACATGGGAGGTATCGGTTACCTCGACGCCACTTTAGAAAAATCTAGTCTCCTTTATATGGGGAGCTCTACCCAATTACAATACCTGTAAATAACCTGCGTTTACCTGTCCCAAACAGTCCAATATGTGCAATATATTCTCAACATGAGTAAAAATGCATCTTGGGCTCATAAACCAATACTCATAAAATCAATTATCATAACTATTCTTCCACCATTCCCAATAATTCAATAGTTGATAACACTTTTGTTTTATACAAACATATTAAAATCTACAATTCTAATACATATTATGTCCAAACCATCAAGCCACAAACCTGGGCTTCTTCAAAATCAACCTCAGCGATGTCCCCCGAGCGCCCTTGCACCCGAAATAAAAGGGGGTCCCACGACGGGGCGAGCTAAAGTCAAGAGAGAATCGCCTCCTAAGTGGGCCACTACCACCTGGGCAAACAAGAATGCTCAAAAAGGTGAAACACACACTCAAGTAAATACATGATCCTACCTTGAATGTCTACATGATCAAATTCTGTGTCACGTAGTCCACCGACTCACCATTACTGCCTAAGCCATGTATGAGAAAATAATCATTTTCAAAACAAAAACTTTGTTCTGAAAATATACTACCGAAATATTCGGTAAAATATGGACTACCCCCTCCGAGGTGAATTGGTCGGGTGAGCTCGTGTCGGGCCACGGTCCCATCCGAAATGATCCGTCGCCCATCTCCCAACCCACCCCTCCGAATATCATCCCGCAGTTTTCTGAACCATATCCGCTTTACAGAATACCTGTCAGCGCACTCACCACCAGCTACCTAAGGCATATGAAAACGCATTATGCCATTTTCAAAACTTCACACTACACAATATGTCAATATGCATATTCAATCAACTATAATTCACACATGTAATTCCACACCTCAATCATCACTCCAATCTAACTCACTTGGCAAATCATAATCATCACCACGGTTTATGCTACAATTATATTCCATATAATTGAACCTCATGTTAATACTCATTAAGCAATAACCTATTGATTTCTACAACACACCAACCCAAGTCATTCATTTCATACAATTTCATACCAAAACACATGGACTTTTTATGGCCCATTTGACAAACCCGGACTGCTTTTACGTCCCAAATAGAAGGCGGGTCAGCCCACGGTAGCCCACACTTACATCATTCCTCTTGGTGGAACCGATTTCCATTCCCATTTCCGGTCTCCTAATTACTCAAAATAGAATTTATTGCATAAATTCCAAGACAAATGCCACTACGCTTCGGAGGTTCACAATGTCCAAAAATTTAAAACACCTAATAATTTCGTCCCAAGTTTTGGGGATGTGATCCTACGGCCCATTCCCCGGCCTTTTCCATACAAATACATGATTTAAAGCCAAAAAAAATTCCGAATTAAAGACACCAAAACAGCTCCCTAATTTCTAAGGCCCGCATGGTGGAAAATTCCTAAGAAATTCTAACAATTCGTCCCATGTTTTGGGATCGATCAAACTGGCCCCTCACGGCCCAAACCAACTCGAACATCGAAAAACCCTTAAAATGGGAATAAAACGCAGGAGAAAATCCTAAGCATCTTGGAGTTGCTCAAAAACTCCCAAATCCGGGGTCCACGCGTTGTCCTCGCCGCGGAGAACGCCTTTCCCTTCTGTCTGGCCGACCGCCGACGGTCAGATCGCCTCGGGGATCTTAGAGAAGCACTTCTCTAAACCCCTCAAATCCTAAGCTAATACATCCTCTCTCTCTAAAATGGCTCCCACGGTTTTTGCTTTACTAACGTGATAAAGCAATTATTTCCTATCTTGTCTTGGCGCGACTTTAAAATCAAATCTTAAACGACATTTATGTCCCTCCTTTTACTGTATTTGCTATCTCGCACTATCTCAGCCATCAATTTTCATCATTTCTACCATACCACTTATGGTATAAGGAAAGATTTGTTATATGTGACTTTCGTTTGATGAAAATCGCTTACTTGCACCAAACCAGATGCCTCGAAAAACGTGCCGACCGACCTGCTCCCAAAGAAATTGCGAATTTACGTGCTAACTAGATTTCATGACGATTCCAACGGTGAAACTGGTCATTATCCGAGATCTAGAGAATTAATTACGGATTTTTAACTGTAATTAAAATTTTATAATCGAAATTACGATTTTGCCATTATTCCAGAAATTGGAATTTCTGGCCCATAGCTTATATCACACGCAAATATATCAACATGCATATATTTACGTAAATCTAATTCACACAATCATGTCATATAAATTCAGATTTCATTACATCGTACCAATTTCACGTGCCACCGATCAAACACGAAGAATTCGATGTGAATCATCCACTAAACACATTAATTCACAAAAATTATTTTGAGAACACTGCGAATAGTGAACCTCGGTTACTATTCTAAAAATCACAAATCTTGGCTCACTTAATGCACCCTACTCACGCCATCTCAAATTTCATCCAAACCAATACATGATTTATCACATAATTGCAAAATTTAACAACCCAACCAGCTGTGGTAGTCACTACGTCTCCATTTGAGTTTCAAAATTTATAACAATTCGGGTCCCAAGATTGACCGACCAAACGGTCCTCACGGCCTCATTCAAATTTCAAACATCGACAAAGACTTGTTAAGGAATAAAACCCAAGAGGAGCTAAACCACTACCCCAAGGAGTTTGAGGAAACTCCCTAATCCGGCATCCACGCGGCTTCTCCCTCCGCGTAGAGCAGCTTCCCTTCTTATCCCGATGACTGCCGACGGTCGGATCTCCCGGTATTTTAGAGAGAAGGTACTCTCTCTCTAAAATAAAATCACAAAAAAGCCGTTCTGCCTCTCCCGTTTCTGCTATTGCCCCAAATTTCTGGTACTTTTAATTTGTTTGGAGAAGAAGCACTATTCCCTATTTTGTCATTTTCTAACTTAAACAATTTCAAAAATGACCATTATGTCCCTCTTTTTCCTCAGTTTTGACATTCTAAGACCTGCTCCTACATCCATTTTTTATCATTTCTACTCATGCCACTTATGGTACATGAGTACTTGTTATATGTGATTTTCGTTGAATCGAAAATCGCTTTTACTAGTGACCCGAACCGCTGATACTCAAAACGTGTAAATTCCGACCGTCTCTGACCAACGTAAATTTTACGTGCTAGCTAGATTTCGCGAGACGATTCCAATGGTGAAACTGTTTCGTCATCCGAGATCTAGAGAATAAATTTATGATTTTTAACCGAAATTACAATTTTGTAACCGAAATTACGATTTGGCCCTTTTTCCAAAAATTGGAATTTCTCGGGTCTTACAAAGACCCTGCACCACTCATGGAACGTTGAACACCTCAAATGGTTTTACCAATAAGACCTCGGAATGTAGTCTTTAATAAAGAATCCAACGTTTTGATTTTAAATAACAATCTCTATGTTCATTTTTAGGCTGCTTAATATTATGGTGGGTGAAAAAATAAGTTATAATGATAAAGAAAGAAGCTCGGCTCGAAAAGCTCAGTAAGTGTAGCGCATGTTTCACAAAAGATCGTTTCATTGCAAAGGAGTTACGCTTAGTACGTAGAATTACATTCGACTAAGTCGTCTCAAAGACCTCGTAGACAAGAGGCACAAACAGCTTTCTACTCTCGTGAAGGAAAACCTATAAGAAAAGAAAAGAGAAAGGGTATAAGGAGCGACCGGGTAAGCTCAAAAGTCACATAACACAAATACAAATTTTCATTGTTAGGAAGTTACAATCACCTCAGAGGATTACAAAATCTTTCTTTACATCTCAAAAAAGTAGAATCAGCAAAGTCGTTCTTCACATCGGCCAACACCCAGTCAAGGCAAAAACCACAAGAAAGAGAAAGAGAAGGGGAGAGGGAAAGGAAAGAGAAGGAGAAAGAGAAAAAGGGGGGATAAGGAGAAAAGAGGGGAGGACAGAGAAAGTGGGACTTAAAAGTTTTCCCTCTGAATATGTTCCCCAGCTCAATTCCATCAATGGGCATAGCTAGGGAACAACACAACTCCCACAAGGGAGGAATTAGGGAAAAACACAACTCCTACAAGTGGCAAACCATCGAAACCAAACGTCGACCCGCGATCACCAGATAGACTCTGTGCAGTGATGACCAAACCCTGACGCTTCATCATGCGCGAACTCCGACTCTGTTAAAGAAATGAGGAAGATTGGGAGCAAAGTATGACCTAGAGAGGCCGCTATTTATAAGGAAACCAGGACACTTGGGAAACCACGCAGTCCGTTCCAATTTCATGGGATTCACATTAAAATCAAGAGACGCTTTTCCAAGGGAAGGAAAAGAAAGGCCAAAAAGAGCCATGTAGCTCGGGAGCCACGGCGGCACAATCTACCGAAAATTGTCGAAGCCGACTTGGTTCATAAAGAACTTTGACGGCCCAGGAAGGCCCAGTTAGCCCGCAGACCATGTGGCTCATGAGCCACATAGCTTCCCGATCTCAAAAGAGCAAGCATTTCGATTCTTAAAAGAACCTAACAGCCCGGAAGGCCAGAGTAGCCCGCAGGCCTTGTAGCTCGGGAGCCCAATGACTCGATTTTGGAAGCTTAGTTGCTCGAGCGAATAACTATAAAAGGCCAAGTAGCCCAGAAGCCATGTAGCTCAGGAGCCCAAGTAGCTCAGTTTTTCAAAGCTTAATTGCTCAAAAAGGCAGAATAGCCTAGAAGGCCAAGTAGCCACGGAGTCATGTAGCTCAGGAGCCCAAAGCGACTCGGTTTTGAGAACTTTATTTGCTCGAAAAGGCATATGCTTTGGAAGGCAGTAGCCAGCGAGCCATGTAGCTACAGGGAGCCTAAGCAGCTTCAGGTTTTTCAAGGCTTAATTGCCTAAAAAGGCAGAATAGCCAAGAAGGTCAAGTAGCCACGGAGCCATGTAGCTCAGGAGCCCAAGAAGCTCAGTTTTTCAAAGCTTAATTGTTCAAAAAGTCATAATAGCCTGGAAGGCCAAGTAGCCACGGAACCATGTAGCTCAGGAGCCCAAGCAGCTCAGTTTTTCAAGGCTTAATTGCCCAAAAAGGCAGAATAACCTAGAAGGCTAAGTAACCACGAAGCCATATAGCTCAGGAGTCCAAGCAACTCAGTTTTTCAAAGCTTAATTGCTCAAAAAGGCAGAATAGCCTGGAAGGCCAAGTAGCCACAGAGCCATGTAGCTCAGGAGCCTAAGCAACTAAGTTTTTCAGAGCTTAATTGCTTAAAAAGGCAGAATAGCTTGGAAGGCCAAGTAGCCACGGAGCCATGTAGCTTAGAAGCCCAAGCAGCTCAGTTTTTCAGAGCTTAATTGCCCGAAAAGGCTTAATAGCTCAGTTTCGGGAGCTCGGCAACTCAGTTGGCATAACAACCCATAGGCAATCATTTCGGTTTAAAGAAGAGCTAAATGAAAACAATGAGACGGCCGAGCCAAGTAGCTTAATTTGGCAAAACAATAAAAAAAACGATAAAGTTAATCCATGAATCTCTATATATCAACAAAAATTCAATGTCAGAAGCGATACAAAAATCCCAGTCTCAGCGCCCGGAAATAGCGAGGTTAAAACAAAAAGTCTAGGCGCCTGAGGTTGAACCGTTCTGAGCAAGGGTCAAAAGGTAGAGCCCGGTAGTAAAGGCGAGAAGAGCTGGCCTCCGGAGGAACCCGAAGATCAGTAGGCAAGGGAGCACGACCAGGGGCCCCAGAAAGCACCTCGGTGCCCGCGTCATCCTCAGCCTCGGAAGTAGATTCTTCTACCTCCTCATCAGAAAGCTGGATGTTGAACTTTAAGTCTGGGAAAGGTTTGGAAGCCCTGCGCTAGAAGGCAAGCCACCCGGAGGCCCATTGGGAGCAGGCCTCGTCTTTGAGCTCTGCTATCACCTCGCCCCTCCGGCTAACCAAAGCCTCCTGCCTCTCAAGGTCCATCCGAAGCTTGTCGACCTCCTCCATGAAGCGCTCCATAGAGCTTCCAGCCTCAAAGCCTCTTGGCAAACTCGGTCCAACGCCGCCACTTTGGCACACAAGTCACCCTTGACAGCTTACAACTCCTCTCTGAACAACCGCATCTTATCTTCGATGACCTTCAAGTCCTTTCGGGCCTTCTTTTCTTTATCCTCTGCCCACGCCCTCGCCGTCGAAGCATCCTTTAAGTCAGGCCTGTGCTTCACAAGCTCCTCAATCAGGTCCCTTATCTGAGCTCGAAGGCCAGCCCTCTCGGAGGTCAGGGAGGCAACCTTAGCCTTAAAAGATTTCACCGCCTTGGCGAAGCCCTTAGTAAGGATGGCCCTCCTTGCCAGACCCTTCGCGTAAGTAGCCACCTGCCAAAGAACGAGAAAGAGTCAGATAACAAAACTAAAACAATAAAGAAATGGATCGACGAAGGCGCTTGGACGTACAGAAGTGGTTCCCTGAAGCAGAAGAGCCAGAGCCTCCTCAACGGACAGGGCGTCCACCTTCTTAAGGTCGGAATCGCGAAGGATGGAGGAAACAACCCCAATGGTGAGCTCCACATGAGAGAGAGCGGAGGTCCACCCCTCGGCAGCTGAAGCCGATCCCTTCCACCTCATCGGCATTGGAGGAGGGGAGAAGCTGGCGCCCTCGGCGTGGGACTCCCAAACTGAAATGGAGGAAGGGCAAGGGAGGCTCAGCCACCCTCCCCGAAGAATCTCCAACTCCGACAGCAGACGAAGGCGAAGAAGAGGCCCCACCTTTAAGATCTTACCCCAAGCAAGGGGGGCAACCCTCAAGGGAAGCCCGGGGTATCCGCTTTACGCTCATTTTCTTCTTTGCCAGAACCTCCAAGCGGGCTCGAAGCTCTCCTTGAGTAGGCTTCGCGATAAGAGGCTCCAAAGCAGAGGGTGAAGAGGACTTTGAGACGGGTAGAAGAGAGGCCTGCTCATGAGCGGAAAGAGGGGAGAAGGCCTCGAAAAGGAAGTCATCACGAGGCCTTGCACCCAGAGACAGTCAGAATATCCAACCTAATGAGCTCGAGATAGGCACACGGGCGCATAACGACTTCCGTTCACCTCTTCGTCTTCGGGAGGCGAGATCGGGCCGGGAGGTACACTGAAAATTGCAGCAGGTATGTTAGAAATATCCTGTAGCCTTTGAAAATCAAGCCAAACCAAAGCGAAGGGGAACTCACGTAGGTTCTCGGGGTACTCAGAAGGGTTTGGAACGTAAGTGTGTCCTCGAGTCAAAGGGATTTGCTTTCTCCCATGATGTGCCCGACAAAGAAATAACGTTCCTTCCAGCACTTATGGGAAGACGGAAGGTCTGAAATAATCAACTTGGCGTTGGATCGCTTAGAGATATAAAGAAAGCCCTCAGCTGCCTCCTTCATGCTGAAGAAATCTAAGGCGAGCTATGGGAACACCAGAGCCTACGTCCCAACGACTAAGCGACCTAACCAAAATACCTCGAAGTTGGCGCTGCGAATATTAAATCTTGTAGCGTAACATAAGTCCATCTATTAATCCATTTTCTGTTTGTTTAATAAAATAATAAGATGTAATATAGAAACTCATGTATTGTGTTTGGGTGTAAGAGATGCAGTGAGATACGATAGGGTGATAAATCTTTGTATTGAATGGAAACAAATGGTTGATTCATTGATGCGGGTTTTGGGCTTCTGCGAGCAGTTATGGTCGCGACATCAGGATAAGTGAAGGAAATAAGCAACCCGGTCAGCGGCAGGGAATCACGGATAAGCGTGAGATTAACGAAGCTAAGGGGAATGATGTCGCGGCGGCTGTCGTGATGTCGCGCCGAGGGTTGATCTTCAGCGACTCGGGATAGAGGTCGCGGCAAGAGAATCGCCTTGAAGTTATGACAGGTTTGGAAGGATGGCGGGTTAAGCGGAAATTTGTTGAATGGCCGACCCGGGGGGACTGAAGTCGGGGCACCGAGAGCGGCTTGGTGAAGCCTCAGAGACATGAGGCGATGTCGCGACAAGAGCGAGGTCGCGACATCATGAGCGACTCGATTAGCAGCGGGAAGACTTGAGGGGGAGAGGGGCGATGTCGCGACAAGATATCGATATTCGCACGCGACATCAGAAGAGATAATTGAAACACAAGGGCATAAAGTAATGTCGCGACAAGGATCGATGTCGCGACATCGAGCGACTTATCGATTGAAGGCGTGAGACTTAAAGTGATGTCCGCGACGAGGATCGATATCAGCGACATCGAAGATATCGATGAAGAGCATTTGAGAGTTAGAAGTTGATAGCGCGGCGTGAGATCGATGTCGCGACATGGATGATGTCCGCGACGAGTCAATGTCGCGACTTTGCGAGGAGCGAGTATGGAGCCAACCTTTGGAATCACAAAGCGCATTGGAATTAGGGCCCAATGAGGAAACCTATAAATAGCGAGCTACCGGATGAAAGGCAACTTGGCGACACGGGCGAGGAAGTGCACGGGTAGGCGAGCTCATTTTGCTTTTTATTTTCTTTTCTTTTCTTTTCTTCCAATGTTGGTAGTTAGAGGTGGGTCAGTTATCGTTCTGATTTTACCGTTTTCTTTTCTGGAATTGGATGTTATACTTTCGAGCAGAAGCTGAATGCAATAATCAATTCTATTAAATTACTACCTGGATAATTTGAGATCCAGACAAATTTACGAATTGAATTTTCCGAGTTTCCCATTCTTGATCGTTCTCATGATCGGAGGAAGGTATGGTGTGTACAATTCATTGGTTAGAACCCGACTTCATAGTGAATGCTATCGTCGAGTATCTTTCTGTAGTCGTTTCAGGCATCTTGTGAATTCGGTTTATGAATTTACTTGGTTTTGGGTTTAATGTTTTTGGATCACGAATATCGGTTTCTCCACTTTATACCCGTTTAAGATTTGTTTCATTGCTTTCTGATTTCAAGGAGGTCCTACGGTGACCTGAGAAGACATTCCTGAGAGTTATGAACCGTTTCTTTGAAAGGTATATTAACCTGCTATTATTAGAGATCTACTTATTGAGCTTTGTAAGTTTACTTGGATAAATCCTCTTCTCACTTGAAATCAAGAGCGAGGTTGAGCGAGGTTATCAATTTAAACAAGCAAAGAGTTCACCTCGGTCGGATAGTAGGGGCACGATCGAGTGTTAGTTGAGATCTAATCAAAGGGAAGGGTGATCTATTCTAATTTAGGAAGAGTAACACAGGAAGTTGTATATCCTTGCTTGGCCAGGTGGCAGGGCTAAGGTTTACAGTCCATAAAATGGGTATGAAGTATTGCGAAAGAAAATGGATTAAGGAAATCCCTTTTAAGTAGTTATCTCATTCCTGTCTTGAAAGAATCGGGAAAATTAGATAATGAAATGTGGAGTGTGGAGATCCGGCTTTCACTTGCTAAACGCCTTGGAATGATTTTAAAACTTTGAAATATTCAAAGTTTTATCGGTATTAACTACGAGGAATTGGTACTTCGCTATAAGCGTATATGATGTGTTCTCACGAAAGATAATTATTCAGTGTCCATGAATTTTCTTAACTATTCTTTATTCTTTATTCTTTATATTCAGTTTATTTGATTGCTCATTTATTTTACTCGTGTTAATATAATTTCCAGCTTCTTAAGCTGGACCCCAATATCACTTTATGGTCCAAATAGTACAAAGCAGTGGTCGAGGTGGATTGATTTAAAATTCTTGAGATCTACGTAGGATGATATACGGAACTTATATCCATTTTATTACTTGTCGAAACACATTGCACTTGCGATATATCAGGCCAAAACCAAATTGAAAATGATTAACTCTAGGAGACTTTTTGGTCTCAACAAGTTTTTATAGTGCGAGTTTCACGGGATTAGACAATAGTCCTTGGGTAATTTGTAACTAAATTTGTATATGCGTTTTGGTCAGTCAACAAGTTTTATGTGTCGATTGCGAGGATGAAGAATTTGATAGATCAATATTAAGATGAAAGAAGGAAATACTAATTTGGACATTTAAAAGAAAAACAATAGTTTTTCAAGTAGTGGTTCATTTTTGACCACTAACCTAACGAACCATATTGAATATATTTATTTGTTTTGACTAATCTATTAATGGAGTGTGTTTTGCTTCGGAAAAACTTTGATGCATAGGAAGCGAGAAAAGCGTCGATTCCTAGGCGATTACGAGATTAGAGAAGAAAACACTTGCGACTTGAGAAAGACAAGGAAGCGAAAAACACAACCATGGCGAGGATGAAAGACGAGGATCAAGCGAGGACCGCAGGGGCTGACAACGAGATGACCTCCAATCAGCGATACCATGGAGAATTTTGGAAATATCATTCGAGGATAGATACTCGGCAATCGAGACGACTGCTATCGATGCGACAACTTTGAACTAAAACCGGCACTAATTACAGTAGTACGGCCCAGCACCGGTTCTTGATTCATCCCACTTGAAGATCTAATGAACACTTGGGAGATTTCTCGGGATGGCAAACACGGATTAAGCTGAATGGGGTGGGACCAAAAGGTTATCAAGTTGCATCCTATTTCCCATTCTCTCTAAGAATGCTTGGCCACATGGTATGAATCTTTACCATATCAGTTACGTTGATACTTAGGAAGCTTGGTTGGTAAGAGGCTTTGTTGGGCGAGATTCTTCCCCCCATCACTCACACCTCGAAAGGAGGAGGAAATCATTATTTTCAGCTTTGGGGAAGATGAGGAGCTCCATGTGGCACACTGGGAAGATTCAAACGGTTCTTGAGAGAGATGCCACATGCATGGAGTGATCGAAGACCCAAATGGACATGTTGTATCATGCTCTGAATGATACATCAGGAATCATTGATGCTTCATGTTGTGGAGCATTCAAGCGTAAAAAGTGCTGAGGAGGCTAAAGATCCTGATGGGGACGGCAAAATGCAATATGAAAACTCATACGAGTCTTCAAAGGGAGGCGGCGGAGGAAAAGGGATCATGGGCTAGAAGCGAGATGAATCTTATGGAAGCAAAGTTGGATGCTGTATGCATCGAATGGACAAACAAGAGGAGGCACTACTTGTCCATGAAGTAGGAAGCGAGTTGAAAAAGAGTTGTTAAGGAAGTCTTGAAAGCTAATGAAGAGCAGGTTCTATGATGCGAGGAGGTAAAATACTTAGGTGAGCGGAGAAGTTACCATTTCAAACCCAATCCTAACACCTTGGCACATTATCACCCGGCCTTTCGGGAACCATGAGAATTTCTCATATGGTGGAGGGGCTTCTCAAGGCCCTAAGGCGGGGCAGAGACCCTCGAGCAAGGTATCAGCGACCACCCGAGTTTCGGCGGTATCGACATCGAGGAAATGAGCACGAAGTGAATACTAGGGTCGGAGGAGAGCCCCGATCTTTTGAAAAGCGAATCTTTGCAGTTCATGGGGATAATAAAAGGCTCATTGAATCTCCATGAACAAAAGTTTGTAATTAGGCAATTACCAATTCCCGAAATTTTTCATACCACCCATATGAATCATCCTTGAAGAACACGGAACACAAGTAGAGGCGGCTTGCCTGGCTGCTGCAAAACCGGAGGAAGATGCCTTCCCAAGTGACACAAAGAAAAATCAAAAATTTGCATGGGTACATGCAGTGAGGAGTGGGAAGGAAATAGAAAAGATGAAGAAAATATAAGCGGCAACAAAGGAAGGAGCAAGACAGAGGAAGGGAAGAGGTACTTGGAGAAAGGAAAAGAAGGAGTAGAGGAAAGAACATCCAAGGATCAAAGCCTGCAATCCCATTTCCACATTTGCCAATCAAGATAGATGACGGTTGCAAGGTTTTGAAAACCTTTCGAAGCTAGAATCGAGTATGCCCTTCTGAGGAAGTGGTGACTCGGATGCCAACTACATGCAAAATTCCCGAGGACATCTTGAGCAAGAAAAGAAAAATAGTAGAGGAAGGGAATGAGTGAATCTGCTGCCACTTGCGGTGCGTGTCAGAAAAGAACTACGATGAGATGAAGACCCGGGAGCTTCAGTTCTTGTATTGTTGGAGGAATTGAATTTGGGAAGCTCTACGTGACTCGGGAATTTAAGTATCGATTGATGCCTCTTTGCGACGCCCAGAAACTAAGTTTTATGAGCTTACTCCCACATTGTTACTCTTCAAATGGCGAACCAGTCCGATGGTAAAACTTTGAAGGAGTCATTGAAGATGTGCAGTCCTTTGTTGGGAAGTTTGTTTTCCCGGTAGACTTCGTCATTCTGGACATGGAAGAAGATTACAAAGTACTTACAACTCTTTGGGAAGACCATTCTAGCTACTAGAGCTCGATTGACATGCAGGTTTGCTTACCTTGAGGTTGGAGAAGAAGCTGCTTGCACCTTGATCAAAAGTATGCAAAATATAAGCAGGAGATAAGGGAGAAGAGTTGTGTAGCGGATTTTGTGCATGCTTCCAGCCACGATGTTAGCAATGATTGTAATACTCGAGTTTTATCAATGAAGAGATGAATTCCGGTATACGGCGATGTTTATTCTGAATTTCCATACAGCGGTTTTCATTCTTTAGAAACTATGATGAGCTTGAAGCAAAACAGAAATGACACTGGAGAAAATATTGAAAAAGAGGAAATTCATCAAGAAACCAGTACAGAAGGACTAGTTTTGAAAGAGTTGCCACGTCATTTAAAGTATTCTTACTTAAATTACCAAAGAAAAACCGAGTGATCATTTCCACGCGATTCGGTGATCTTCGAGGAACAAAAGGTGCTGAAAATATTAAGGGAAGCATAAGGAATCCTTCAGCTTGGTCCATTGAAGAGCTGAAGGGTATCGATCCGAAAAAGTGGTGCATGCATAAGATTCCTCTTAGAAGAGACTTCAAAACCATGCGTAGAACACCAAAGGCCCGAATCCGGTGATGAAGGAAGTAGTCGAAGGAGGTACTCAAATTCTTGAATCGCTGGTTTATCTATGCTATTTCGGACCGTGCCCAGGTGAGCCCGTCATGTGGTTCCAAAGAGGTTCTTGTGATCGAAATAGAAAAAAATGAATTGATTCCAACAAGAGCAGGTGAAGGGATGGAGGGTATGTATTGATTACGGAAGTTAGATTGACAACGAAAAGATCATTTCCCTTTGCCTTTCATTGATCGGATGTTGGACGGAGTTAGCAGGACACCCTCACTTTGTTTTACGGATGATTACTCGGGATGCAATCAGATTGCTATTGCACCCGAGGATCAGAAGACCACATTCACATGCCCCTATGGTACCTTTGCCTTGAAGGATGCCATTTGGGCTATGTAATACTCCAGCTACATTTCGAGGAGGTGTATGATGTGTTCTCGATTTGGTTGAAGAAGTGATGGAAATTTTCATGGATGACTTCCTTTGTGTATGGATCCGGCTTTGATCAATGTTTAAACAATGCGGAAATAGTACTTCAAAGATGCCAAGACAAGCGGCTAGCGAGATTACAGGAAAAATGCCATTTTATGGTGTGAAGGTATTGTACTTGGGCATAAAATTTGCATCTTGGACTAGAAGTAGACCAATCCAAGAGTATCCATTATCAAAACTCTTGCACCACTACCCTGATAAAAGGAGTAAGAAGCTTCTTGGGGCATCTTTGGATTTTACAAGAGATTCATCAAAAAGACATTAAAAATAGCCCGGATACACTATGCGATTCTTGGAAAAAGATACAAGGTTCAATTTTGATGATGACTCCACGCAAGGATGCTTTTGAAGAAATCAAATCAGATTGATCTGAAACACCTATAATGGCTGCACCATAATGGGATCGAGGATTTGAAATAATGTGATGCCGGTGATTTTGCCATAAGGATTTGTGTGGGGGCAAAAGAAAGAAAGTATTCAGGGCCATATACTATGCTATTAAGACCTTCAATGAAGCCTAAGAGAACTACTCAACAACTGAAAAGGAGATGCTAGCCATAGTATTTGCTTGTGAAAAATTTAGGCAATACATTTTAGGATCCCATGTGGTAATTCACACTGATCATGCAGCAATCAAATACTTGATGTCAAAAAAGGAAGCTAAGCCAAGATTGATAAGGTGGGTGCTGCTGTTGCAGGAGTTTGATTTGGAAATCAAAGATAAAGGGATGTGATAATGTGATGGCTGATCACTTGTCAAGAGTAGAAAGAAGCGATGATGAAGAAAATGTGATGTTACTTGAGGAGCTTCCCGGATGAGCAATTGTTTAAGGTTTCCTTCCAACTTCCATGGTATCTTTGATATTATGAATTATCGGCGTAGATGTGCCTTGAGGTCGATTACCAACGAGAAGGAAGCTTCGAGGCCCGACTGGCCCGGGTATTATATTTGGGATGACCCACTATTATTCAAAGAGTCTTGACATGATAATAAGAAGATGTGTGCGAAAGTGAACAAGGCAACATTTTAAATGAATGTCATGCATCACCATATGGGGTTATTTTACGGAGAAAGAACGACTCTGAATGCTCAATCGAGGTTACATTATTTGATATCTTGAGGTGTCTTGAGTAGGTTAAATTGTGTGATAGATTCCAAAAGATTGGAAATATCAGCAGCAAGAATGAAATGCCCTCGAGGTATTATGGTGATACAAATTTTTTTACGATGTATGGGGAATAGATTTTTATGGGACCTTTCCACCATCATTTGGAAACCTATATATGCGCTGCTTGATGAGTGTTTCAAATGGGTGAAGCATTAATGATGTCAAAAGAATGATGCTAACATACGGTTGTAAGTTTCTTGCAAAGAATATTTTGAAGCGATTTGGAACACCCGAACTATCATTAGTGATGGGGAACCCACTTTGCAAACAAAATATTTACCAAAACTCATGGCGGTATGGGATCAAGCATGTAATGAGATTTAGCTTATCATCCCGGACCAATGGACAAGCGAAATTTCCAATAGGAGATCAAAGAATACTTGAAAAAAATGCCAGGCGACGGAAGGATTAGTCTTCAAACTTGATGATGTACTTTTGGGCTTACGGAATTTGCATACAAAACCCCCATTGGAATGTCTAGCATCTGAGTTGACTTTTGCCAAACCATGTCATCTACCTCTTGAATTGGAATCTGGTGATGTGGGCCATTAAAATTAAGCTTCGATTTCAAGGCTGCAAGGGAAGAAAGGTGCTCCAAGCATGCGAGCCCCGGAAGAATTGAGAAATAAACTTATGATAATGCCTAGAATATACAAAAGACAAGACAAAGAAATGGCATGATCGGAGAATTTTGAAAAAGAGTTTAGAAGACGAGGAGCAGGTGCAACATTTAATTCTAAATGAAATTGTTTCGGGAATTAAAATCCGAATGGAGTGGGTCGTACGATTGGTGTCAAGTACACATTTGGAGGCGGTATTTCTTGAGGCGATAATGGGGAAGAATTCAAGGTCAATGGTGGAGGTTAAAGCATTATCTAAGCGGAAGAGGGAAAAGAAGAACTCAAGCGGTGTAGGAAAAGAAGAGTACCACAGCGGCAAGTCCGGCTAAGGACTCAAGCGGCGGCTAATAGGAGCGACCACGCCCAAGGATTTAATTTCGATTTTAAGTTTTGCTATTTTTCTTTTAGTTGTTGAAAATTATGTCGGATTTGTTTTATAAGGATAGATTTAATTTTAGAAATCCAGTGTAGTTTAATTAGATTTTTCTTGAATATTGCGAGTGAGCTTACGCTGGGTTTAAAGACATGAATGGCAAGGCAGCTCTGGGGAACAATACCGGCAACACGGAGAAGTCACAACATGAGAAAAGAATTAACCTTCTCCCTGCTTAGTCTGTAGATATACTTAAATTGATTGTTAAATCTTTGCTTGGAGATGCCTAAAGAGATGTCTAAAAGGGTTAGGAACAATAAGAGAATTCAAGGTCCTTGAGATCATTGAGTTAAGGGCTTAGGTCGCGACAGAAAGGTTATGTAGCGACATAAGTGATGTCGCGGCAAAACATTGATGTCATGACCTATTTTGAAAGGGCAATTTTTGAGTATTGAAGGAAGAAGGTATATGTCGCGACACCACTGTGAAGTCGAGACAGAGAATTAAATTTCAAAATGAAAAATGATGTCTCGACAACCCCCGACAAGGTAGGAAATATTTGGGAATAAAAACAGGAATAAAGGATGTCGCAACATGATAATCAAACAATTCTAAAAATCTGCGATGTAGACAAACTTAGCATGTCACGACATAAAGAGCTTTAATGCTATTAACTCACTTTAAAAAAAAGCCTAATTTCAATGATCTCAAATAAAGAGGCGAGGGTGAAGTCGCGACGTGTTTTTAATGAAACGATAATTAGCCTGAGCATTGATTGAATTGCAGCTGTTGGAAACTTTATCCATTCACTCCAAACCACATAGCTATTCACCTTCTTCCTCCTTACGAATCAACACAGAAAACCTAGCTTTCCAAACCTTTTGAAAAGCTTTTCTTAGATTTCAATGGCTGAAATTCCCACCTAGTCCCTAACTTTGAGCGAGATTATGAGAACATGAACAACCGGGAAAAGAAGAAGCTAAGTCAGAAGAACGCCAATAGGGTCGTCGGGAAGAACAATCGGAAATTTTCCATCAGAGGAAACACCGACTCCGCAAACTCCCAAGAAAGAGCAGAAAAAGGAAAGGGAAAGGTGAGAGAAGAAGAAAAAGTAGAGGATTTCGTGTCAGACGAAGCGTACTCCCAGTGGAAAAAATATTATGCTAACAAGGGGTTTGTCACAGAGAGGAGATTCAAAAATCCTGTTACCCCTTTCAAGGAGATGATAGAGCAAAGAGGGTGGGAGAGTCTCTGTGCACACCAAAAATCAAGGTATGCAGCACTGGTAAGAGAGTTTTATTCAAATTTGGTAGGAAGGAAGGAGGGAGCGGTTTGTTAGAGAAGTGCAGGTTTCATATGAAGCTAAGGCCATCAACTTGAGGCCTATGGCATGCGATGCACAAAAGCATGGTTCCAAATTCAAGAGGCTTTTGGAAAAACCAGATTTTGGAAAGATTGCCAAGAAGCTCACTAATGGTAGGTGCAGCTAAACCAAGGAAGGAAGGCGAGAACATTGAGCGAGCCTCATTGAGGAAATGAAGGTATGGTTTACTTCCTAGCACATTTTGGATTCAACAAAACACGTGTGCACGATTGAGAGAGAACAAGAAAATTTGTGATCGTATGCCATCCTAAAGGATACAAGATCAATGTAGGAGTTGTCATTGAAAATTCTATCATGAGGTATCATGAAGGGGAATAAAGAGAGGGCTTATTCCTCACCCGGCAACAATCAGCATTCTATGTTTGAAGGAATTTGGGGTGAAGAAATATATGGAATCGAGGAAGAAGAAGTACCCCAGAAGCTTCACCTCCTTCGACGGGGGTGTAAGGGACCAGAAACCCAGGAAGAAAGAGTGCTGGTAGAGAGAGAAAAGAGAGATGAAGCCCAGTAGAAAGACCCGAGAAAAGGGGACTCAGAGGGTTACTGATCAAGGAGCAAAGCACCCAGAAAACTCACGACAACAATGATTTCATTTTGCGGACAATGAAGGGCGAGGATGAAGGCTGATGATAGACTTCTCCATTCCCTTAGCGGTTCTCCTCCTATACGAACGAAATTTCCAACATGGAGGCTCGAGGGAGCCTGAGAGAGCAGATTCGATCTGGAAGTTTCAATGCCATGCAAAGAGAATGGATGAAAGAGAGAAGGAGTGGAACTACGCGAGGAATTCGGAGAAGGCATTTATGAAAGAATTGAAAGAAGAGACCCCGGCGGTGGAGGAAGAGCTAAACGGGAAGGAAAAGGGCATGAGGATGGGCTACAAAGAGAGAGCAATGAGTGGGGAGAGAGTGAGACGAAGAGGAACGGATAGAGAAAAATTTTAGGCGACAAGGGGAAGGATTTAAGAAAGAAATGAAGGAAAGAGATCTTGTCATTGAAACTCAAACTAAGTCATGAGAAGCTTTTATAACAATCGGTTTGAGCGTGATTCTCAACTCTAACATTGATAAAGAAAGAAGTCTGGAGAACGAAGCCAAATTTGGGAGCAAATCAAGGGCTTCAAATTTTTATACAAGTCTCTACAAAAAGATTTTGAAAATAAAATGGATGATAGAGGCAAAGTAAGGATCTTTGAATCCTACGAGAGGCGAAGAATGGAATTTAGAAAATTTGGATTTGATTAACAACAATCTTTCCAAATTTTTTGGAAATATGACTGAAATGGAAACACAATGAATGGCAGGAAGAGACAAGATGAGCTAAACAAGAGGGTTGATCTCTCGATGAGATCTTCATTGAAGATCAAATTGATAAGAAACTAAGAGAAAGGAAAGAAGAGAAATGAAATTCCCTCCATTCCCAGCTCATTTGAATACCCTAGACCTAGATCCCCCTAATATCTTTGCTGCCTCTTCCAAAAGAAAGAGATAGATTTCTTCCCAAACTGACCTCCTTAACCTTCCTTACCCTCCTTATCCCATTTGAGATTGTATCCAATTTGCGGTGAATCAGAAATAAAATGAGAAATTGGAATTGAATTGTTGTGTGCTATTTTGAATCTGTTTGTTCAATGTTATGTTGCTTTGTGATGCATAGTTGGGGAAATTAAAGTATGATTTATTTCAAGAATAAAATTGCTGATATGTCATAATGCTGAAATGAATGAAGAAATCAGTTTAGGAATGGCGAAAAACAACAGCGAGAACAAGAAGGGCCGAATTTGAATGATTTCATTGAAACACAAGGTGCAAAAGTGATTTAAATTTAGCTGTTAAGTCCAGAATAGAGGAAAGTAATGAAATTGAAGGAACAAAACATATTTTTGAGATTGTGGTATGAACAATGAGTCAAGAAACCTGTTGGATACTAAAGAGTTTAACTACTCATCAACAAAAAAATTAATCAAGGAACTCCTAATGGTCAATAACAGTAGCTAACCCAGATTCTAGAACTTGTTAGATTATTGATTGAGAGTGAAATCTAGGTGATGGCCGGCAAAAGTAGTCACGGAGCCATTCTTGAAAGTTTGAGCCATTGACCATCCTATCTATATGCTAAAGCATATACCTTAGTTCAGGAAATTGAGCCAATAAAGCCTTATTTCTAAAAAATCAATAAATTTAAACCCCAAACCTTCCAAAAGAATCAATCCTCAGTAAAGAACACATGGTACCCAAGAGCGAAGAGGAAGAAGGAAATCAAGTTTGGGGGAGGTTGTTTTTGAAGAACTCAAGGAAAAAAAAAAAGGGATAAGTTTTACCTTGTGGCCTCTAGTAATTCTCTTGAACTATTAAGTTCTTGGGGTGTTTCAAGCACCTAGTACCCTAATGTCATCTGGTATGGAGTTACTAACCCAAAGTTCGCTAAGGGTGTTAGAAAGCTAGAAGGTAAAACATTGCTTGTCAGCCCAGGATGGTGACAAACAAAATTCCCTAGTTAAATTACAAATGAAGTAGGAACATACAGTTACGAATAGAAGAAATCAAGGAGATGTCCCAAAAATAAAGTTTGGGAATTTGGCAAAAAAGTAACTACAAAGAAAGGAAAAGAGCGTAGTGAGAAGAAGAGATAAAAAGTTAGGGTAATCTAAACGAAAAGTTCCTTCTTATCGTAATACCCTTGCAGGCTTTAACGACTACAAGCCCAAAGGAACTGATTGATCTTGAAGGATGGAATTACCTACATTAGTGGAGATCAATATGAACAACAAGCTTATGGAATTTGGAAGAGCGATAAACGTAAAGCGTGAAAGGACCTAGGGAGTTAAGTGAATAGTATGAAGATGAGAAAGGAAAACAATTTCTTTTCCAGCAGGATCCAATGATTATGTTGTTTGTAAAACAATTTCAACGATTCGTTTATCTGTAAAGAATAGGAAACCAACCTTGAATTTGGACTTGAAGCTAGATGTACGAGAAAACAATGCAATCCTTGTATTTCAATTAAATTGACTTCCTACGCAAAAAGCAAAGACAAAAAATGTCCTTTTTGTTTGAGGACAACAATAAATTCTTTCTTTTTCTTTGCTTGAGGACAAGCAAAATTTTTAAGGGAGTTTGATGAGCTTAAAAGTCATCTATTTTAGTCCATTTTTAATTTTTATTTTAATGTAAAAGGAATAATTAAAGATCTGAGAAATATCAAACTCACTGATTTGTTATTTGCGAAGTATAAAAGAAGAAGAAAATGCGTGGAAAGATGCGACCAAATGGTGGAATAAAAAATGCAAAAGTGGGTAGGCGAAATGGAAACAAATGGATTTGATTCATTGATCACAGTTTGGGCTTGCACAGTCCGGATATGGTCGCGACATCGGGGATAAGTGAAGAAATAAGCAGCCGGTCGCGACCCGGGAATCACTAGATAAGCGGTGAGTTAACGGAAGCTAAGGGAATGATGTGTGACTGACGCGTGATGTCGCTGACAAAGGGTTGATGTCGCGACTCGGGATAAGTCATTCTGAGAGAATCACCTTGAAGCCCATGACGGGTTTGGAAGGATGGCGAGTTAGGCAGAGAAGTTTGTTGTCGTGACGGAAGGCGAAGTCGCGACAGAAGCAACGGTGAAGCCTCTAAAGACATAAGGCGATGTCGCGACAAGAGATTGAGGTCGCGACATCTCATGAGCAATCCGGTTAAGCTGTAGAAGACTTGAGGGTGATGTCGCGACAGATATCGATGTCGCGACATTAAGAACCAATTAGGAAACGCAAGGGCGCATAAAATGAAATGTCGCGACAAGGGATCGATGTCGCGACATCGGCGTTATCGGAGTTGAAGGCCCGTGAGACTTAAAGTGATGGCGACAAGGAATCGATGTCGCGACGCATGACCTATCGATGAAGTTTGTTGAGAGTTAAGTTGATGTCGCGGCGGTAAGTCGATGTCGCGACATGGATGATGTCACGACAAGAGATCAATGTCGCAACATGAATAGAAACATGGGCCAACTAACTTTGGAATCCACAGCATAATGCATTGGAATTAGGGCCCAACTGAGAAACCCTATAAATAAGCAGCTACCCAGATGAAAGAGCGACTTGGCGCGACACGAATAAGAGATGCAGGTAGGCTGAAGGCTCATTTTCTTTATTTTCTTTTTTATTTTTCTTTTCTTTTCTTTTCTTTTCTTCAATGTTGGTAGTTAGAGATTAGATTAGATTTATCGTTCTAGTTTTATTTTTCTTTTCTGGAATTGGATGTTATACTTTCGAGCATAAGCTGAATGCAATAATCAATTCTATTCAAATTACTACGGATAATTGAGATCGAGCATAAATTCACGGAATTGAATTTTCGGTTCCCAGATGCGATCGTTCTCATGATCGGAGGAAAGTTTGTAGTGTGTAATTCGATAATTTAGAACTGACTTCCATCAAGTGAATGCTATAGTCGAAATTATCTTTTCCTGTAGTCGTTTTAGGCATCTTGTGAATTTAGGTTATGATTTTAGCCTGGTTTTAGGTTTAATGTTTTACGGATCCCCGAGATATCGGAGTTTCTTATACACAGTTTAAGATTTGTTTCATTGCTGGGTTTCAAGGTGGTCCTCTACGAGTGACACGGAGAAGACATTCTGAGTTATGAAGCGTTTCTTTGAAGGTATATTAACCTGCTATTAGAGATCTATTGAGCTTTGTAAGTTTACTTGGATAAATCCTCTTCTCACTTGAAATCAAGAACGAGTTGAACGAGTTATCAATTTAAACAAGCAAAGAGTTCACCTCAATTCGGATGGTGAGGCCCGATCCACGTGTTAGGCGAGATCTAATCAAGGAAAGGGTGATCTATTCTAATTTGAAAGGAAGAGTAACATGGAAGTTGTATATCCTTGCTTGACCGATAACTTGAGAGCTAAGGTTTACAGTCCATAAAATGGGTATGAAGTATTGCGAAAGAAAAATACCCAGATTAAGGAAATCTCTTTTAAAAGTAGTTATCTCATTCCCTGTCTTCGAAAGAATCAGGAAAAATTAGATAATGAAATGTGGAGTGTGGAGAGATCCAGCTTTACTGCTAAACGCCTTGGACATGTTTTAAAACCTGAAATATTCAAGAAGTTTTATCAGTATTAACTACAGGAATTGGTACTTCACTATAGCAGTATACTTGATGTGTTCTCTGAAAGATAATTATTCAGTGTCCATGAATTTTCTTAACTATTCGTTATTCTTTATTCTTTATATTCCAGTTTATTTGATTGCTCATTTATTTTACTCGTGTTAATATAATTTCCGGGCTGTAAAATTTGTGGACCGATATCACTTTATGGTCCAAATGGTCTGAAGCTTGAGTAGTCGGGGTAGTTGATTTAGGTGCTTGAGATCTGCAGTAAGGATCGATATAAGACTTATATCAATTTGTGCCAATCGAGCACATTGCACTTGCGATATATCGAGGCTGAAACCAAAATTGAAATGATTAACTCTAGGGAACTTTTGGTCTCAACAAGTTTTTATGGTGCGGAGTTTCTAAGTTAGACAATAGTCCTTTGGTAATTGTGCAATTAAATTTGTATATGCGTTTTGGTCGGTCAACAATAACCCTTTTTATAAAGGGGTGCAAAGGGAAACGGAAGCCATTCTCGAACGCCACCTCAAAAAAGCACACCCTCTTTGGCACTTGGACAACGAAATAGGTCAGCACGTCAGGGCACCAAACCTGGACCCCAAACAGGAGCCCATACCGAGCTGCGAAGATCTCCCCATATAAAGGCTCAATTCGACTAGGGCCCACAGCCTCAGCATTCTATGTAGCAGCCCTCAAATATTCAAAGCCGCTAGGATAACGGATTTCACTAATTTTGCCTTTTCCCTTACCCAAGGGGGAAGGAAGTTTTCCTGGGGCATCCCGGTGAACCACCACGGCCTTCTCGGACTCCCCACGATGCGCCTTTGAACCGGGGCGCTCTCGGTCGAATTCTCCTATACACAGTGAGACCAGGACCCATGGAGATATGAAAGGCTAAACAAGGGGAAAGGAATTCAAAGAAATAATGCAAAACTCCAACTTGACTGAAGCCACAACATATGAACCTCGGGCACAGAAAAGACAAAGAAGAAGAAGAAACGCACTGGCCCCATGCAAAGGAAGGACGAATTTCAAGCGAGATGTTAGAAATCACCAAAAACAATCCTGAGCAATAATCGGACGAATTTTAAGAAAGAATAAGCCTAAACTCACAGAGGCAAAAAGCTTTAAGAATAAAGGAACACAATACAAACGATCAGAAGACGTTTTTAAGGAAGCTAGAAGCCACAGCCGAAATAAGAGCGAATATCGAAAAGCCATCATTATCACAAGAAGTTTGACGACGACAAAGTCCTAATCAAACCCTCCCTAGATAGCCACATGGAGGTCACACATGATCTAAGAAACGGTACAACCCTTGCCTACGCTCGCTTTAGCCAAAGGCTGGGGGGGGCAACTGATTGGGATTAAAATAATGAGCCGCAGTCAAAACATGTGCTCGGCGGTCGTGCCCAAAAGAGATAAAGAAGGCGCCCACAAAAGATAAAATGCCTATCTCACCACATATACCCAAACACGAAGGCCCGTGCCAGGACCCTACCACCCGCTTGAGGCTGCAATGTAAGTGCCCAAAGAACCCATATAAGGAAAGTGTTCAACTTCCCTAACTAAATCTCCACTAAGTAGGGAAATAGAATATTTCCTAATAATTTCTTATCAATTATCCCTTATTAATTGGTTGACAATACACTACAACAAATTAACAATTTACCTACGGACAATTCTGTAGGTAATATAAAAAATTCCATCAGTAATTAAATTTACCTACAGAATACCGACGACTATATTTCGTTGGTTGTTGTGGCGAGGTAATAAATCAATGACGGAGGTAATCAATCCATAGGTAAATTACCTATGGAAATTCACAAGAAACTGTGGAAGCCGGTAGGTAAAGTTCAGTGAAATTCCATGGGGACGAATATCGACAAAATTCCGTAGGTAATCTATCGATAATTTACCTAGGGAAAGTTCGTTGGTATTTTGTTGGTGAGTTTGTAGGTAATCCGTCGGTAATTGGAAACCACTTTTATAAGCATTCCATCGGTATTCTGTCGGTAGTAATTTGCTACGAATATACTTTGTAGGTATTTTGTTGGTGATTTTGTAGGTAATCCGTCAGAAATTGGCAACCACTTTTTGTAGCACCTGGTTTATTCGTCGATAATCGCTACCAATTTTGCTGGTGATTTTGTAGTAATTCGTCGGGTAATTGATGACCACTGTAGGTGCAGTATTCCGCCGATAAATTGTCGTAATTTTAGCTACGAAAGTCCTTGTCGGTATTTAGTCGGTGATTTTTGTCAAGAATCCACAGAAATGATAGTTATCCAATTACTTCTCAGAGTATTCAATGATAAATTGTAGGTAAATATAAAAATATATTTATATTTTTACTACTATAATTGCCTTAAAACCTAATTAAAACACATTTTATGATTATCATAAAAGCAAATTTATATATAAACAATCATGCCTAATAACATAACATCGACATATCCTGGCAATAACAAAAAAAAAAAAGAACACACTCGAATAGGTCAAATGTATTAAAAAAAGTACCTAAATATTTTGAAAGTATTAAACAAAGTACCTAAATAGTTAAAAAGTATTAAAGCTACATGTGCACTTAAACAATCACTTCATCGTGGGAGATAAATTGAAGATCATCTAGGTGTGATCATCGCTAGATGTCCATGCTCCATTACCATGGTCATGCTGGCGTTGATTGTAGGTACTGCACTTGTCCACCTTAGACATTCCCATCCAAACACCTGGGTCAATTTTTGTGTCGCTCTCTGCATCTCTAATCATTAAATCTTGATCATTAATCCTGTGTTGTAGCTGCTGAATTACCTCCGCATTTTGTTGAGAAACATCAAATGCTGACGTGGAAGAAGAGGTAGAGCCAAAATCATAATATTGTGTAGCCTGTGAGCCAAGCCCATAAACCCAACCTTTTTGTTGTCCACCCACAACATCTAGAAACATATTATTTTCATCTATTGTTTCATTGTTTTGTGTCAGTTTTTCTCGCTTACCCTCAATAGCATCTTGCAAATACATAAATATATTCAATTGTAGCTATCAACTAAATGAAAGATAAGACATAATATATCAAGTGATAGAATAATTTACATTAACATCTTCGACTTTTTATTAATGAAAGTCTTTGCACGCCATTTTCAGAGGTGGTAGAATAAACAAAATATATAAAGAAAGACATATTAATGACATTATTATGATATTTTTAAACAATTAGACCAACAAAAAACCGTAGCATTTAATAAATGATTATTTAAAACATTCTCCTTAAAAAACAAAAAGCAATGTAGATGAAGACTTATTGCCAAAGACTCAAGGCAGGGACTAAATCCAATAAGTTTGCATTTTAGCTATTCATGAAAAATGATAAATAAGATGAAAATCAAATACATGAAACAACCAACAATCTCCACGAGGAAAAAAGGGAAACAAGAAATGTTTGGAGACATACAAGAAGTCTTTTTCATTAAAACAATTGCACAAGTAAGTCCATTGCAAAGAAACCATCAATCAAGTAGGATATCCTCGCTGCCTTATTACTATTTTTTATTGATAAAAAGAGGTGTATATAGGGTGGTCATTTAATAATACAATGACAGATAAGAATGTGATCGCCCGATGATATAAACCTTTTCTATCTTCCAAAGAAGAGACCATCCGTTCCATCATGTTAAAGTGAAATGAAATGAGTTCTTGTTCTTCAAAGATGAAAAGAAAGAATGTTGCGCGAAAATACATTGACGGACAAGATCTATTCGTGGGTAGATGGTAGCTTTAAAGATGGAAACTCAATTGTCAACAATAATGAGATTGAATCCTATCGAACATTAGTGTTCCTTGTCTACAAAGAAATTTCGATGTTAAAAGGTTTTTGAAATTTAAGAGAAAAAACTAATATATCGAGAAAATTATCGTGCCATTCTCTCAAGACATCGTGGTGTCGATGCACTCCAATATCCTCGAAGAATTATGCGTACTTGTTAAGTAGCCTTAATGTTTGGCTCTGTTTCAATTCCATTTGTTATCCCATCGTTCTTTGGATGGGAGGCATTCACTCGCACCATGAGACTCTTTCGCCGATAAAACAAGAGAGTTCAATCTTAGATGTGTTCATTCACTTCTAAAATGACATCCCACATTGACTCCATACGATCAATAAAGTATACAAGAAACGTTATTCTAAAGCAATTTAGTTCGAGCTTTAGGACAATACAGACCACGAAATGAGCAAAATATTGCAAGAATTTAAAACAAAAATATATGCCATATTTAAGCCATGTGCTAATCGATCCAACCGCTCTCGTGGATTCAAATGACCTGTGGTCATGCTGGGAATCTTAACCCAACAAGCAGTTGTCCTGACATAAGAGGCCGTGAGACTAAAGGATGTGTTGGAAAGTTCTTATAAATTGTTGTGCCACGAAAGAGGGATGAGGGAAGCCGTTGATCATAAACAAGGAATAGTGTATGACCATACTCCATACCGGGTTTAGAAAATTCATTCTAACATATTCAAGGTAATGATCCAAAGGTAAAAGTATGAGCACCCCATGTTCATGCCATAAACTTCATGCCCAACCATGAACAAGAAAACAAAATTAATAGTAACTGGACCAAGTATCTTCAAACACCACAAGATACAAAAAAAGCTAGGTTCATATCAAACTGCGAATGATCAAAGTAGATGTTAAATAGTACGTGGCAAGGACAAATCAAAGATAAAGTAAGGTATTAATATTCAGACTTTTAACCTCTTGGCGAGATTTATTTATTAACTTACTAGAAAATAACTTTATCTCAGCAGCTTCCTGAACAAGTTGGTCATCATTAACATCTGGATGAGAATGGTCCACTGGATCTGGATGTCAACCCACATGCCAATCTTTCCAAACTCTCCTTCGAGGCACCTCTAGCTTATCGGTCATTATGTAACCAGATACCCTGAAATAGAATAGATAAACTTGTCCTGAGAAAGCATAACTAGCTAAACAAATGCATACACAACAATCAAGCCATTCATACAAAATAACAAAGACCACCAAGAAAAGCACTCACACCATTGTAGTAGCCAAAGCTATTTCTCTACACCATCCTTGTCATATATATAGAAGAGGACTAGAATGGACAGTTGACTGGCAAATGCAGGCCAGCCTAAGACGAAAAACAAAGATTAAACCTCACAAAGTATCTTCCAAATCGCATAATTGTGGTTTCGATATGTAGCACTCTTCTTTCATCAATAAATAATTGTATTTATCCATATAATACTTTTCTTTCCAAGAAATAAATAAAAATAAAATGTATTTTGATGTCACATCTATATGTATATTCTCGTAATAATCCAAAGATCGCCGAGGACTCAAAATCCCTACAATACTCTGCACCTTCGAGACTAGTCTTTAAAAATTAAACATAGCTTACTAGATAGCATTTCAGAACATACGATTTACCTAGGAAAATCTTTTAAAAAAGTATCAAAAAATTTTTTTTGATAGGCTTAAAAGTATCATTTATTACTAGGTATGTATTCCATCCCGAACCTTCTAAGACCTCCGTATAACAGAACAAAAGAAGGAATCACTACATCAAGCTTTCCATTACCGGAGCGTTACAGAAACGTGCCCAATATTAAAAATCTAAGAATATAAGATCCTGCGGCCAAATGAATCAATGATCATGGGAAGCTCATACATATTAGATAATATGTCAGAGCTAACCTCCATCACATTCCTAACTCCAAATTTCGAGGGCAATCGGGTATTACTTAACAAAGGCTTCTATATCCACGCAGCGAAATTTTTATAATTTCGCAAACACAATAATGTAAACACACTCTTCTCAAAAAAATTTGAAACATTAAATAAAACAATTAAAAACGACAATATATCTAAATCCAATTCAGACTCTATCGACAAAACCAGCATTCTTAATTTCCTACAAATTCCACACTTGAATTGTCAACTAACATCAAATCTTGTTGAATAAACTTCAAAAATATCAATTCCCTTGCTTTATTTTCCCTTTTCTTATAATTAACCTCAATTTTCATATTCTGGAAACCCGAAGAATCGAAAACACGTACTTCAAAATTGCCTTTTTCTCTTTCAATTATTCCCAAGCATACCCCAAAGCCAAAGAAGGAACATAAACTCACATGTCAGATATCCAATATCGCTACCGGGCCTCTCGTTCCCGAAACTTGTTCTTGTTCGACTCACGCTTCGATTGACTCAAACTGTTTTAGTACAACAAAGAAGAAGACAAATAAAGATGACTCTCGCCACCCAGGATTCCATTTTCGACAGTAAAATGGAGGAATAGAAATAAAAATGAAATTTGAAAAACAAGAATGTCGATCTTCCAAAATAAGAACAGCGAAGACGTTCTTGAAGATCTTGTGGCATAATCAGTACAAGAAACCTTTAGCTAGGTTTTGAGAGTCTTGACAATATAAGAGTGGTTTTGGAGCTTTTTTAAAATATGACTTTTTCTAAATGATTTTGGTTGGATATGAAAGGGGGGGGAGGGGTTTTGAGTCTTGACAATATACGGGCTAGTCTAACCTATTTCGAGCCAACCCATTCGAGTCATAGGCTAAAACGAGCCGAGCAAATCTGACCCATTTTTATTCGAACGAGCTTTTAGCCAAAATTTACGCGAGTTTACAATTTCTAAATGGGCCAAAATATGTCAAAATCTTATAAAATGTTAAAAAATAATTTCACAAATTTTATAATTCTTCAAATAAAAATAAATAATATATAAATATATAATAATAATTAATATGTTACGGACAAAAATATTGATAAGTTAAAATCATCTAAAATTTATGAAGATATTTAAAAATCTTCAAAATAATTAAATAAACAATAATGTACATGTTAAGTAAATGAGCCAAGGGTAATTAAATTCATATGATTAAGGATAATCTTCGAATATTTTTATAGGTAAATTCCGTCGGTAATCCGTAGTTAATTTATAAGTAAAATTTACCTAAGGAACACTTCCGTCTGTAAACTATGAATGTAAATTCCGTCGGTAATCTGTAGGTCCTTTATATGTGAAATTTACCTACAGAACACTTCCGTCGGTAAACTAAGAATTTTTTATAGTGTCATTTACCTACGGAAGACAATCCGTCGATAAATTCCGACGGTAATCCGTAGGTACTTTATATGTAAAATATACCTACGGAACACTCCCGTCGGTAAACTGTGAATTTTTTATAGTGTAATTTATCTGTTGAAGATCATCCGCTGGTAAATTCTCGCTTAATCAGTAATTTATTTGCAAAATTTACCTACTAAACACTTCCATCCAGAACTGTGAATTTTTTATAGAGTAATTTACCTACGGAAGAATATCCGTCGGTAATCCGTAGGTACTTTATATGTAAAATATACCTATGGAACACTTCCGTCGGTAAATGTTCCGTAGGTATTCCGTTGGTAAATGGTATCTAAAAGTTGACGCCCACATACCGCGAAATTACTTCATTTAACACTGGCTTGCACTTTTATAGGTATTCACGTAAATGGTAACAAAAATGTGAAAAATAATATGCCTTGTTCGGCTGATATTTTATCGTAATTACTAAATGTAATTTAACCGCTGGTAATTTTGGTTTCAGAAACTACACTTTTGTAGATAAGGAAAGAAAATCTCTCATCCAATAGGAGAAATATCCGTATCATCATCCAATTAGGAAAGTAATCATGATCATCTATTATAAATACCAGGTCATCCCATCGGTGAAAGGTACGCACAAAAATCCATTCCCTAAGCAATTGATCTTCTTCCTCGAAAGAACCGACTAGCACGAGAGGCAACGAGCCATCCCTCACACCTTTTTTTTCTTATTTTTGCGTATGGTTCGACATTCGGGAGTTAGCGACTGGCCATAGCTTCCAACAAACACTTAGTTTTTGAAAAAGCATCATCAGTGGCTAAAATGCAAATGATAATGAGATTGAAAAGTAATGATTTGTGATTTGAATGATTTAGCATATGAAATGTATAGCTAAGATGACTAATGAATTGTAATTGGATTTATTGAAAAATATATATATAGATACATATTGTATCGCATTGGTCATTGACAATTGTACAAAAGTATTGTTTTATAAATATTGCATGTTTCGATTAAATGAAAATGAAGAGAGAGAAATTTATAGAACCACTAAGCATGAAATGTTTAGCGTATTGTTTTTATCAATACGTATCGAGTGATTAACCCAGGGACCAAAGATCATGAGAGCGTAGAGTCATCAATAGTTTCGGAGTAGAAGTATATATACTTGGTCATATGCATCCATCCGCTTTTGAACAATTGATGTTTTGTGATCAAAAGAGTTAAACTCAAACGATTTTGTATATTGTTTGAATGGCATGAATGCCTTCATTGTAAATATATTTTGGTTAAATGTAAATACGTGGGCCTACTAAACGATTGAAAAACGCTTCAACATTTATTTAAAAAAAAAGGCTTAAATGTCTAAATGAAATATGTTTAATAAATGAATTCATTTAGCGCCCGATCCGGCTCGAACTCCACCAATTGGTCGGACCCGTGGTAAGAGAAGATTTTCATGTATATACATGAAAAGATAGAAAAACACAGATATATCAGGGAATTTCACTAGAGAGAGAATTATTGCTCAAAACAAAGATCCTAAGCCTACGCAATGGCCGATTTTCGCAGGGATTTCATAGTTGAAGCTATTGTCTGCGGGGATCTAGAACCCCCAAAGCTCGCTTCCAATGCGGATGATATGGATCCCACCAGTTTATGGGAATATAGGTCCAACGAGATGACTCTGATGCCTTCCGTCAGATTTTAAAACCTATACTTGCGTGTAAGCCAACCATGATTCTATCAATGAAGTCTCGTCTGCTTTAATCATCATTAATTTATCTCATATCAGGAATTATTAGAAATAGTGAATGAAATTAATGAGAATAACTCTTTGTGCATAATTCTATGAATTTCAATTATATAAAATTAATGATATTCAATTAATAATTTAATTCATAACATTCAATGAATAATTCGTCACTCAGTAGCATTGATTTTATCATTGTGCTTATTAACTTTTTAAGTGTAGAGATTTTTTTTAAAATCATTGTGCTTATTAACTTTTTAAGTGTATAGATTTTTTTTATAAAAGTTTAGTGGAATTTAAAATTAACTTTTTAAAAAAATACATAACGCATAAATATATTTTTTAAATTATGACATTTTTGATTAGGAACTTTCACAATTTTATAAATTTTAAAAAATGTTAACTTTTAGATCAAAAGGTATCAATGATGTAAATGGGATTTATGATAAAAAGAAAGAGGAAATTATCTTTTTTGAAAGTTAAAGAGATATTTTCATTACTTTCTATTTCATATTGATAATATATGTTAAAAGATCTTCCAAAGATACTTGATAGTAGTTTAAAATTTTGATATATATAATTAAAAAATGTAAATTTATATTTAAAAAACATTATATGATATATGTGGAAAAACTAGTAAAGTTATTAATTAAAAATAAGACTTTTAACATGTGAAAAAGCGTGTAAGTTTGGAAATATCGATCTAATTACTACCATTTTTTAAGAATTTTGTCAAAAGTTGAAATTGAAAAAAATTACAATAAAATAAAGAGGTGGGTTGGAAGCTGACTTTTTCTAGAGTTCCAATAAAAGTAACTTTTTTGGAAGAAAAAAAAATCAATCTAAATAATTTTTTAAAAATATTCTCCAAATTAGGGTGTACTTCCACGTGCACATCCACACATTAATTTTTTTAATCATAGATTTGGCAGAGCCAATTTAGTGGATATTTTCAGAAACAGTTTGCTTTTTTTGACAAACTCCTTCCACCACAGTTATGAGAAATTCACTTAACAATTCCATGTGCCAACACCCAACAACTTCAACTACCATTGTTTTTATTATTATAAAAGCCTAATTCAACTATCAACTATCCTATAAAAGTTTTAGGATTTAGGTTTAACATGAGTATCATATTTTTAACACCTTTCATCGCGAGCAAAGCATTCTCATACTTGCACATGAATAGCCAGCATATGCATCAATAGACTTTTAAATCAACAAATAACGAATAAATTATAAAGATATGACTTGAACCCAAAACCTCATATCAAATCAGGCTTTGATACTATAATACCTAGCTCGTGTGATAGAGCGTACAAAATTTCAAAAGGGTAGGGGATAGAGAAGAGAGGGGTCTCAAGTTCGAGTCTCAATGAAAATAATTTACTACATTATAACTAAAGTCATAGTCATTAATTTTTCAAATTTTATCATATGTTATCTTTTAAATGTTATGCTACATATGAATTAGGACTAATTAAAAATCAAAGGTTTATTACACTTAACATCTCAACCAATCCTTGAGGTCCAGCTCAAGTGTTAAAAGGATATGAGAAAGAACTATGAGAAATCCAGGTATTTAAAAAATAATAAATTGATGAAACCAAAATTAAAGACATTTTGTGTTTTTAAAATGTTTTAAAATACTTTGTACGTATTCTAAATATAGCTTAAAAAGCCAAATATTTTGGTTTGTTCTAAGAAGAAATTTAAAAATTAATAAATAAGTTATGCAAAAATGAAAAAATAGACGGTCTAAAGTCTGAAGATACCAACTCTCCTAAAAACTCAAGGTTATACGATTTGCGTTTAATTGAATATTATGCCTTTAATGGTCTCTTTGGTGTTATTTTCAAAAACACATGAATAAATTTTAAAATCAGTGTTCATTTCAAAAAAATAAGTTTTAAAAACAATGTTCAAAAATTTATTTTAAAAAGTCAAATTTGAAATTTGCCCTAAAACAACCTATTTGTTCTGAAACACTGAAATATGTTGTTTTTTCAATTGGTTTAAAAACTATTTATTCAATTGGTTTCAATTGAATAAATTGTTTTATCAAAAACACTGAAACAATGAGAAAAGAGTTATCCAATCATGAAATGAAGAACAAATATCATTCAATAACAAGTTCTTATTTCAAGTACTAATCAGAATTTGATTTAGTACTTGAAATAACAGGGTTAATATAAGTATCATATTTTCAACACCCTTCGTCACAAGCAAGGCATTCTTGTACTTGTACATGAAGAGTCAAATAAATAAGGGCATTAATAGACTTTTTAAATCAACAAATAACGAATAAATTACAAAGATATGACTTGAACCCAAAACCTCCTATCAAATCAAGCTTTGATACTATCATACCTAGCTAATATGATAAAGCGTACAAAATTTCAAAAAAGTAGGGGATAGAGAAAAGAGGGGTCTCGGGTTCCAATCTCAATGAAGACAATTTACTATATTTTAACTAAAGTGTTTAGTATGTTATGATACTTATGACTTAGGACTAATTAAAATCAAATGTTTATTACATTTAACCATCTCAAACAATCCTTAAGGTCTTACTCAACTGGTAAAAGGACGAGAAAGAGCAATAAGAGATCCAGGTATTTAACAAATAATAAATTGATGAAACCAAAATTAAATATATTTCGTGTTTTTAAAATTTTTTAAAAGATTTTGTGTGCATTTTAAAATATTTTGTACAAATTCTAAAATATAGCTTAAAAAAAAGCCAAATATTTTGGTTTGTTCTATTCAGAAAAAATTTTAAAAAATTCATAAGAAAGTTATGCAAAAATGAAAAAACAAACAGTTTAAAGTCCGAAGAGACCAATTCTCCTAAAAACTCAAGTTTATACGATTTGAGTTTAATTGAATATTATGTCTTTAATGGTCTCTTTGGTCTTTGGTGTTATTTTCAAAAACACATGAATAAATTTTAAAAACAGTGTTCATTTCAAAAAAAAAAGTTCTAAAAACAATGTTCAAAAATTTATTTAAAAAAAGTCAAATTTGAAATTTGTCTTAAAACAACCTATTTGTTCTGAAACACTGAAATAGGGCAGGAAAGAGTTATCCAATCATGAAATGAAGAACAAATATCATTCAATAACAAGTTCTTATTTCAAGTACTAATCAGAATTTGCATTAGTTCACTGAATTCTCACAGAGGTATGTAATCATAAATTGCTAATGAATTTGTTTAACTTTACAGACAATATCCGCTAGTAGTTTGTTTGTTTGTTTGATCATATGAATGGCAAATTACTAATCAATTGGTTTCCTCTTCCTCCCAAGAATGGTTTCCTCTCGAATTCGCCCACCCCGCTGGATACGATGAAAACAACCTAGATCACCATGTTAAACACAAAGCATAATTCTTAATGGAGAAAACTCAGAAATTATATATTCGATTTGGAATCCAAGGAATGCCTTCTTGATGAATTGATGAAGAACTCCGCAAAGAAACGACCTCAAGATCTTTCCCGAATGACCTGGGTGACACTGGCTTAATGGAGAATGCTCTCACCGATCTCAAAAATATTTCGTAAACTTATGTAGAATTGTACGTATCCTAGAGTTTGGGAGGGACTTAAGCTTTTATTTATAGAGTTCTCGACCATCTGCCCTCTATTACGCTGTGCCATATCACTCTACACACTTGCGCCATAAGTTTTATTAAGAAATCAGAGATTCACTTAATTAGACTAAACTTAATTCAGTTAATTTCAATTAATGAAGCCCACCTAATGAAAATCTTACATTCTCCTATGTACTGGCGATATTAATTGAAACAAAACCGTGTGCGCACCTTATATTGGTCTAGAGGATTATTCTTAATAGTCAATCTGATCCTATACAAAGTCTCGAATCAATCATGGCGGTAATTGTATTGTACTACGCAAGCCCTTCCATGGTCAGCTAGTGCTTTCAACTTTAACATATGGATTCAATATGGTAGTGTGTTTAAATGGACAATACCTCATAATGAGTGATACTTCATGTGTTATCCATTTTGTTAGTCCAAATTCTCTCTCCTTAAGTGTCACAAAACCTAGTGTGTCACCAGAGAATATCCATCATGGTTCCAACGAACCTGTATATATGTTACCTTGATATATAGAATTTACTTTATGTAACAAAACATACGTTAAGGCCAATGCCAAGAATGCCCCATACCGTATTCAAGTATACACGCCAGATTTTCAACAATTATATACTCAACTCGATAAACCTACATATCTCACAAATACCTTAATAATGTAAAAGAGTTGATACAAATTCAATTATTACAAAATGTAATGAAATTGATTCATCCTTCATAAGAGCAACATAAAACTTAATAGTTCTACTAATTCATAGTGATCCCATGATACCCTAAGCCCATGTTAATGACATGTCGATCAAATACAATATGCTACGGGAAGGTCTTTAGTTACGGATCCGCAATCATATCATCCGCCGATATGTGCTCCATCAACGTCACCGTTTGAACTTTTCCCTTTATGGTCAGACCTCCATGCTTAGACCCCTTGAGACCTCTGTTGTTGTTAATAAACAACACTGCAGAGTTATTGTCACAATACAATTGTATGGGCCTATCCACAAAATCAAACACGATTAACTCCTTAATGCGTTCTCTGAGCCAATCACTAGTAGTCATTAAAAGCATGTTACAAACTCCGCTTGCATGGTAGAGGATGCAATTGATTTTTGTTTCACTTTTCCATGACACCGCACCTCCTCGCTAACTTAAAAGATATAACCGCTGGTTGACTCTTTCATCCCGCCAAACAAAGAAAGTCTCAATCAATACCCAACTAGCCGTAAGTCCCGAACATGTTTGTAAATCAACATATACTGTCTCTTTAAGATCATAACCTTTCGGCAAAGAACCCAATGATCATGTCCCGTCTGGATCGATATCCGCTAGAAGTCCCGCTGCAAAGGTAATATCACCTAGTGCATACTGGAAGCATGACATAATACCCTGGGCCAAGACTCAGCATAAGGTACATTCTTCATTCGCTTTCTATCCTAACGAGGACATTGTGATGTAATTGCAACTTATCACCTTACAGATGCGATAATTCCCGCTTACATTGTTGCATGTTGAATCTTTTCTAAAACCGATCAACATGTTCTCCGAGATAAACCCAATGTCCGCAAGAACGATTCCGGCGTGAATCTCAATGCCAGACAAAAGACGCCACCAAGGTCCTTCATATCGGTTCTTTTGACAACATCCCTTTGCCTCATGCAAGAAGGTCATCGCTTGTGCGTGATATCATCCACATAGAGTATTAGGAAAAATGAATTTCTCCTAATCGACCTTTGGTAAAGATATACATTGATCTACTTTGTTCTCAACAAAAACCATATGAAGCAAATAACAACATCTATGGAAACTTTATACCATTGTCTAGTCATTGAGACCATAAATAGACTTTTTCGCCACAATAAGTTTACCTGAACTTACTGCCAAAACCAAAGTTGCATCATATGTGACTCTTCATTAAGGTCTCCATTGAGAAAGGCGCTTTGATCCATCCAGGACTCCATCAAAATGAGCAACTAATGCCATGATCAATTGGAAGAATCTTTAGGTTAGACTGAGAAAAAGTCAGCTTCATAGTCTACCTCTTCTCTGAGGAAACCTTGGCTACTCGGGCCCGTTTTTAAACTTTCAACCTTTCCTTAGAGTCCTTTATTCTATATACCTGTACCAAGGGTCTATGACCATCGGGTAATTCAATAAGTTCCCAAACTCCGTTATGCCTCATAGATTGAATTTCATCTCTCATCGTATCCAATCCCCACCAGCCACCCCTGAATGAGACAAGAAATGCTTCCTCATAAGCTATTGGGCCGGGCCACGTGAACCAATATCGTAGTCTTGTTCTCCCATATGGACTAAACTATCCGGTGCTGGGTATTGGCCGATCGCTCCTCCCAGCGGATCTCCCATCGAGTAGTAATAGCCACATTCTAATCTGAGATGCCTCGATGAACTTCTGATTAGAGCTGCCCTCAACAACAGATCCCTAGTCTCAACAAAGCTCAATATGTGGAAGTCACAATTATATGTATGGAGGAGCACGATACCACATTACTCATCGTACTATATCCTCACAAATCAGGAGCAATTACTCCCTCTTCGGCCACATCAAACCCTAAAAACTTAGCCAGTCTCGTGATTCCAATACCCTTATGCGCTCCACCGGGATTATAGAACCGATATCCTTCGAATGTTCCTAAGAGATACAAAATAACACCAGTGGTTCCGGAGTCCAACTACCACGTTGGATTATATAACTTTACTTCTACAGACATCCCCAAACTTAAGATGGTTTAAGCTAGGTTACCAAATTCATAACTCAAAATGAGTCACTAAACAACTTTTCGTGAGGTACACGATTCAAAATGTACAAAGTCATTTCAAAGTCAACCCCAGAAATCAAAATTTGTCCTACTTATCATACTCCTTACCATTTCCATAAGAGTACGATTGCGCCTTTCGGCTATACCATTTTGCTCATGACCTCAGGCATAGTAAATTGTGTCACTATCCCAGAGTCCTCTAAGTATTTGGCTTAACGTTCTGTCATTCAAAGATCGCCATGCTTGCCATAATACTCTCCACCTCGGTCATATCTAACAACCTTTATGACTTTTCCCAATTGTTTCTCGACTTCAGTCCGAAAAATCTTGAACTTGTCAAGAGACTCAGACTTTTCTTTAATCAAGTAAAATGTGATGAAATAAAAATTTCTACACAAGGTTGCCACATAAAGTCCACTTATATCGGTGTGAATGACTTCCAACAAGTCGTAACTACTGACCATAGCTTTTCTTCTTATCTTAATATTTTACTTCCTACAACAATTTACACATATCTCTAATCATTTTAAGAGCAAAGTGTGATATTAGTTCTTATTAGCCTTTCTATTCTATCCTTGTGAGATATGGCCAGTCAAGTTTATTATAATGCATAAGACTCTTCCTTAGGTAGTGGTCTCTTAGAACAACCTTTTCAGCCGATAGCTACGTATATGTCATCGGAGATAAACTTGGTCCAGATAATCCGACATATGACAAGACCTAACCTTATTTGAATTAAGAAATATTGAAATAATATTGCTCTTTAATTTCAAAAGAGTAATCATATGAATCCAAACATATACATGAAACTAAATTCCTTCTAAAGGAAGGTATATAAATGTCTTTCAACATCAATTTAAAACCAGACCTAAAACTAAGATTACATCTCCACGAACATGATCAAATTTCTTCTCATTGTTTCCTACAAAGGAGCTTTGATTCATCCTTGTTCGCTTTTCCCGTTTATGAATCCTCGTATCGTAAATGCACATGATTAGTCGCTTCCACGAGTCGAGCCACCAAGAACCGATGGTGCTTCAGAGCAGGTTGATTCACAAACAAGAGAGCTAAGAATCGCCACTGTAGTTTCCACGCCAAGATCCAAGCTTTAAATTTGTACGCTCTCCTTCATCATGTGACCTTTCTTCTTACAAAAGAAGCAGCCGATCACCATCCTTTTTCAAGAATGTCTCAATCCATATCACGATCGACCTGAGTTTCTCGAACACCTTATGAGTTCGACTTTTGAACTTCTTATTTTCCTCTTTGCGACTAGCACATAAGGCCATATGCTCTTCTTCGCTCTTCTCACCACCCTTGCTATTATTAAGTCATTAATCGATCAAGTCCCGTCTCGGGAATCAGAGTTTGCCCTTATAATCCCAAAGTCGGAAAGTGTTCGGGAGCCACGCACAATGCAAGCAGACCGAATGGTAATATCGGGTATTTGAGTCAGTTTCAGTCTACCATCCTTAGACACCTCTAACCCCACCACCATCATACTTCATGTCACATTTTGAAGAAGTGTTCCAACCCTCAAAGATTGGATGAAACTCGCATTTCTAGCCCCATGGTCGCCATCATTTCAATAGCATACTAATGGTAACCACTTTTCAAGTGTTCTTAAAGGGATTTCTTCATTGTCAATAAGAAATTATATTGCTCCTTCCTCCCAAGTAAGATAAATTCCGCTTTCTCACTTCCAAGATTAGAGTGTTGTGATATCCGCCGCTTATCCATTGTAATCGCCATGTGAACATCCGCCGCCTATCTAAATAGAGTCCTCTTCCATTTCTTGAATTCAATCCAGTAAGGACCTCAATTAAAATGGAATTGTCGTTCACGTAAAAAATTGACCGAAAAATACATCATGTGAATACCATACAGAGAATTACATACATCATCACAGAATCACCTTTGGGCGTAGTAAATATGACATGCAACAGACACTCACATGACAATCCGCTTATGAACATATTCATCCTTCGTGAAATCACCACCTTCGGGGTGTACGAACCACTAAGATCGCTTCATTTCGCTAATACGCCATACATGTATCCTCCTCTCCATGAATCACTGGCCGTGACCACCTCCTCGGGGAGTATGATCACGTAATAGAACAAGAGACATCCCACCACAATATGAGATCGATATTTCAAACCTAATCATGCAAGGCTACTAAGTGGGCCACAAATTCAATTGAATCCTTGAAAATCTCTCATACCAAGGATATAAACTTTATGTATCACATTCAATATATATGTTATGCCACTGTATCGTTTCAATCATTCATTAATAGTCAATCTAATATAGACTCTACACCCTTATGCTGATATGCATAGCATAATTATGTATTTGTAAAACTCATAGAGAAATACAAAATATGAAAATACCCTAATTCCTATGTAAATAGGTTCTATACGCATTTTCATATCCGTAAAGCTTCCAAACATGCAGCGAATATACCATACATTGTAGGAATTTCAATACGAAATCATAGATACCAAGATCTCCTTTAAATACCATCACAAATCGCCACGCGCCACCGGCGCCTCCGCATGTGTGGCGCGGCGCGGGCGCCACAAGAAACCGCCGCCGCTCGCTGGATCGTCGGTTGACCGCCCAAGCTGACCGCGGGATCGGCCGCGTCGCTGGACTGGCCGGTTGTCGGACGTCGTCTTGACCGTTGACTGGCCCGGCCGCGGGATCGGCTTCCGTCAAAGATCGGGCAGATGACGCCATCAAGACGTCATCACCCACGCCGGGCCGTCCACGCCCGCCCACGCTACTGCAGACACGCCGCTGGTTCACGCCAACAGACACGCCAAGATCCACTTATCAACCAGTCAAAACGGCCGTAGGATCCGCTTCGACGTCGGCCACCGACAAGCCGCGTCGACGCCATCATGACGCCGCAGCCGCTGGATCGATTTCCGCGTAGTGTATGACGCCGTTGCCTTCTAACGCTGCGGTGGCGCTGCGGGCGGCGCGTGAGGCGCCACCGCCATTCTCTCCGGGCGACGGCCACCTAATCGATCCGATTGCCTCGCTGTAGATTCCAAATATAAAAAAATTTTTAATTTTGATGTATAGAAAAATTCGGAATTGACGTAATGCCCGATTTTCATAAAAACCCAAAAAATTTCTCCGGACCATATGCTTTTGAATTCTAATCCATGGTCGCTCGATACCAACTGTTGATAATGAACAACTCAGATCACCATGTTGTCATAAAGCATAATTTTAATGGAGAAAACTCCAGAATTACATACACTCATTTGAATCCATGAATGTCTTCTTGACGCGAATTGACGTAAGACCCCAAAGAAACGACCTCAAGATCTTCTCCGAATGACCCTTGGTGACACCGCTTGAAATGAGAATGCCTCTCACCGATCTCGAAAATATTTTTAAACCTGTATGTGAGACCAGTATTTATCCTTAGAGTTTGGGAGTGGATCAGCCTTTTATTTATGTAGCTTCCGAATTACTGGCCCTCTCATTACTGCCTGCCACAGCTCAAAATTTCACACACTTGCTAAATTCCCATAAGTTTTATTAAGAAATCAGATAATCTCACTTAATTAGACCAAACTTAATCCAGCTAATTTCACTAATGAAGCCCACTTAATGAAAAATCTTACACAATCTATCCGCCATTTCTCTGAATGTCACATAGAGGGTTGTACAAAGCCTCATACACTTCAAAATGCAAAAATGTTAAGATAAATACGAGAGGTGATAATAGAAGAAAAGTAGTGGAAATTTGTTATATCGATCTTACTTACTATCAGTGTTGAAAATATGGGAAATATTGGCCGATATTTCATCGATATATCGTGTATCGGTTAATGTCGACACGATATATCATTCCGATAGTCAATCAATAGAAATTTCGGAATTTTTTTTGCTTTTTTGCAATTATCGATGATATTTCACAAAATTTATAGTGCAAAATTTTAATATATTGTCTTTCTAATTTATGAATGCTTTTTTTAATAAATTTTTGAATATTTTTAATCATTTATAATAACTAAATGTAAATATACAAATATATAAAAATATTGTATTCTATTATACGTTGTTATTATAATTACCAATTTCAAAAAACTATTGAATAAAATATTTTGTATAAATCATATAAAAATAATTTATTTCTAATTAAATATATTTAATAAAAATAATTTCATTTTTATAAACAAATATAAATATAGTAAAAGAATGTCAAAAAAATCAAATCTAATTGATATTATCATTATCTATCTTTCAAAATAATTTTGACAAGTGACTTAAATATATTCTTAATTTTGAATAATTTTTAATTACCAATATTTATATAAAAATATAAATATCCACCTTGAAATACTAGGCAGAAGTTCAACATTTGTGGCTCGTTTTGAATCTAGAAAACTAGTAAATAGCTTTTTCAAGCCGGCTTTCAATTAAAAATATAATATAAAAAATCCTTAAAATTTTAGCCCTCATATTATAGAGAGAAATAATAAAATGAGTTTTTAATAAACATATAAAATTAATTTATTAAACTTAAACATATTTTTTCATTTTCCTTAAAAAAATTCACCTGAGGATTTCTTCTTCTACATCAACGGCCTATGGCGGGGAAAGAGCGGCAAAAGGGGAGGGAAAGTCAAATACTGGAAAAGGGAGAGGGAAATGGGTAGTCCATTATATATTGAATATCACAAATACCAGGCCCAATAAATAAAAAAAAAAAAAAGCCCAATAAAATACAAAAACAATACACAATTTGAAGAGGAGAGAGGGAACGGTGTTTTAAGAGGGCATTACGATGGCTCGAACATAAAACCTCCTGTGAAATCAAACCCTGATATCATCTTAAACGATTAACTCTTCTAAAACTCAAATTTATAAGACTTTGGTTTTATATAATATCATTCATTTAACATGAAGCAATGTCAAAACTCAAAAGCAAGACAAAAGATTAGTGGAATAAGGCGATCAAATAAATATATAAATAATAACAATAATAAGTGGAGGTCCGAAATATCAATAAGACCTAACTCAAATGACTTTGAGCAGAGTCTAGGTATCGGGAGGGAAAGGGTCTAAGGTTTGAATACTAGTGAGTAGTATGAACAAATTTGTAAAAAGAACATGGAAGTAAGGTTGATAAGTGGCCCACTTGAAAAGGCTTTACGAAGAAATTCAAACTTGGAAACATGTGACATGTTTATCCCCATGTGAATACTAATTTCTTGTTATTGTCATATGAAAAAGAAAAACTTAGACCTATTTAGTTATGGTTTTTAAAAGCTACTAAATTTAGAGAAAAAACAATTTTCAGGAAATACCAAAATATTATTATTTGTATTTTCAAAAATTGTTATCAAGAATACTTTTGAAAACTCCGAACAAAATCACAAGAGTATCCACAAAGAATACCTGAATCCCAGAGCCAAAGTTCATTTTTATTGCCGACAAAAATTCAAAGATGAGCTAAAATTGAGGATGCACGATCACCAAAACCTGAATATGGTCAGACATCAAGCACACCAATCACAAACCTATCATACCCTCAGACAGAAACTCGTTGGAACCAACATTCGATGCAAACTGCGGATCTCAAAAAACTCGAACCGTATGCAAGCAAAAAAATTTCAAAATGTAGGATTCAAGCAAAAAATATTCATACCAAAAATGAACCGAAAATTTTCATTATTTCCCAACCTGGGATACAAAAATATTTTATAAATAGCAAAACAAAACCAAATATTTCATACACCTAAATTGCAAGATTTGGAGGGAAGAAGAAGAAGTGAAGAACTCAGAGATCCGTCGCCGCCGTCACAATAAAGTCCGTTCCCGCTACGCGCATTTGCGCACCCAAAGTGAGCCTCTTTCCCGATCGACATTTTGCTAATGAAAATTCGCTTTGGTTTTGGGTATTTAAATGAAAAAAATTAAAATACTTTAAATTATTCGGTAAAATCAACAAATTATTTTTCATTATTTTTTATGTTAAGACAATTTTTAAAGTAATTAATATTTGTAACCCAAAAAGCTCAACTATCAAATTATTAATTCAAAATATTTATATTTATATTTATCAATTAATTAAATATTTATGGCCATTTTATTTTTAATTGAATCTTTTATATTTATTTTAAATTTTAATTAAATATTTATTTATCTTTAAATCAATTTTATAAGCGAATGGAGTGATATAAATGAATGAAAGGTGCTATTGATGCAATTATTAAGGAATATAAAGGGTAAATTTAACAGATTTAGATGGATTTTAACTTAGATTCACCGCCGAGACGCGCAATAAAATTTAATAAATCTCAAAAAGTCACTTTTAGCCAAAATTTTGCTTTTGATGTCGGTAATTTTGACGATCGTTTCTGAGATGCTCTAGTGGTACCTATGTTTACCGTTTCTTAAATTTGTTTTTTATTCTAAAAATAATGAGAACAAGAAAAATACATACCTATGTTGCATTTTTTCTTTCTTTTTTTTTTTTTTTGGAAAACACATAAAACTTGAGAACAAATTTTTAAAACACAAAGAACACTATTTTAGTGTTCTCTAAAATATGTTATTATTCTTTAAATTCAGTGTTTTTTGTGTTATCTATATTTTCTCTATCATCCTTATTTTTCATAGCAAAAAACAATTTTTTTAAACAACATGCTCTTAGTGAAACTACCAAAATAACCTTGAAGTTATTATCACTAAAAATCAGAAAAAATGTTTCTGATAATCAAATTTCTATGTTTTATGTTTAGAAATAGAAAGTATTGTATTTTTAGAAACCGTTTTAGTTATTTTTTTATTTTTTACATCAGTTTAAAATAATTCTATAACATATAAATAATTTTAAAAATTAACATTTCACATACAAATTTATTTTCAAATATATTTCAAATTTAACATTATTTAAAACCTTCTTAAAAATAATTTTAAATATAGTAATGAAAATCTTCTTATACTTACTAAAAATACTTTGGTAAGCATAAATTGTTCTAAGTATATACAAAGAAATGGAAATTTGACTTGCCTAAAACAAATAAGGGAAAATATAATTATATATGAAAGATAAACTTATGTGGTTGGTTATAAATAGGGGTGTGCAAAAAAACCTAAGAAATTAAATCGATTGAAAAACCAAACCAAAAAATAAGTTATCTCGAACTAAGCCGCCGCTGTTTTTGCGATGCACAAATCACGCTTTCACTTACAAAATATGCAAATCCGCTGCCTTGGTTTAATCACAAATATACAAATTTGTGTAAATATAAAACTATGGTTTCTTACAAAATAATAGGTTTTCAACTTTTGTCGGCCAGACTAACAAAACTTTTATCATTTTCCTTCAAACCAAATCATATTGGTTGTGATCGTGTTTTTTCTTTTATTTATTTTTTATAAAAAAAAAACCGAGAGAGAAGATGAGGTGGATTAAAGAGAAGGGTATATTCGATAATTTTAACCCAATCATCAATTTTTTTAGTTAATACCAAAAGGTAATTATTTTTTGAGAAGATGTATGTATAGCATATTTCATATTTTCCATTACATTTTATCTGTGTACTTATACATATTTTTCCTTGGTTTATTGAGAAAGTAGGTTTCCTATACTCATAAAAAATTATCAGACATCAATCAATGCAAAATAAACAGTAGTCAATATACGCTTCAAATTAATCGATCGATTTAGCAGAAAAATGCCCAAAAATCTTCTCAAACTGTTCTTCTGTTATGATAATAGATAGAACAGTTATTAGCTATAGTATATTATTGTAATTGATAGAACATTTAATAGTATATCATCGTAGTAGATAGAATAATTAGTAATCAGAAGATATTAGAATAGTGTATATATCGTAACTACTCATCTACTAAATACAACTTAGGAGAATTGAGGATTTTTTAGACATATTTGACTTTATAGCAAACCATAATTATTTTTAAAAAGCATGTACTGATCTCCTATTTTGCTTTCATCAATATTGATGTAGAAAATGTTTTGTATAGATGTAAGAAACCAACGCTGGTCTATTTACTATTTTAGAAAAGTATTTTATTTTCTAAAAAATAAGAAAAACAAGGTAAATATGTTTGATTTCCAATATATTTTTGCTCAAGAAAACACAAAATTTAAAAAAGGAGTTTTTTTGAGAACTCCAAGAAACACAACTTTTTCCTTGCTTATTTCCCTCCAAAAAACACATGTGACTGTACTTGGCTGCTCATCCATTTTACCGGGTGAGAGTAGCGCCTAGTTTGGCAAAAGGCAAAAGCACAGGGTCAGGGCTCCCTCTGCAGCGCAGAGTTACACCACACCGGTGACGGCATATATAGAGACGAAGTAGAGAGATGGGAAACCTGCAGTCAGGACCGTTTCTGAAATTTTACAGTTTTGATTGATGTATGCTGTTTTTTTGTTGTGATCTGGAAGGGTATAAAAAAATATATTTTTGAGTCTAAGTCGGATATACCGGTTACTCGGATGATTCACGGCGAGTTAAATCGGAATCTCGACCGATTCGACCGAGTTTGACCAACCCTTGTGAGTACCTTGACCTTAAAAGCTTAACGAGAAGGGTGGTGTTTGTTGAAGGTTTAACGAAGTTTGCATTTTACTTTTTTTTTTTTTACAGTCATGGAGGTGTAGAAGAGACCGCATAGGCTATCGATCATCTTTTGAAGTACATTTCTCCTTTGGAGCTGGGAACGGAACAAGTAACAGCTGCAAACAAACGAGGCTGCTGTGTCCTTCGTGGTGCCAGCTTGGCAGGATCTGTTGATTGAAGAGGTGACTTTCTTGCATGGAGTAACTGACAAAGTCTCAGAGATTCAGGTTGAACTTAGGGGGATGAAATGCTTCCAGAAAGATGCAGACGCAAGACAGGGTGAAGGTGAGATAATTCGGAACTGGGTTGCAGAAATTAGGGAGAATGCTTTTCGATGAAGACACCATAGACGCTTTTTTGTCCTCATGTGCTGCCTTGAGGAGGAGAAGGGGAAGGGGTTTTCAAAACATCCTCAAGAGGTATGCTTGCATCTTTTCCCAGTTGACTGCTCTCCACAAGGTTGGGACAGAGATTGACGCGATAAAAACCAGAATCTCCAGTCTCACTACAAGTTTGCGGACCTATAACATAAAGAGGATAGGAGAAAGGTCATCGAGAGACTAGGCAACGTTTGGTCAGGGCGGACTTACTCCCACGTTGTTGTCGAAGACACGGTTAAGAGTGAGGAAACGTGAAGATATTGCGGAACAGCTTCTGGTGATGGAATCGTCGGAGAATAGATGCTCATTTTGAAATCGTTATGTGTTAATCGTCTTCAAAGAAGGTTTTACAGGAGGATCGTGTTAGGCGTCATTTCCTGAATGTTTTGCTTGAGCCCGTATCTCAACACCCAACATCAGGAGCTCTTGTATAAGAAATATGACCAATAATTGATGCCCTCAAAACCAGAGGAAGGAAATTGAGATGATGAGGTAGTGAAGAGGGTATATCAAATACAAGAGGAAAAGGAATGTCTGGTGATTCTGGATGACGTGTGGAGCACAGAAGCTTGGGACACGCTAAGACCTGCCTTTCCACTGCATAAGGCGAGCAACAGCAAGATAGTAATCACCACTCGGAACAAAGCGGTGGCTTCACATGCGGATCCACGAGCCTTCTTATACCAACCCAAGTGTTTGACCGATGATGAGAGTTGGGAGATTCTTCAGAAAAAAGCCTTCTTCCTCACAAATGATAATATTGGTACAGGTACGATTTCTCATTAACCGCTAAATTATTAGGCTTTCTTCCCAACACTCTGTATTCCATCTCTTGCCAACTGGATTTTATAACTCTAACCACAGGTTTGGGGTTAAAATCCGAAAAGTAATAAGAAAATAAAAAATAAATTTAAACTTATTAAATTAAATTTATATGTTTATTCTAATTTTTTTTTTTTTGTTTCTAAGAAATATATGTCATGTTAAATTTTCAAGATTTTTGATTATATTTGATTTTTTTATTTTCATAGTGAAACTAAATATGAGAAAATTATTTTCTTAGTATTTTTTTTTCTTTACTATTATTTTTAGGTTTTAGAACATAACTAAGGAAAATGATTTTCTCAAGTTTAATTTTATTGTGAAAAACATAAAAGAAAATCCAAGAGTAAATAAAATTCTCAATATTGCTTATTCTAAATTTCTAATGTTTGGTTTCATTGTGAAAATATAAAAAAAAAATTTAAACTCTAAAATTTTGCTTTTTTTCTAATACGCTTTAGTCTTATAAAGGTGGTATTTGAAACACGATCGACCCATCAATCGATTAAATCTAAATGCACTGGGAAGGGTCACATAATAGTACGTGGGGCAACTTGACGTACGCATTAAATAACCAGATGGGACGTTTCAGATGTGGAATGCTATGCATCTTAAGATGTATTATCAATTAAATTTTCTTTAAGAGGTATTACCAATAAAATTTTCTTTGAAGGTATTATCAATAAAATTTCCTTTAAAATATTTTCTTTCAATTCTTGGAATAGCCCCTATATCAAATACTAGAAATGACTCATAACCTGTTAGCACATTTCAAAGACTGTAAGGGCCATAGTCATCGGCATTTTAAAGTCCGTATGCTCTTAGCTCGTTGGCACATTTCAAAGCCTAGGAAGCGCCTAGCTTGTCGGCACATTTAAAGTCCGTGGCGGCTCCTAGCCCACGACACATTTCAAATTCCGTAAGCAACTTGGGGCTTGTCAAGCAAAACTAAAAACTCAGAATGGTGTTTCTTACCTACAGCTCATGTGCAACCCATACCAGTTTCTAGCTTTCAAAACCTATACCAGGCGTCTCGTACCACGGGCATTTAACCAAAACAATCTCTTTCGCTTCAGTCTTAGGGGAGATCGAGAGCCTAGTAACAAATTGCAACTGGGGGCTATGGGCCGACATAGATAGACGAACCCTAATCCTAAGCTTCAAAGTGTAGATAAAACAAATCTCTACTAGCAAAATATACAACTAGTAGATAAATTTTAGCACACTGCAACCCATCAGAATCCGAAAGATATTTGGATGTATAAGTGCAGGAGGTGCCCTAGTGAGGTGCAAGAGTTGTTTCACCAAAGACGTGATGGGGAAGCGAAGTCCAGTAGCAAATTGCTCTCGAGTAAAATAAACGACATTATTTGCCCCTCTTATGGTTGGGGTAGCCATGTCGTCTAACACCTCCAGTCTGATGATGGTAGGAATTTGACTAAAGGATCTCAATTCCTCTAAAGACATAGCAACAACTAGGCTGCCTACCTTAGGCGTTTCCTGGGTCCCTCTACACTCAAATTGACAAAGCCTCTTCATGACTTTTCACCACTTACAAGAATCAAAATCTAAAAAGGATCACTTATGTTTTAATGCATAAAACTGTGACAAAAGAAATCCCCTCTAGAGGTCTAACAACCCACTATTAGTGACAAAACTTTAAGAACTCCGAACCCAGAACCTTCGCAGCTTCCAAGAGACGCTCAAACCTAGGAATACCTTCAGCACCTGGGCCTACAACATCATCACGTGGACCTCACCAACGAACGATGTTCGCACCTCAGAAGAACAAAAACCAACCCAAAAATACTCAACAACAGAAATACAAAAACACAAGAAGGCATCATCGAAAATTCAGAAAAGTTGGTGCAGGGTCTCAACAGATTCTCTAAAAGAAAGCCCACAAAAGCACAAGAGAAAAAGAAAATTCCAATCGCAAAGAGCTATGAAATGGTAAAGAGTGAAAGCATCAGAGTCCAACCCTATGGCGGCAAACATCAACGAAATGCATTAATGTCGTGAAGCGACGTGATGCGCCAGATATTGGGAATGTGCGTCCCACTCGCTTGTATCCAAACGACTTTACCTTTACTAAGATTCTAATATATGCATTAATTCCCTCCCAATCTTTCAACTTTCACACCCAAGATTTAAAAAGACAAGATTTTCCCCCGAACAAAAAAGCACAAAAATTTATGTCGGGAATGAGGACATTATGAGTACCAAGATTCAGACCACCAATGTAACTCATGATCTTTAAACCCATTACTCGATGGGCCTAGGGTCCGTTGACCAAGGCTAGAAACTAGTCGAGCCCACTCTCAACGCATTAAAACCAAGCACCATCTGTACAGAAAGTCTTAACTAATTTCCAAATCCCTTATTCTCACACATCCCCAATATAAGAAGGGAATAATCTAAATTAAGAGATTTTATCTCGTAAAATTAAGAACCCGCTTATCCCTAAAATTGAGAAGATCGACAAACCACGCCTTTCTTGCAGACGGGAAGACTTCCCACGAGGTAAGGATCCCAATCGTAGGAATCCATTCGCTTCTTCATCCTTTGCTGACTTAATCAATGTGAGCATAGCCAAAGACACCGCCATCGGATCAGACCTTTTATGTGCTGCATTGTTGATGTCGAGGTTCGACGATCAAGGTACCTACACCAACCAAGAGTTGAGAGCATTCCAAGCATTGTAAAGAGCTTCCATCAATAATAAGAATTCCTTTCTTTCCAAGTGTTTTCTTAGTATCCGTCAGGCAAAAGCTCATTAAAGCAGTAAAGTAAGTTAAGAACCGACTTAACAACTCAGTGAGAAATTGTCTTAAGTGCTACACAAAGCTCGTCGATTTATGCTCCGTATAATCTAGACCGCTGGATCAAGAGCTCTAATTAATAATGGGCCATAGGATCCCAAGCTAGCCCATTAGGATGACAGAGCCCATTTAACTGACATATTAAGACAGCAAGAGCCCATTTATTGGCCCAAGGTGTTATAAAGCCTGCTGTGTTATAAAACTCTAGGAGGTTGGGGGTTAAAACAACAGATCGCTTACTAGCCTCCTGTGGTTTAGGGAAGTTTTACTAGCCTCCAAGTCTATAAAAACACCTTGAAGAGAAACAGAATCCAAAAGGTTTCGCAGTGTTGTATCTAGTTTTGGCGATCAGGTATACCACACACAAATCACACGAGAGCACAATGGTTGTCCCGATTCTGTAAGAGATTTTCCGTGACTACTACGTTAAGAATGCTAAAGATGAAAATATATCTATCATACATTGTATTTAACTGTGCAATTCCTGGCTTCCGCTGTATGATTCCTACAATTGGTATCGAGCAATCGGGCTGAATCCAGAGCGATATCAATCCATAATTTGGCTTCTCATGTGTATATGATGTATATTAGATATATGGCACCTAGATTCTATTATTATTTATGTTATTTATAATTTTTGTATTATGAATGAATGATTTGGTTTCAGCCTTAACTATGGTGATTTGTTTGATATTTTTTGGGGATGTAATGTGCGAGGCTAATCATAAGATTAGGTTTCCTTGATTTATTTAGATTTATTTATTTTTCTTCCTCGCATTTTTTTATATAATTCGATTATTATAAAAAATGCGCGGCGCCGCGTTGTCGGTCGGGCTGATTTTTGCTGCGTTCCTCTATTGCTCTTACCTCGCCGAAATTTCTCGCAACCGAGCTTTGTGTGGCGGCCTACGGTCATGGTGCTCGACCAATATGGGACATGTTAGGTTTTGTGTTTTTGGGCCAAAACCCTAAAAGTCAAGCCTCCTAACTCGTCCACACCCTGACTTACAAGACCGAAGAAAAGAAGCAGCGCTTTACTCTATCGGGGCTTGTAATTTTCTTTCTAGGAAACCAAGGATTAGGCCTATAATTATTCTATATTTATAATTGCTTAAATTATATGGATATAACATGTGATATGTGCTTAACATGCCATTTAGAATAGGTGGTGCCATATAATTGCATCATTTGATACATACATGTGCATAATAATATTTGTTTTATCTAGATAATATTATTATGGAAAACCCTAATTAATTAATAATAAAATATTGAATGTGCGAAGGTTAAAATTAATTTAATTAATTCGAAACTCAAGTGCTTCATTAAGGGTCCAATAATAAAATGATATGATGCCTCAACGGATAAGTATGGCTGTGATTTTTATTGGATTGATCTAAAATACTCAAAATTTTAATAAGATTGCACGCCCAACGCCGACAATGCTTAGATATTAAAGATAATTTTGAAATACTAAAATTAATGGTTATTACATTCAATTTTAATAATACATTAACCTCCCAACGAGGCTCTATCAATGTTATTAAAGGCCCAAAAGAATATTGAAACAATGGCTGTTTTTTTTAAAAATCAATTTGAATGGGTGTGTGTTAGTGTTATCTAGGAAGACTCGCCTAAGGAGGTGTAGGTTTTTAAGGAGTCTCGAGACCCACCTCACCTTCCCTTCGAGCTACAACTTAGTAGAACACTAGACATACCATGTTCAAAGTTTAGTTTATTGCTAAAATGTTGTTCTTGCCCAACGAAGTATTTGTAATGGAAACTAAATTATCAAGGTAATAAACATTAATAATAAGTAGTTTAAAGGATCTACATATTTGTATGTTTGTTGTGTGGATTACGTGTTAATATATGTGCTTTTTTTTAAATTTTAGAAAATGGCATCCTTTAATCCTCTAGCTACAATTTTGAGTCAAAAGCCATTGATGGAAATAACTACGACTCCATGGAAAACCAATCTTTTCATCAGTTCTGATTTGAGAGAATAAAATTCATTACAACAACTCCAAACCCCGCATTTACCGCTAATGCTTAAGAGGAAACTAAGAAGCAATTTGCGATTAAGTAATCGGCAAATACGATACCGTTGTTATATTCTTAATAAATAAGCAGGTAACATCCGCGAAAAGCAAATTAATGATCCGGAGAGTGGCCAGAAATAATCTGCACTCTAGATGGGATGTTTACAAAGTAGCAAGCATCGCTAGACAAGCAGCCATATAGGCACTAATGAACACTCGTATGATCGAGGAAATGGGACCATTGTCTAAAATGGGGCACACGATCATGAAGTGACGGGGGCTAAGCCGGATCAAGAGATGAAGATCGGATTTGATCCCAAATCTCACCCAATAGCTTGGTCAGCTCAAATCGAATTATAATATGAACAAATTGAAGCTTACTCCTATTGAACTTATGCACAAGCTTGAGAGTGTTGAAAGGTCTCTCGTGAAGCAGGAAGTGCTTATCGCGTCAAAGTTCTTCAAACCTAAAGGGAAACCTAAGGGCGTAAAGAAGAACAAAAGCGAAGGAAAACAGTCCAATTTCAAACCAACTCATAATGAAGCTGAAAGGCAAGTGCTTCAAGTGCGAACAAAAAGGTCACTAGAAGAAGGATTGACCTAAAAAGGTATGGGTAGTCTAAATGTTGTTGAGGCTTGTTTAGTGGAGAATTACTATGATAAATGGATCATTGATTCGAAACTACTAACCATGCTTATTACTCTTTTGTATGGTTCAAACAAAGCAAATTTCACTCGAAGCTGACAAAGAAGCTTGAAGTTGGGAAACTGGGAATATGTCTCCGTAATGGCAAAGAGGGACTAGTGGAGTTATGTTTTAGTTATTAAAAGACTTTATGTTTATCGGGATCTGCTTATTTGTTCCCGATTTAAGAGGAATTTGGTTTCAAGAAGGTTTAGTTGAACATGGTTTAACAGTTGCGCTTTAATTCTCGCCAATAAAGAGTAATAACGCTTTATTTGTTCGATTATTGATAAATGGATTATATTTTTTAACCCTATAGTCCTATAGTATTAATGCTATTGAAAATACCGGGATGATGAGCAATTTCTTATCTAAGAAAAACGAAGGCTTCAAATGAAACCTATACGTGGCATTTACGACAATATATTAATTCTAGTAGAATTCATGGTTAGGTTAAAAGTGGAATTTTAAATTCCTTGATCTTTGAACCTATACCAGTATGTGAATCATGTTTAGAAGGTAAAATGACAAAGAGGCCCTTCAAGGCTAAAGAAAATCGTACACTATACGCTTGGAATTCAGTACACACCGGCGGCTGTGGACCAATGAGCGTTCAAGCCCGTAGGGGGTATAAGTATTTCATCACATTTATCATGATCAAGATATGGTTATGTTTACCTAATGCGCCCATAAGTCCGGAAGCTTTGATGTTTCGAGAGCATAAAGCCGAGGCGTAAAAGCACTGGTGTCCATATCAAGCAACTTCGATCTCGATGTGAGGCTGTGAATACATTCGGAGAGTTCAAGTCTTACTTGGCTTAAGAGGATATCTCAATTATCATCTCCCTGAACGCCAGCAAAATGGAGTCTCGAAAGGAGAAATAGAACCCTTTAGATATGGTGAGGTCGATGCTCAGCTTATTCATCATTATTCGAATCATTCCTGAGGATGCTTTAGAAACAACAGATACATACTACAAATTTAGTCTGCCTAAATTCTGTTTCCAAAGACACCCACAGAATTATGGAAAGGGCGCAAGCCCAGCTTGAACCATATTAGGATTTGAGGTGCTCCAACACACGTCTTGGTACAAAAACAACAAAAGTTGGAATTCGACAGAAATGTGTATGTTTATTACTACCCAAGTGAACGAGAGGTGGAATATTCTTATAACTAAAGGAAAAGAAGGTGATAGTGAGTACTATGCCACTTTCTTAGAAGAGGACATATGAGTCAATTTAAACCTAAGAGTAAAGTGGTTCTCAAGAGCTTGGACTCAATTCGAGATCCACCACAAATTCCTATTTTTCCACCCTGCTTCCTCGCTGGATGTTCAAAGAGAGGAAAATGTACAAATGTACCCAAGGTGAACAAACACAGAAATGTACCAGACCAAATTCAAGAAACTCAAGAACAAGAACATAATGAAGAGATTGGTAATCCACCTGAATCGCAAAACTTGGATCCTTCAGATATTGTACAACAATCCAATGCAAAGAAACTCAGAGTGGAGACTGACACGTAAACCCAAGATATGCCTTAGGAGAGACTTATCAAGTCGTTTTGGATAATCCTAATGACGACCCTACCATACCGAAGAGGCATTGAGGATGTTGATGTGCAAGAAAGGAAAAGGCAATGAATGTGAGATGGAACTGTGGGTTCTAACTCAATTTGTCTTCAGAGGAAGTACCTAAAGGGGTAAACCACCAGTGTAAGTGGATCTACAAGAAAGAGAGACTTACGGGAAGGTTGAAACTCAAAAGCAGATTGGTGGCAAAAAGTTGTTACACCCAAAAAAGAGAGGGTATAGATGGTATGAAACTTTTCGCCAGTAGAAACTGTCCTGATTCTCTTAGTTTAGTTGAGCTCTCTCAATTGCAAGATTTGGCAAATGGATGAAAGCGCCTTTCTAAATGGAGAGTGAAGAGGATATCTATATGCAAGAACCGGGAAGGGTTCATAGCCTTTAGGTCAAGAACACATGGTTTGCAGTTGCATAGGTCTATTTATGGGCGCATAAGCATCCAAATCATGGAACATCAAAGTTTGATCAAGTTATCAAATTATATGGATTTGAGAAAAGTCCCGATGAACCATGTGTGTATAAGAAAATTCAAGGAATAAGGGCAGTTTTTTTGGTACTTTACGAGATGATATTTTGTTAATCGGAAACATGTGAAAGTGTTGTCGATCGCAAAGGGTTACCTAAAAGCAGCTTGATATGAAGGACTTGGTGAAGCTTAACTATATTCTCTAAATCAAACTTTACGACCTAAGAATAAGGTGTTAGCTTCATCCCGCTTCCTACATTGATAAAATAGTGTGACCAAAGTTTGGCATGGAAAAATTCCAAAAGGGGACTTCTACCTCTCGCACATGGAATTAATCTTCTAAGGTGCAATCACCAAAAACTCCCACAGTAAAGAACTCATGAGTAAAAAACTTATGCTTCGGTCACAGAATCCTATGTATACAGCAAGCAGTGTACCAGGCCGACACCGCATGCAATGAGTAGTAAGCCAGCTCAATCAGATCCCTGAGTAGAACAGACCGACGTTGAAGGAAACATATACTCAAGTATTTAAAGAGAACAGGGATTATAGGCTGCGGTATTCCAGTAAGAGTTTTTAAAACACTTGGTTATACTGACCGATTTTCAAGGGATATTGACTCAAGTAAATCAACATCGATAGTTTACCCTAAACTTGAGCTACTGTTAGGAGGAGTTTTAAACGCATCAGGTTGGCCGCACTGTACCACTGTGTTTGTAATATGTGGCCGCATCCGGCCGCAGCTGGAAGCCGTATGGCTTAAGAAATTCCTTTTGGATCTTCATGTAATACTGCGCATCACCTCATTACCCTTTACTGTGATAACAGCTGGGTCGAGTACGCCCAAAGAACCAAGGTCCACAAAAAGCGTAAACACATATTAAGAAAGTACCACTTGATCCGGGTGATTTCATTGATGTGAGGAGATATGCGGTTACTAAAATAGCATCCGAGGAGAACCCATGCACTTTTACTAAGTCCTCTCCCGAACGGTGTTTGAGAAACATGTAAATCAGATGTGGTCTTGGTAAGAGAGGGTCCCAAAGCCATTTTAGAGTGAGTCGAGTTGGTTACATTTGTGCTCTGTGAGCAAGACAAGTTGTAATCTCATTTTCCTCGATATATAATAATGTAAGCTTCGCATTACTATATTTTACGTATAAGTGTTCAGATTAATTACGAGTATATGATCATATGGATACGTCCATTGAAGACATGATCACTGTGTTCATAATTAATAAATTGTCTCATAGCTTATTAAATAAAGTTGGGCACTCCTATTTAGACTGCAATATTTATGAAATGATCGCCTTGTTATTATAAAATATTGGAATGAATTATGGTCATTCCGAGAGATTCAAAGAGAGATTTAATCATGATAAATTTGTGAAAAGAATTAAATCTCAAAGATATTAGATATGTTATTTTTCTTCTTAATCCCGGCCATATTATAAATAGATAATTGCTGGCTATGGTTCTTGAGTTATCAATAAGTGACCTATTTTAAACGGCATCAACATCTTGATAATTTGGGATTATGGTATTTTGATTATCAAGTATTTATGAAACATACAAATGGAATTTGTATGAAATATCCTCTGACATGTTTTTGCACTTCTGGAGCACAAAGTCACCGCCGCGCATGGGATCCGCGAGAAATTGATAAGTCAAGAGAATAAATAATTAGTTGATTTACGTAAGAAAATTATCAATTAATTATTGATATTTTACAAAGAGGAAAATATATTTGATATAAAACATTATTAATTTAGAATTCATCTGGTTTTTAGTGGAGCAATGATAAGATTACTGGCCCTGCACTTACTGCTACAAGTGGGAGATTGTTGATTTATGTCTTACACCCAGACCGTTGATCAAGAGCCTAATTAATACTGTGGCCAGGATCCCCAAGCTAGCCTATTGTACTTATTGTAACTCATTTAACCGATTATTAAGATACAAGATGGAGCCCAAGGTGTTATAAAGCTCAAGGTGTTATAAAACCCTACGAGGTTAGTATAGCTCATAAATACATCAAGCATTAGCCTGTTTAGAAGTTTTACTAGCCTCCAAGTCTATAAAAACACCTTGAGAGAGAAACAGAAACCAAAAGGTTTTAGAGTTATTGCTGCATCCGCTTTAGGATCGTGTGCGCCACACGCAGATCTGTCACATAGAGAATAGCTTGGAAGGTCCTTGCATTCTGTATTTCTACTAATTACTACAGGTTAGTAATGGGTGATGAAAATATAGCTATCATACATTATATTTAACTGTGCGATTCTTGGCTTCCGCTGTATGATTCCTTCAAAAGCTTAGTGGAAAGGCTAAGTTCATGATAATATGCTGTCATTTTAACCCAAGCCATACCATTTGTAATTGCTACGATCTAAACCTAAAGAAAATAAAAGGGGAAATTGTTGAAAAGCAATGGCCATGTACTTAAATCTTTGCTAAGTCTTAAGACTCTTATCAAAAGGTTAAGAGATGAGGTGTAAGGTCATTTTGGAAGAGTAATAGTATTAACTAATGTAATTTGCTACAAACTTAGCATGGCATCATAAAAACCACTTTCGGATATGGGCAATGGGAAAAGAAAATCTAAACAAAGCATGATTTCCTAAGGACGATATATATATATATATATATATATATATATATATATATATATATATATATATATATATATATATCAACATATTAATTAGTATATAAATTAACTAGTGTATCATTCATTCATGTCATATCATATATTTTCACTGCGTCCAAAAATTCCTTCAATGTCATTTTACTATTCAACCAAATGTTTCTTTATTCAAAATTACTTCTCTTCAAATGTGTTATTTATTTCAACAGTCCTTCTATCTCCGTATTATTTTAAAATTGTGTCATCTTCCTCTACCTCTCCCTCTCCCGCTTCCTCTTCCCTCAACAACCAACCCATTTTCTGTACAGAGAGAAGTGTAAAGTTCATGTAATTAGTTAAATTCAATATGTCCGCCTCCATGGAGTTGCCGGCTTTTGGATTTTTTTTTATTTTTTATTTTTTGGGGATTAATTGCTACCATTCAAAAGGAATAGATGTCACTGCTGAGGTTGTTGTTGGCTGTTTTTTTGTTTAGCCTCTTGTGAATGTAAATAGATTGACCTTGTATCACACGCTTTTGTTTTATTAATTTTTTAAAAGTGTATCATCTTCCTCTGTCTACTCACTCTCTTCTCAACAACTCCAACCCATTTCTATACAGAGAGTAGTGTGATTTGTTCTTGTAATTAGTTAAATTCAATATGTTCGCCTCCATGGAGTTGTCGACTTTTGGATTTATATATATATATATATTTAGGGATTAGAGCAACTTCGACGGGAGTTGCTATCAAGGGTGTCGTCCCCATAACTGCAAACACACCTCAAACATAAAAACTCAATCTCCAACTGAGTAGATTGGGCGACCAAAACGCCATCCAAGGGGCTGTGTAATTTTACATATATCTTTGACAACTTTGTTAGTATGTTCTTATGCTACAAAATACGGGCCGTGGCTACACTGCCTCTCAACTACTATATTCCATCCCATATTTGATGTTTTAATTATATTTTTTTAATAAAAACATCGAATTATTAAAATGACACTTCCATTTCGTGACTTTATCATCGAACAAAAATGACTGCTCGGCACAGAAATTCAAGATCTGACAACCCATTGTTGACAACACCCATTGAAGTTGCTCACTGGCGAATTATCCACAATGTTAAGCTACATGCTATGTAGGCGGACACTGTATGTGGACACAGCAATTATTAGATAAAATTACTAATTTCATAGCATACATATTTATAATTATTATATTATAAATTAAAAATATATCGAATTTCTTCAATAAAATTGATTAATTTTATAATACACATATTTATAAGAATTATATTAGAAATTTTTTAATTCGTTTCATATGATTTTTTAAATAACAAAATATAAGACAATTTGTTTTATTAATTTTTTGAATTCATCTAATTATACCTTAGGAATTGTTAGGAAAAAAAAAATAGAGTTGAATTTGATATATTATTCTTATTTGTTATTTCAAACTGATTTTATTTATTTTAATTCATCGATACAAACATTAAATGATAAAATAATTTTTTTAAATAGGTTAAGATGTTGATTTTTAGTATATAAAAACAAAACTTAGATATGATTTTCTTTATTAATAAATTGGTTTCTTCCATCTGATATGAATTTTCATTTTATTTTCCTTCGTTTTTTACATAAGCACATCACTTAAACATGTCATTTTATTTGCTCATCGGTTTTAAGTGTGTTTATCTTACGATAGCACTATTTCGATCAAATAAAGAAGTCACATCAAATTCATATTAGTCATATTATGATTATCTTTTATATAAGTCTTAAATCATTTTTTTTATTATTAATTTAAATATTATGTCATCGTCGAATATTTATAATAATTTGATTTTTATGTTAAGATATAAAGGTATTACAATTCTCAACAAGTGAAATTTCAATTTTCATTATTAAAAAGCTTAATATAACAAAATAATGAAAAACAAATAATTCTAATATTTAATAATTTAATTAACACCACTTGCGGTTGAGTCTACACCTGTCAAAATTAAGAAAAATCATAATGTGGGATGCGACCTAATCTTCCCCAATTCAATTCGGCATTCGCAGGCATCAGGAAGAGGGAGAGAGGACGAACGGAGCGCCTAGATTGGCAAAAGCATAGAGAGCTTCCCCTGAAAATAATTTCAGAAGCCTCAGGATCGTCGGTTTGGCCATGGAGGACGATTCTGAATCACCTATTGTGATCGTGATTCGTGAGGTTAGCGATGAGATGCCCTCAACCACCTCTTCTTACTTCTTCTTATACATCTTAAAAGAAAGCCACGGGTTGAGCTAAAGAACTTGCATCAGGTCATTAATTTTCTCGATCTAGATCTCGATCTGAAAAGGTTTTTCTTTTTCAATAGAATCACTCTTTTTTTAAAAAAAATCTTTTTTTTTTTTTTAAAAAGAACGAAATTTCTTGGTTTTGATTGCTGTATGGGGTTTTCTTATTCTGATATGGAAGAAAACAATTTATAAAAAAAATGATTTTTTGAGTCTAAGTCGGAAATTCCGGTAACTCGATGATTCACCTGAGTCAAATCGGACTCGACCGAGGATGGTTGAAAAAGGAAGGTTTAATGAAGTTTGCATTTTACATTTTTTTTACAGTCATGGAGGTGTAGAAGAGATTGCAGAGGCGACCGATCATCTTTTGATGTACATTTCTCCTTTGGAGCGGAACAAGTAACAGCTGCAAACAAATTAATGGCGGAGGCTGTTGTGTCCTTCGCTGTGGAAAGGCTTCGTGATCTGTTGATTGAAGAGGCAACTTTCTTGCATGGAGTGACTGACAAAATTAGGGAAATTCAGGATGAGCTTGAGTTGATGAAAGGTTTTCTAAAAGATGCAGACGCAAGACAAGGTGAAGGGGAGGCAATTCGCAAATGGGTTGCACAAATGAGGGAGATTGCTTTCGATGCGGAAGACACCATAGACACTTTTATCCTCAAGGTTGCCTTGAGGAGGAGAAGGGGAAGGGGTTTTCAAAACATCCTCAAGAGGTATGCTTGCATCTTTTCCGAGTTGATTGCTCTCCACAAGGTTGGGACGAAGATTGACGACATAAAGACCAGAATCTCCAGTCTCACTACAAGTTTACAGACCTATAACATAAAGAGCATCGCAGAAGGAGAAAGCTCATCCGGTATTGATGCCAGAAATGAGAGGCGACGTCTCCTCAGGCGGTCTTACTCCCACGTTAAAGATGAAGACACGGTTGGATTGATGGGAAAGTGAGATCTGTGAAAAAGCTGGTTGAATCATCGGACGATAGACCATGCCTGGTTGTGCCATATGGGGTATGGTGGCCTGGGAAACCACACTCGGGCAAAGAAAGTTTATCATGAGGATCGTTAGGCGTCATTTTGAATGTTTTGCTTGGTGCTCCGTATCTCAACAGTTCAACTTCAGAGCCCTTGTACAAGAAATATTAGTCGAGTTCTTGCCTCCTGATTCGAAAGAGGAGAGGGAGAAAATTGAGAAGATGAGTGATCATGAGAAAGTGAAGAGGGTTTATCAAATACAAGAGGAAAAATGTCTATTGATCCCCTGGATGACGTTTGGAGTACAGAAGCTTGGGACACGTTAAGACCTGCCTTTCCAATACCACTGCAAAAGGCAGGAAAGGGAGGCAGCAGCAAGATAGTAATCACCACCCGGTACAAAGCGGTGGCTTTACATCCGGATCCAGGAGCCTTCTTGTACCAACCAAACTGTTTATCTGAGGATGAGAGTTGGGAGCTTCTTCAGAGAAGAGCCTTCCTCATCAGAAATGATCATAATGCTACAGGTACGTCTCTTTATTGGATGATGATTTTTTTTTTTAACTTTACATATATGGAGAAATAGATGTACTAGAAATGACATCTCTTATTTGAATGACACCAAAGGTATGTTTGAAACATGGGAATCGACAGGAGGAATGGGAAATGTCATTATAAACTGTCCAGTCTAAATGTTTGGATTAAAATTAAAGAAGGGGAATGGAATGAAAATTAATTAAGGGATAAATCAAACCCTACTTCTAAGTAGGATTTTGATTCCTTAGATATAGATGGTATTTTGATTCCACCTTCTCTTTAAAAAAAATAGAAATACTTAAATTTATTATTTTATACCTATTTTTTATTCATCAAACCCGATAATCCAATGCTATAAGCTAAACCAAGAAATAAAACATTTTTTTTACTCAAAAATAAAATAAAGCATTGATTTTCTCATAAAATATTTTTTTAATCGAAAATAAAATAAAATAATGATTTTTTCATAAAGTGTTTTGTCGAAAAAAAAGTATTAATTTTCCTCTCTGAAAAATATAAAAGCAATTTGTAGATAGTTTGTATTAATTTATTAAGCACAAAATATAAAAAATTAAAATCATTATTTTGTCACTAATTTCTTCATCAAGTCTCTTTGGGTCCCATCAGAGTTTTACCTTTTTATTAATTTGCTTTCAAAAATATTTATCAATTTCTATCTTGTTTTGTATATAAGTCCAATTACGAAATAACAATAATTTTTCTAAATGTTTACCAAAAAATTATCTTCGTCAATTTAAAAATATTTTAAAATTTAGGCATTTTTTTAGTTATTTCCTAAAATGACTTTTTAAGTCATAATATCAAAATAATTTATTTTTTTAATTCCTTACAATTAAATACAAAATAATTTTTTTATTTTTATTAAAATATATAAAATCTAAATCATAAAGTTTCAAAAATGAATGTACTATTAAAAAACTGAAAACTAATTATTTAGTTTATTGTATGAGAAGCCAGTAAATAATTATATGGGTAAATAATTATCCTATTTTTAATGTGGCCAATTTATTTCTTTTTCATTCCAATTCCTAATATTACTTAAATCTTGAAATATAAATAAACAATCATTCTCATATTAGATTCCTAAACTAATCCAAACATTAGAAATGAAATCAAATTATTGATTTCATTCCATTAGAAATAAGAATAGAAAGTGATTCTTGATTCTCATTCCTCATTCCCATGTTCCAAACACCCACCAAAAGATATCAAATGAATGGAATGATTCCATGTCAATGGCACTAAGTGTGTTTGGATCATAGGAATAGGGAATGAGAATCAAAAGCAATCTTACTGAAATATTATTATAATAGAATGGAATCAATAGAGTTCTTGTGCAGTTAGTTGATCTAACATGAGAATGATTGTTTATTTTTATTTTAGTATTTGTTAATATTAGGAATTGAAATGAAAAAGTAAATAAATTGACAATCATACCATACCACCTGATTTTAAGAGTTTTAAAAAAATATAAGTTGGATAATTATTTGCCTCAGAATAATTATTTGCTTTAATCAAACAAATGAACAATAAGCTATATATTAATTCTCGGTTACAATAGTAATATCTGATGTTTGAAACTTTAGTATTAGGATTTTATATTCTAACAAAAAATATCAATTATTTTAATATTTAGTTGTAAGGATTTAAAAAAAATAAATTATTTTCATATATAATCGTGTTTAATATTATGAAAGCGTAAAAAGTCATTTTAGGAAATAAGTAAAAAACATAAATTTTAAAATATTTTTAATTGATGAAGATAATTTTTGGTAAAAATTTAGAAAAATGTCGTTAGTTCTAATTGGACATATATTTTAAGTCAAATATTTATTTATTTTTTGATAAAAAAATGATTTTATGAGAAAATCATTACTTTATTTTATTTTGATTAAAAAAATGCTTTACCTCCAAGAAAATCAATACTTTATTTTATTTTGATTAAAACAAATGTTTTATTTCTTGATTTAGCTTAGACCATTAGTTCTCGGATTTGATGAGTAAAATAGGTATAAAATAATAATTTTAAGTTTTATATATTTTTAGGGAGAAAATTGAAATCAAAATACCACTTATATATAAGAAATCAAAATCCTAACATAAGTATGATTTGATTCCTCCATAAATTAGTTGTCGATTAATTCGTCTAATTTTAATCAAACATGGGAATGGATTGAAAGGGTAATAATTTCGCATTCCCCCTCTTCATTCCCATGTTCCAAACAAACCCTAAGGGGGATTGGAATGGGGAATGAGAATCAAGAATCATTTTCCATTCTTATTTCTAATGGAATTGAATCAGTAATTTGATTTCATTTAGTATTTGGATTAGTTTATGAATCCTTATATGAGAGTATTTGTTTATTTAAGTTGATATTTGGTAATATTAGGAATTTGAATGAAAAAATAAATAAACTGAGAATAATATCATATCACATGATTTTAAGTAAAGTTTATTTTATTTTCAATAACGAACTTCTATATTTTTTACTAAACAATAATACGCAAACAATATATAATTGAAAAATAACCATAAAAAATATATAACCGTACAAATTGCTTTTACTTTCTTCCATTTAAAAATAATTTAAAATTTTATTAGTTGGAGTTTCAAAAAAAAGTTGGATTATTTACCAAATTAATTATTTTACTTGATCAAACAATAAGCTATATAATTAGTTCTCATTTTTTAATTTTTAATAGTAACATCTTATTTTTGAAACATTAGGATTTAAGTTTCTATATTTTTTTAAAGATAATGGAAAATGAGAATACAACCTAGCTTTGGGTGTGTTTATATTTTTCAAGAAAATGTACTTTATTTTACTTTACGTTTCTTTATTTTAGCTTAGAGCATTCAGTTATGAGACTTGAACAAAAAATTAGGTATAAAATAGTAATTTTAACTTTTTATATTTGGATTATTCTATTTTAAGTAGGATTTGGATTCCTTAGATATAGGTGTTATCCTGATTCACCCTTCTTCTTTTTTGACAACTATTCACCTTCTCTTTAAAAAACATAAAAACTTAAAATTACTATTTTATTTCTAACTTTTGTTCATCATCCAATTAATAATTTAAGCATTTTTTAAAAGCTATGTGATTCAAAATCCAAAAAATTGTCTTGGATGTGTTTTGAATTTTTTTTTTTTTACTTTTTTTTTTGTGAGAAAGTACGATAATAGTTTATTTTATTGTTAAATCATTTTTTATAAAGCTGACAAAACTAAAATGCTTATTAACTGATTAAAAACAAATTTTGGAAATTCTTCTCAAAATTATTTATATATTGAAAATAATTTTAATTTCTAATATTTTATTTTTAATCATATGAATATAATTATTTTTAAAAATGAAAACATTAGAGAATAATTAAAATATTTTATCTATTAATAAATGACGTTTTAAAAAAAAGTTATAAAAAAAGCACTAATCAGAACACTAAAAATGGAATCAAACTTTCGATTACATTCAATGAGAAATAAGAATGAAAAGGGATTCTTCATTCTCATTCCTCGTTCCAATAAAAAGGGATACTAAATGAATGGAATTAGGATATGGAATTTCACTTGAAAAAAGAAAATGTTCCATAAAAATAGACTCAGACCCATAACCATGGTTTCCAATGAGGTTTTGCCTTTTATTGAAACTATGGAAGTTTTGCCTTTTTCTAAAAAATAAAAAAATAAATAAATGGATGTTTAAATTTAAATAGTGATTGATAGTATTAAGCATTAAATTATTTTCTTATATTTTATTTTTATTAAGTATTAATAAATAAAAAATCAATAGGTTATTTTTAATATTAAATAAAGGCTAAGGTGGTATTTGTTTTTACTTAATCTTTGAATAATATATGCGTAAGTATTAGAGTTGTTGTTTTTACTTGTCGGGTAATGAGTAGGGATGTCAACGGGGCGGGTTATTTAGGGTTCCCATCCCGCCCCGTCCTTAATGGGATGAGTTTGGTTTAACTGTAATAAGATTTTTAGCGGATTCGAGTTTATTTTCTCAAACCCTAGAGGGGTTCAGGTATTGTTATTTCCGTCCTGATTATATTTTTAAAATATCTTTTTATTATTTTATTTTATACTTTAATGTAAATAATAATAATAATTAAAATGTTTTTTAATAAATAATTTATAAAAATTCATAATATTTTTATTTTTTATGAAATATATTAATTTTAATATAATAATAAAAAAATATAAAAATTTTAAAATAAAAGAATAAAGCTAATCGAATGTAAGCAGGCGGATTTGAGAATTTTCCCATCCCTGCCAACCCGCCCTGTTAATTTTTTAAATGGGACATGTTTGAGAATTGAAAAAAATAAACCGGCAGGGATCAGGATGGGGCCACCCCGTTTTGTAGTACGCAGTATCATCCTACAGTAGTGTTATAATAAACGCTACCCTTGTTTGGCAATGGTGTAGTTTTTCTTGTTTTGATGGAAAATGACTTTTTTTTAATAGAAAGAGTCAAATATTTTCACTTTTCTATTCATAACTTTTTAAAAAAATTCAACAATAAGTCGTGAAAAATTTAAAGAACAAACATCTGAATGCTGAAAGCTATTTAGCTTTGAGCAAAAAATCAAAAAACAAATAGCCCCTAAGTATTTTCACTTTTCTACTTAGTAAAAAACTTAAGGAATAAATAATTAATTAATAAAAATTAAAATAATAAACTATTTAAAATATAAAAGTAAGTTCTATTATAGTAAAATGTATATATATAACATCTAAGTTCATTACTATAAACATTATACAAGCTATTCACGAAAGGCTAAGAAAAGATTCACAAATTATTTACCCATTTGTAAGTATCTTATTCTTTTGGACAAATAACTGCATAATTCCAATTCTTGGGTAATTTATTTTTTCTCTGTAATAGTTAATCATCATAATATTTCTAATCATTTCTCCTGAATTTTTTTAGATCCTACCATTAACAACATGGAGAGTGGGAAGGAAATGGCTAGATATTGTGGAGGGCTGTTGGCTGTTGTTGCCCTTGGAGGACTTCTAGCTAAAAACCCCACATTGCATGATTGGGAGAGAATTCATGGAAATATAAAATCATATTTGATGAAATCAGGGAAAGACAATTACAAGAAACAAGACAATGGAGTGTCGGATGTGTTAGATTTGAGTTACCAAGATTTGTCATACCACTTAAAATCTTGCTTTCTCTATTTAGCCCATTTCCTGAGGACTATCGAATTCCAACAAAAACTTTGTTTCGAATGTGGGTGGCTGAAGGGATTGTATCGAATGAGTATGATGGAGAAGAGTACTTGGTGGGCTCATTGAAGGTGCTTATGGTTCAAATAAGACAACTTCGTTCATATAGGAAAAACAAGTATTGGTTATGATGGAAGAGTCAAAACTTGCCAAATGCATGACCTAATGCGAGATTTATGCTTGTCAAAGGCAAAAGAAGAAAATTTTCTCGAGATTATCGATTGGTTTCGACAAGTGGAAACATCTTCATCTTCTACGTTAACATTAACCTGCATTAGTGCGTAGATAAAGTTGAAGGCGTGCCATATATCTAGATCCTGCTCTCCTCCTACAGAGAGTACTAGTACTATTGTAGAAGAGGCTAAATGGCTTGAGTCTCCACCCGATAATATTAAAAATGAAGATCACGGATGATATTTATGTCGAGTGAATCCAGAAAATGACACACCCATCCGATCTCTTCTAATATTATATTATCCATCAAGAGAGATACCAGAGAGAGAAGTAGTACACTGGATGCTTAGCAAGTTGGAGTTGAAGAAGTTCACATTATTAAGAGTGTTGAGTCTTGAGGGACTTGCATTGGGAGAAAAATTACCAAAAGCAATAAGAGCAACACCATTGCGCTGAAGTTCTTGATTTTAAATATTCTACGCTCTTACCTTCCCATCGATTACATAAGAAATTTAGGGTTGCATCGAACATTGGATTCGGCTTTTATCTCTCTAGTCATGATGAACATATGACTTGTTTGGTAATGAATGAAGTGATAGGTAGGATGAGATGGCTAAGACATCTCTACCTTCCTTATGTGGATTTTAATGTGGGTAAGAGTAAGGTGCAATGGGAGAAGTTGAGCAACTTGGAGACGTTAAAACACTTTGATGCCGAACAATGGGATATAAAAGATTTGGCCCTTGACCCGGTAAGCAAGGAATTAACGATTGCGAGGAATGTCAGCTTTAAAGAAATTGGGTAATTCTTAAGCCCTCTCACCCCATTTCAAGTAATCTTCGTTCCTTGTTTGTCAATGGTGTTGATACCAAAATGGAAGAAACAGATCTTAAGCAATTATCCGTGTGTCAACATCTTTTAAAGTTATACTTGTGTGGAGAAATAGCGCTTGCACGAGCTGACCTCTTCCTCAAACCTCCTTAGGTTAACCTTGCAGTTTTCTGAACTACAACAAGATCCAACACCAATTCTAGAGAGGCTTCCTAACTTGACAATCCTTTCCTTACGGCGCGATTCTTTCATTGGGGAAGAAATGGTTTTCTCTCCGAATGGATTCCATCGACTCAAAGTTTTGTCGCTTGAGAGTCGGTTCGTTAAAAGGTTGAAGGTGGATATAGGTGCAATGCCTAACCTTAATGAGTTAAAATTTTCTTATTGTAAATCTTTGGAAATGGTTCCTGAAGGAGTAAGGTATATCACCACCCTTCAGAAGTTTTCAATTCTCTATATGAGCAAAGATTTCATCCGGCGGCTTCAAGTGATAGATGGAAAAGAAGGGGAGGATTTCTATAAAGTTCAGCACGTGCCATCCATCATATTAATTGATGGTAAGTCATTCATTTCTACTTTCTCTTTTCTTTTCCCCTTGTAAGTATACAAACACATGAATGATCAAACAATTGACATTAGCATGCCGTTTTAATCATCAAGCATTTAACTAAAAATTTTTTTCTTTTTCTTTTATTCTATTAAAAATCATTTCAATGTTATGTCACTTCTTTCTTCAATCTCTTATTTGCATTTTCAAACTTAAAAGGCTAGCCATTTCAAAGTCCCGGTGAGGACAAAATGGTTTTACTCATCGAAAAAATTCCTTACAACTCTCCAGGTTCATAGGGCACCAATTGGATTACTCTAACTACCTGTGTCCATTTCAAGAAAATTTGAGTTATACGTAGGTGCTCTTTAATAATTAGATTATGATTGATACTAAACAAAATATATGAAATGGATCAGCTCCTTCTCTTTATGTCCATTAATGTTTTATGCATTAGGAAAATCAAAACAAGGAGGATATATTTTGTTGATGTTTATGACACCCATAAATTGAAGCTACGAACCAACCTCTCACTTGTTTTCACGATACAATTGCTCAGAGAATCTGACAGCTTGCTTTTATACAATCTTTCTATTTTATTGTTCTTTTATTAATGATAGCTCTAGATATGCTTCTAACTATGATTTCATATTTCATAAGATGATGTCATAAGGAGAAGCATCTTGGAAATGAAGAAAAAGGCTACGGTTTGGTTTCATCCATCTGACATCGAAGATGGACAATTGATGCTAAATGGCGATTATGGTATAAATCGTCGGGAGGCTGTATGTGCTACTACATAAATGATCATTAGACTTATTATGATTTGAACACAATATACGTATGATTTTTTTTCTTGCTTTTAATTGGTATCTTGTTTATGGCCCGAATCCCGAGATCGTTTTTTTTTTTTTTTTTATGTTAGTTTGATTGTGTATTTGTTGTCATGTTGCGTGCAAATAAAATTGGTTATTTCAATACAATTTCTTCTTGTGTCTTTGATGTATGTTTTAAACTGCTTGTCTTCCATGTATTGTATATATAAACACGAGTTTTGTTCTAGTTTAGAGCTGACATTCTCATGTAGGGAAGGCCCAGAATTTTATGGCGACTCGAATTATGACCCGACCAGAATTATTTGTGAGCTCGATCCAAAAGGGAATTTTTTGTGAGATTAGTGTTGAGCCTTTAGTTTCAGGCTCATGGGGGTGCGAGAGTCAACACCCCTACGGTTTAGACCTAACCTAATTGATGCGACCTGATTTGATATAAGGTTTTTATGTATATATTATATGTGAGTGTTTAGGGTTTTTTATTATGCACTTGAAAGCCGCAATCAATAAAAGTGTCTCCACATCCATAAACGTAGGTCACATTGGCTATACCACGTAAATCTCAATGTACTTGTTATTTTTCTCATTTATTCTCTTTCTATTTGTTGTTTATTTTGCAACATAAACAAAGGGAAAAGTTTGGTTAGTAACCTCGCGCCATTGAATCTCCCAGTGGAGAGTGTAATCCGAGGGATTCAAGTTGGTATTTCATGGAGTTGTCTCCAAATTCAGTGGGCATACACTCCCAATGTACTTGGCTTGCTCCCATTCATTTGTTGGGAAAAGCTAGCGCTAAAATAAATAAAATGCTTTTCCTGTTTATGCAATCAAATAGGCTTTCCATTAAATTATTCCCAATGAAATGTTTATGCAGAAAATAATTAGGGCAATAATAACAAAATCAAGACACCAATTTTTTTAATGTGGAAAACCTCAAAAAATATATATATAATGGATACTACCTTGATAAATTGTATGTACTATCTTAACAATCTTAGGTACTGCCATAATGAACAGTATTAAAATAGTACCTATAATTTATTAAGATATGCAACATGTCATCTATAGGAAAGTTAGGGTGTATGCGACGCTGGATTTAAGGATTTAAGGATTAATTTGGCCACATTGAATAATTAGCTTTCATAAATTGAAAATGAGGAAGATCAAAAGCTTCAAAGAGTTGGAGGTGCTGCTCTAGCCCTCCAACTGCCTTCAATCCTTGTATTTGAGGATGCAATTGAGTAAAGAGCAAAAATAAAATCCGTTTACTGGAAGAATTCTCAGAGAAAATTCAAGTGTTAGATGGAAGAGAAGGGAGGATTTCAACAAAGGCAAGCATGTGCCTTCCATCTCATTCTTTCCATAGTGAAGTGTTGGGTGCGTAACTTTTTTTTTTTTTTGTCTTTTATCCTTACTTTCTTCTTTTCTCATGCATAAACAAACACGTAAAGCGTGTGTCCGAACGCAATGAAGGAAATCCTTATTTGAGGAGAGGCTCGATAAAACTTTGTTCAAATTGAGAACACCAAGTCTCACAAATGTTCCACATCGGTTAGGAATGAAAAAGCATGAATATCTGGCGTGAATAACGTTCGATTGGTATGAGGCTTTTAGGAGAAAAAGCACAAAAAACAAAATCATGAGGTTTAGACTCAAGTTAGGTATATCCTTGATATGGATAGAAAGTAGTCCATGAGGTCTTCCAACATGAAGTTTGGGAACATGATGACTCTCTAATGCCTTGTACCACATGGTGTTAGGTAACACCATACCATTGATGGACAAATTCTGATCCCACATCAATTCCGAAGTTGTGGAGTGTACTTAAGCTTTAGAAGTTTGAGAGCTCTCTTACCTATTGGGTTAGGCTCTCCTATTAGGCTTGGGTACTTATCATTGATGCTTTAATTGGTGGTTCATTAGCAAGAATAGTACGTCCTGGATGGCTGTGAAAATTATCCCAGAGTGTAAATACGTTCAGCTTCTCTAAAGGCCGATTAATGATACGATCACATATTGATTCCGCAAATTAAATCCTAAAGAAAAGATTATGGCAAGGATCTTTGAAAAAATCCTTGCAAGAAAGCTCCATATATAGGGTTGAATTAGAAGCTCCTACCAAAGAGAAAGAAAGATTATAGCCAGCAGAAATGAAAGCCATCTCAAATAACCCCTGCAAGTTGATGCTCTTCCATGCATACTAATTACATGCTTGCTTTTCTTTTCTTTTCTTTTCTTTTCATGTGTTGAGACAATTGGCAAGTTTGGAGATCATTGCACAGTAGGGTTTGGGCAGGTGGGAGTTTTAGAAAAATAATACAAAAATTAAAAAAACATGGTTTGAAAAATAATCCTAATTTTAGTTTTTCTCCATATAGGCTTTCCACGTAGGATGAAGATTCAAAAAAGTTGAGGTGTTTCTTCAAAAGATACTTTCGATGTAAATTCATAATTTATGATACTTTTTTCAGTTTACATTCATAATTTTTAAAACTTTATAAAATATCTCTTTAAGAAACATTTTCAGTTATAATCATAATTTATGAAACTTTATAAAGTGTTTCTTCAAAATGCGCTTTCAAGTAAGATGTAAGATTTTTAAAATTTTATAAAGTGTCTCTTTAGAAAATACTTTCAACGTGTCAAAAAGTACATTATATTTAGAATTATTTCTCAACTTTTTGTAATTGAGGAATTTTTATCATTTTGGTTCAAATGTCGGAAAGCCCTAAGTAGTATGCAACAACTGAATATGGCTACTCCATTGACAGAAGTTAGTGTCATAGTAATTCCTTTTTTACAAAGAAATTACATTAATAGTCTTCTTTTTTAAATAATTACCAATTAGTTTTCCACATATTCTGAAAATCGCATTCATCAAATACACTTTTAAAATTTACCTTAAAATTGCATTCATCAATTACGATTTTAAAATATTAACTTTAAAACCACAATTAGTGAACGTGGTTTTGAAATTAACTTTAAAACTGGAGTTAATGAATTCGTCAAAAAAAAAACCGTAGTTAGTGAAAGCAGTTTTAAAATTAATCTTAAAACCGTATTGGTGAATGCAGTTTTAAGGTAATTTTTAAAACTACATTTGATGAATGCGGTTTTCAATGTTGGAGATATGGATTGTCATACTCTTAAGCAAAAAATCCATCATATGTTTCAGCTTGAAAAAACTAAATGTCACAGAGGATGGTGCAACATCAAGTAGACAACAAATGCATGTGGGACATAACATATTTGGTCAAAACAAATTTCAAAGATAATATTGACCAAATTCGAAGAAGATACATTTGGCAATATATAAGGAAGATTTAAAGAAGCATAATGTGGAATTAAAATCCAATGATGGGGGTATAGAATTGGACCAAGTATCCCACTCGCCAGCCCGATAGAGCAATGGGGTTCTTGCCCTTTATGTTATAGCCGGCGGCAGTGAGCATTAGGCGAAAACATGGATTTGGAAAAATAGGAGGCCCGTGCTCGGCGGTCAGCCCATATCCTTCCGTGCGAAGATAGAATATCACTCAAAAGATATCCCTCTTCGTCCCAAATCAAGTCTATTATAAAAAGGGAAGAAAAAGCGATAGAATATCAGTTGGACATTCCCCGATAAAGGAGGATTATTCCAAATAAACTCATTTGACTAATCAGGTTGCTTCATCTAAAAATTTGTATGTGAACCATACCTCGATGGGAAAGACCACAGTCGCGAATCAGCCCGGATCAATATCCACTCTGAATACAAGGCCGCTCCACCATTGAAAGGTACGCAATACTAAGCAACGGGATATTCTCTCTTTTCATCTGTAAGAATGTCGACTTAGGCATCGGGCGGCCCACGATGACCCTCGCGACCCCTTCTTCCTTCACGATTCTTCTTGCGAGAATACTTACTAGCATCGAACTTTAGCCATCGGCATTGCCTTAATCTAACCCGAACGAAGCGACCCGATCCTCCAGTTCCAGCCCACCGGCGGTCGGTCGGCGGCGACCAGCACCCTCGGCGTTCGGTTGAGCGAAGCATCATCGATTGGCGATGCGTAGGAGCGGCCGGTTCCTTCATAAACCTCGCGATTCTCGGTTAATGATGGTATCAACGAGGAACCTGGCGGGAATGCTGTAATCCCGCAGGGATCTTTGGACCCCTTTGAGTGATATGAAGCGGCGGACCCTTGGGGCCCGGTGGAAAGATGCGAAGCTAACCTGAAGCAGTGGGCGCCGCTCATCAACCGGTGTTTGGTGAAGAGGTGGAGGCGGCTTACGAGCGAATCTGACATCAGCGGAGGCACGCGAACCGGGAGAGGCCATAACCTCCTCCCAGCGAGAACGACTTAGTCGAGACATTCCACAGAGGCATCGACGGGCGTCGGTCGGGCGAGGCATGGACCCTTTGTTGGCCCCGCGAGGAGGGGAAGCAGCCTTGCCCGGGAAGGTTCGTGAAGAGCAAGAGCGCGAATCACCCTCAGCCCAGAAGCGAGGAAACGGTCGTGGGCGGAGGTTGAACCTTGACGAGCTCATCGTGAAGGAAGTGGTGAAGGGCTGACCGAGATCTTATGGATACCTTAGTGCGACAAGCGGAATCTCCTTCCACAGTAGAGGTGCTGCACTTTCCCCTTCCATCGAAATTCAGAATGCCTCAGGTAGAAACATTCGATGGAATCGAGATCTGTCGATCACCTCGATACTTACAATCGGATGGAGTTGCATGGGTATCGGGACCTGTGCGTGCGGGGCTTCGCCGCTCACAGCTCAAAGGAGCCGGCTTTGGCTGGTTCAATAAATTCCCCCTTCATACATCTTGTCGTTCGGGAACTAATTTGTGGTTAGTCTCCCACTTCAGCCAGACTGGGACGTCTGAGAAAGCCCAGAGCACCATCATTGACCATCAAACGAGGATCGCGGGAAAGTTTGAAAATCCATATGTACAAAAGATTCACGCCGAGTCCACTGAAGATAGACGTGCGCGGCGGAAAGGTGGCGTGAGCTGTGTGGTTGGCGTACAATCAAGGATGTTCTCTATCTCGAAGAACCCTCCCAGCTAGCATGGCCAGGGTCCTCGCCCGAAAACGAGAGAAAAGAATATATAAACGGCGAGAGGCCACCATGCTCCAGAAGGAGGCTCCTCGCCTGAAAAAGGGATAACGAGGCAGGCAGCGAGGCGGAGCCCAGGCAAAGCGATTAGAGAAATCCCCGGGCCTGAAGCGGGGCGATCCGCCCAAAGGCGAGGAGTCTCGAGACCGTTTGGGCCCACACATGCGCCGAAGAAGCGAACCCACCCGTCGCGGTAACCGCTCCATGCCCGAGCCTCGATATCAAGTCACGCATGAGAGTGCGAAGCGAGCAATTCTGAGATGGCCGTTTCGGATGAAATGAGATCCGCGACGAGGATACGAAGTATTGTAAAGTTCCACGAGGGTATGGGCATCGCGCAGACGGCGTAAACAACTAAGAAGAGAAATAGAATATTTGATACAAACGCGGTCTTGGCGTTTCATATCTCAGGGGAGCGAGGCCACGGCGCCGAGGAGCCCGAGTTGCTCACTTAAATGACTCCTACACTGCAATACAGGCCCGCAGCCTCGAAGTCGGACCAGCTCGGGCTACATCGCCTGGCCAAACACAGCATCACACCAAAGGCCGTGGCCAGACCAGTTGCTCACTTGAAGAGCTCATACACTCTGTACGAGGCCACGCCTCGAAGTCGAGACCGGCTGGAGCTACATGTAGTCGGCAGACGCCACCAAGGCCCCCCGGCGCGAAGCCCGAGTTGCTCGCCGGCCAGGCCTACACTTTGCCAAAGGCCCACGCCGCCTCGAGTCGAACCGGCAGAATTTACGTGGCGGTCGGCTTGAAACCGCTGAGCCGGCGCCGGGAGCGATGCTCTACGGCGAGCTCCTCGCTTGACTACACTTGGCGCTATTATTTACGGACGAGCTCTTCTGTGATCTGCACGGCGAGCTCTTCCCGATAAGCTGCTGTGAGCTCCTCGAAGCAGCTCTACTTGCGAGGCTCACATTATTTACGGACCGAGCTGCCTGACCCGGTCACTGGCGAGCTCTTCCCGATAGCTCTACGGCGAGCTCCTCGAGCAGCTCTACTTGTGAGCTCCTCCGAAACGGCTACACTTAGCGAGCTCTATTGTTACGGATGAGCTCTTACAGTCTACTGGCGAGCTCTTCCGTGCTTTCTGCACAGCGAGCTCCTCAGCTTGGCTACACTTGGCGAGCTCTATTATTCCCACGGGCGAGCTCTTACGCTTGATGAAGAGCTCTTCGATAGCTCCTGATGAGCTCCTCCCGACTCCAAAGCGGCTCTACTTGAGTCCTATTATTCACATTGACGAGCTCTCCCATCAACTCAGACGGACGAGCTCTTATTATTCCTTTTGGCCAGGCTCTCAGTAACTCAGGCGGACCCGAGCTCTATTGGTCGGTGGCAGGCTCTCCACGTATTTCAGACGGACGAGCTCACAGTAGTAAACTTGCGAGCTCTCCCATCCACTCAGACGGACGAGCTCTCCCATCAACTCAGACGGACGAGCTCCTATTATTCACATTGACGAGCTCTCCATCAACGCTTCAGGCAGACGAGCTCCACATTATTGACACTGCGAGCTCTCACGTCCACTCGGACGGACCGAGCTCTCCCGTAGCTTCAGTGGACAAGCTCTATTATTCCCATTGGCAGGCTCTCCCGGCCTTTCGAGACGGACTGAGCTCCTGGCCATTCACATTGAAGAGCTCTCCCATCGAGCTTAGACGGACGAGCTCTGTGTCGCTTTGGCGAGCTCTCCGCCCGGCGCTCGGCGGGCGAGCTCCTATTATTCATTGCGAGGCTCTGTCAACTCGGGCGGACGAGCTCCTATTATTAAACTACTTGAGCTCTCCCATCCACTCAGACGAACGAGCTCCTATTCAGCTTTGTGAGCTCTCAATCCAACCAGACGGACGAAGCTCACGTATTCCCATTGACGAGCTCTCAGTAGCTCAGACGGACTGATACTATTATTCCCGATGGCCAGGCTCTCCCATCAACTTAGACGGATGAGCTCCTGATGTCGGCTTTGAGCTCTCCCATCAGCTCGGGCGGGTGAGCTCCTGTATTCATTGGCCAGGCTCTCCCATCCTTCAGACGGACGAGCTCCTGTTAATGACTCCTCGAAGTCGGCTGGATGGGCTGAGCTCCCCCTGCTGATCCTCGGGCAGGCCCTTCCACCCCTTCGGATGGAGCGAGCTCCAGCTTACTAATATTTTCATTGACAAGCTCTTCCCATCCCGGTCAACATGAAGAGGCTCTTACTACGCATTCGACGAGCCTTCACCCAGGTCCCCGATAACAAGTTCTACTCGCCTCCGACCGTGGCGACCTCGGCCGCAGATGAGTCGCACGGCAAAAAACCAGATCGGCACCGCAGACGGAAGACGCGAGGCCATGTTGTCAGACAGCTCACCTACTCCGACCACATAATTTAGGACAAGCCGGAGTCAAGCGAGTAGTATACAAAATTCCAACGATCTGATTCTAAATTACTAGGACCCCAAATGCACCGGGTTATCTGATTCGGGAAGAATAAAGATATCTCGGCTAGGGCTAGGATTTCCAAAATGAGTATTTATTGAAAGGGAGGCTACAGTGTCGGGGCCCCGAATGACAAAAAAAAGGGGGGGGGGGGGGGAAGGTCGGCTATCGGGAAGCATAAATGGAGTCCCAGGAATTGACATCGGGCGATGAAGAATGAGAAGGGACCTCGGTAGAGGCACGGGCTCCACAGGAATGAATTAAGTGTGTGGAAGACTCCTCCGCCTCTTCATCACTTGGGAGGTCAAAATTGAAATCAGTTTGGGTGCAGCGTGGATGGCCTTAGTTTGAAAAGCAAGCCACCCGAAGCCCGAGCTGCCGGCTTGGGTCCATGATTGTCGATAACCTCATCCATGCAGGCAATCATCTTTGTCTCGTGATGGAGCTCACATGCGCCAATCGACCTCTTCCTTAGCCGTCGGGATAAATTTCGGCTGAGGAGGAATCATGGCGAAGCGGAGTCTCCGGCAACACGCCCCTCGAAACTTCGCGGCGAAATTTGAGTTGTTTCTCCATTTCGTTCAAACCACGATGTCAGCGCGTAGTCACTTTGAAGATCAGTTGCTCACCGGGAGATGATGAGTTCCTCGACCAGGTTGAAGTTCACTCGGCGAGCACGGCCCCCTCACGAGTCTCAACAAATCATTACTGCGCTACGAAGCTCACCGAACCTCCAGGCTTCATCTCAGCCGTTGTCAGTTTGCTCCCGGACCTCGTCCTCTACATTTTACGCCCAGAGCACGGCCCGGAGTGAAGTGTGCCTAAGATCGGAAACTTGCCAGATTCACATTTCTTCGATCCTTATCTTTGCGCTCGTTCCTATGACTAGAGCCCGCTTAAAGTGAAGAAGCCACCTTCGCCTTCTCATCCGGCGATCTTCACATGTTTTTCATTCAGTTTGGCCTTATCGGCCAGGCCCTTCAAATGGGTGGCGGCCTGCATGTCAGACATGGAAATAGTGCTCAGCACAGAACAAGCATGGAGATAAACACAATTACAGACTCACCGAAGCGATCCCCTGAAAAGACAGCGCCAAAGCTTCATCAGTGCAGCTCTTTGAGGCTCGATGTCGAGACTCGGGAGGATAGACGGATAGCCACTGCCATGGCTTCGGCAGAAACAAGAATCTCGATTACTTCAGCTTTTGTTTTCCGAACAACACCTCTTGACTCAGGTCGTCCTCAGAGATGACTTGGATTGTCGGAAGGCGGATTCCATACGGTTCGAGCTGAGCCCCGGGTTGCGGCTGCGCAAGCGTCGCGAAACCCTTTGCCTTTGCAGGCGGGCTGAGGGGAGGCGATAAGGTCAAATCCGGGGTGGAAGCGACGCTTGCTCGACTCTCGAGCGGAGGAAGGAGGTGATGCCTCGATTCTTAAACCTCGATCGGGGTGGCGATGCCGGCTCGGCTCACGGGCGGGGAAGAGGAGGGGACTCACCCCGGTCGGGCATCGGCGGGGTGGCGATGCCTGCTCTGGTTCTCGAACAGGAGAAGGAGGAGACACCCCCAATTTCTGAGTCTTGGCCGGAACCGGCCGGTCCTTCTCAGGGGAGCTTGGTTTCTTCCTCTTCACACTCCGGGGCTTCCGAGACGTCGCCCCTAAATGAACTAGAATCTCTCCACCCGGTGGGAAGCGAGCGGGCCGAAAGGAAAAAACTCGAGGGTGAGAGGCGGAGGCCTCGACCACAGGAAGGGAATGTGCGAGCTGACAAACTGGCAGAGCTGAGATGTTCGACTTTATCGGTTAAGTGGAGCAGGCGGGATTTGCATTCCTCGGCAATAGAGCTTCTGGCCGAGTATCACCGTCGTGGGTGAGACGAACACTTGGAAGAAAAGCGTGAAAAGCGAAGGTCAGGTGATCGTCTTTAGACAAATCAAACCAAAGTAATCACGAATACTCACGAAGGTTGCTCGGGCTCCACTCTGGGCACACCAGTGTGGGTCCACTGTGAGTGTACTCCCGAGTTGGAGCCAGACGAAGAAGTATCGTCCTTCCGGGACTGTGTGAGAAGATGGAAGTCAGAGATCACGGAGGCGCCAGAGCCATGGGAGAAGTAATAAAACCTCGCGTGGCCGTTGGATTAAAAGATGAAGGAGCGAGCTCTGGCCCAGGGACTTGTCGAGCCCTGCATCCACAAAAAGGTTAATGAGGCCAGGCCCAAAATGCCCGACCATTAGGAGCTAGGCGGGGAAGGCGGATGTTGAAGTGTTGTAGAACCCCTTTTATGAAGGGATCTGAGAAAACAAAAGGCGATTATCAAAAGCGACTTCAAGCAGTCATACAGGTACGGAGCGGCATAAAGTGAAAACATCGAGGGGACCATATGGGACACCGAGGGAGCCCAGTATCGTTTAGCGGCGGCTTCATTATGAAGGACCGGCCTTACTAGGTCCACGTTCCACGGCATGCTGACGACCGGGCTGGTAATCGAACTCGGATACTTAATCGGACTATTTTCTTTTTGCCACGAAAGGAAGGAGGAACACCGGGCATTTTGAGGCCGGCGGATCGAACTAACGGGAATATCCTTAGCACTTTCGGAATCGCGGCGGCGAAGAGTCATCGCGATCAAAGAAGAGCGACTCGGACCACGTGACACTTAAACAAGCGATTATAAACAAAATCCAGAGACTGACCAAACCACAAGCCTCATCGTACCAACCCAAAAAAATCTGAGAAGAGACGGAACTTGTGGCCAGACGAGGAATGAGAGGGAAGAAGAAGCGCGAAAAGGACCCAGCCACTAAACGAGACAGAGAGAAAATCGAGAAACGAAATCTGAAACCTTCAAAGAAATATAAAAGGCAAAGTGGGAAGTTATAAGAGACCAGGAGAATTCAAAAGCTGGGAAGGTCGACGAGAAACAAGGGAACTTACAAAAGGAGTTTGAAAAACAAGCGCGTGAAACTCAGAAGAGCCATCATTAGCAGCCCGCGTATGGCGTGGTCGGTTCAATCGATCCATCAGTGGACACGGGAAGCAGCAACCGTTGCGGGATTAATCACGACCCTTACGGTCGGGTACCTGAGAGTGAGGCGGTGATGGGAGTATAGAGGTGGACCCAGTATCCAGCTCTTGACCCAGATGGAAACGATGGGGTCTTACGCCCAGCCATGACCTTAATGCATGACCCAAAAGCGGAGGCTGGCTTATTGGGCTAAAACATGGATTGTTGGAAAAATAGGGAGGCCCCGTACTGAGCCGGTCGACCCTTATCCTTAATAATAGAGATGGGAGATATCATAAAGACAACATACTCGTCCGTCGAGTCACTGTTATAAAGGGAAGAAAAGCAATAGAAGACCCGTCGGTTGGACATTTCCCGATAAAGAAGGAGGATTATTCCCGAATAAACTCCTTTATTAATCCATTGCTAAATCTCCCTCGATGGGGAAGACCAGGAGTCACCATCAGCCCGGATCAATATCCTCACAAAGACGAGGCGCTCCCTTATAGCTGAAAATTAGCCAAATCTGCTTAGCCAAAGGCGTTCTCTCTTTCCTCTCGCTGAAGATACAGGCCCAGGCATCGGGTGGCACCGGCGAAGCCCTCGCCAGCTATCTTCCTTGGGTTCTTCTTGCGGGAGGCCTTACCGCATCGGAGCACGTAGATCGGCATTGCGATTAATCCTAACCCGGCTCGAACTGACCCGGCATCCTCAGTTCGGCCAGCTGCGATCTCGGTCCAACCGTGACCGCGCTGGAGCCCGAGTTCGATTGAGCGAAGCATCATCATCGACGCCGTTGAGTCATATTGGATGGTGCTACCGGTAAATATTCCATTATGATATTTGTGGAATAAAATTAGGATCTCATAGCTGGGATATTAAGATTGATTTGGAAAATTGCAGTAGGTAAAACAACCTTCTATAAACACAGATTAGAGATGAAATCAGAATATTCAAAAATATCATAAAGCACAAAATATTCAAGAGTGTTATAGAACCACGAGTTGGGTTGACTATTCAAAAGTCGAGAAGTTTCCATGGCATTGAGTGTTATTCTTATGTATACTTGAGTGTATAGGTTGAATTTGGGCATGTAGGTGTCTAGTGTTTAGGAATTAAACGGATCTCATTCTATGTTTCACTATAAGAAAATTAAGCGAAAGGCGTTGGAAAAGGAAGTCTTGTGCAATATAAAATAAGTAACTGAGTAATCACATGTTGAGATCATTTGCATCTTGTAACAACGTGGATAAAAAGCAGTGCGAATGTGATTTCATATGATTAGAAATAACTAGTTTGTCCAATAAAAAAACCGTCAAATTTTATGAATTTAATTCCTAATAGTCATTTTATTTAATTTCTATCTTTTTCTGGCCATTTTGAATTCAAACCTCAAAACCCAACGATTTTCCTACATAGTCAAATTAAAGCTCTGTTTTTTGATTCTTCTCCTCTTCTCTATATTACATCCGAAGAACTGTTGTACCTTGGGAAATAAAATTCCTAACGGCATTGTACTCTTACACGACTCAGTTTGTTACACAGTTTTTCTTTTTTCCATATTCTGCTACTGCAGTGCATTTACAATTCAGCTCCGGATTCTGCTACTGTTCTGATGATCACTGTACACCAAGATTTCTTCGCTTCATATTCAAACGCCCATGCCGGCTCTAATAATATATTTATATATGTTGGGTTTGTTTTAGTTTTGGGGGAGTATTCCAATGTAGGAAACATAGGCAAATTAAAGATGGCTTGGTAACTAATTAGACCCATTGAATCTCCCAGTGGAGAGTCCAATCCGAGGGATTAAAGTTGGTCGATCTTTCTATGGAGTTGAGTCCATATTCAGTGGCCATGCATGGACTTCCAGTGTACTTCGCTCCCATTCATTTTGTTGATTTGGACCTGAATTTGATTCCAGGCTTATGTTTGACCCTAAGGCTCGCTTTATGAAAAGAAAATATTTAAAAAAAAGTTTGTATGAACCTTCATGCTCGGGTATTTTCATAATATCAATATTTTATGATTTATTCTTTATTATGTTATATTTTATAATTTCTTAGATTCATAGTGAAGTTTTCCCTTTGCCCTTTGGCCCTTTGGCTTTTCATAACAGAGTTTCGTATAAATTTGGTGTTTACTAACTTTGGTTTTTGTAATTAGGTATTGTGTCATTGATTTTATGCGTTTCACATCTAAACTTGGTATCCAGAGTCGGATATATGATGATTGAATTTACGGATATATCAGCTTGTCGGTGGATATTACTACAAAATATTAGGAAAGAAAAATTATATAAAAATTGTAAATACTTCGAAATTTTTTGAAAATAACAAAAAAAAATACATTAGCTTGGAAAGTAACAGTAAAAAGAACGAAGTAGGGTTGATAAGTAGGCCACTTGAAAAAGACTTCACAAAGAAATTCAAACTTGGAAACATGTGACATGTTTACCGGTACCCCATGTGACTTCTTGTTTCTTGTTATTGTCATATGACATGTTTATCCCCATGTGACTTCTTATTTCTTGTTATTGTCATATGAAAAAGAAAAACTTAGTCCTATTTAGTTATAGTTTTTAAAAGCTACTAAATTTAGAGAAAAAAACAATTTTCAAAAAACACAAAAATAATATTATCCGTGTTTTCAAAAATTGTTATTAAAAAGACTTTTTTAAAACAAAAACAAAGCAGGCTCTTAGGGTACCTATGTTTACCATTTTTAAACTTTGAAAACAATAGTAATATCAAATATATAAACTCAATTATCAAATATATAGACTTTATTGTGTTATTAATAATTTGTGATTTTTAGCGATTTTGATTATATATTTCCATAGATGTATTGCTGGTTGGAATTAATTAAATTATTTTTATCTTTTAAAAAACTATTTTTTTTAATTGTTTGAGAAAAGTTTTCAAATATTAAAGAATGTAAAAATCCCCTCGTTGAATGATTGTCAAACAATAAAAACACCGTCAAAAGTACTATTCTGAATTCTAATCGCATTCTCTTTTGTTTTACAATTAAAATTATAAAATTCGAAAAAAAAAATTATAATAAGCATTTTATCTTGTTGGAAGAAGTTTTAATAATAATTTACCTTAACTATAAATTTTATCAAGGCCCTATTTGTTTGAGCTAATTGGAAGTTTGCATATAATCATCTTTTAATAAATGGAAAATTTAATGGTCCGCAAGTTTTGTATTCAACAATCTTTTTTTATTTACAGTACCATAGTTAATTTCATTGTATTTTATTCGAATTATTTGTATTTTGTCACGCTTCTTGCCTGTATCATGTATATTTCATAGTGGTACATCATAAATTAAATATAATTAATTTGTCACTCTTCATTGTATTTGTCACCCTTAGGGCCCTTAGGCTCATGGAAAATGAAAATCACAGTCCTTTCTTCAAACAAAACATGGCGATGTTATCTGTATTTTCTCTATCATCCTTATTTTTCATAAAAAAAAACAGTTTTTTTAAACAACACGCTCTTAGTGAAACTACCAAAATAACCTTGAAGTTATTATCACTAAAAAAAAATGTTTTTGATAATCAAATTTACTCTATGTTTATGTTTAGAAATAGAAAGTATTGTATTTTAGAAACCATTTAGTTATTTTTATTTTTTTACATCTGTTTAAAAATAATTCTATAAACATATAAAATAATTTTAAAAAAATTAACATTTCACATACAAATTTATTTTCAAAATATATTTAAAATTTAACAATATATTAAAAAATGTTAAAATTTTAAATAAACTCTATTTTATAAAATATCAAACATTATTTAAAAACCTTCTTTAAAAAATATTTTAAAAAAATAGTAATGAAAAACCTTCTAATACTTACAAAAAATACTTTGTTAGCATACACATTGTTCTAAGTATATACAAAAGAAATGGAAATTTGACTTGCCTAAAACAAATAAGGAACGTTTATATGAAGGAATAAACTTGTGTGGTTGGTTATATATGAGGGTGTGTGAAAAACAGAAATCGAATGGAGTTGAAAGAAAGCCAAGAATCGAAAATAGGTTTTTTGGATGAGCGGATGAGTTTTGGTTTTGTTTCACATGAGTCAGCGATTTCAGTTCTGAAATATAAAACTGTGGCTTCGGTTTAATCACAAAATATACAAATTTGTGTAAATATAAAAACCATGGTTTCGGTTTACAAAAAAATAGGTACATTTCTTGAAGGCGATCAATCATCTCTTGAAGTACATTTCTCCTTTGGAGCTGGGAACCGAACAAGTAACAGCTACAGACAAATTAATGGCGGAGGCTGTTGTGTCCTTCCCTGTGGAAAGGCTTAAATTTGTTAATGTTTGGTTTAAATGTGGAAAATATAAAAGAAAATAAAAAAAAAATCCTCAAAATTTTAGGTTTTTTTTTTTCTAATGTGTTGATGAAGGTCTTTGAAAGCGCGATTGATCAGACGGTAGTAATTACAACGAGGTGGGAAGAATTTATCCTTAATGAGTACGAGTGGGGCGGTCGGATCGTGCGTGATAAATAAACTAGTTGAAGCGCTATACTGCTTTGTAGTATATCGCGATAATTTTACTGCATGTTTAGGGTATAATAAAAGTAAATGTATATTTTAATAATAAAATAATCACTAAAACTAAAATAAGTAAAATTCGAATTAATTCGAAGTTAAGAAAAAGTGGGAATTGGTAAATTGTTAATTAAGGACTCAAATGATATAAGAATAAAAAGATTGTATGCAAAGTAAATTTGAATAAGTGGAATTATGAAATAATGGAGAGATGTAAGAAGGACCAAAATGTAAATAAAGGGAAAATTAAAAGTCAAAATAAGGATAAGACCAAATTGGTCTCTCATGTTTTTTTTTTTTTTTTTTGTGGGGGGTTTCGCGTTTGTGAAATATTGGGGTTTTTAGGGAGAGATGTTCGAAATTGCCGGCCGGATGATCACCAATTCTTCGTCCCGACTTCGTTTCAGATGTTCTTGGTATATGGAGAGAAGCCACTTTAGTCCCAGGAGTCGTATATATATAGCTTGATAATATTAGGCTTCGTATTAGGTAAAATCGCGCAGCAGTAGGCCACGGTGGTTGCTTGTAGCCCTTTGTTGATGAAGCCTCCAGCGGATGATTATAGGCTGTGTCAGACTGCATTTTTGGATGTTCTTGGACTCTATGGAAACCCTTTGAGTCTAGAATCCATTCATATATAACATTAATATTTGAACTCATATTAGGTCAGAAATCACAACTTGATAGGTTCGTTTGGTGTTCTTTAATAGTCATGTTCATGGGAAGCCTCCAACTTCGGACGGTCATAATTTCTTCGTCCGATCTCCGTTTCGGATGTTCTTATTTTCTATGGAAAACCCTTTTAGTCTAGAATCCATCCATATATAACTTGATGAAATTGGAATGATAGTAAATAACTCATAAGTATACATGGTAACCATAGTTATTCATGCATATAATGAGATATGAAAAATGCAAAGATACAAATAAATGATTATGCAATATATATGATTACCGGATGGCCTTATAACACAGTACGGGGATAGATGGGCAATGCACATTAGGGAAAAACAAGTCTACAACATATTGATCATTTGGCCCCATTTCAGGTCTTCTGGTGCCTTTGGGACCCTTATAGATGGTCATTGTCTGCGTCTGATGATAACCGCGCTACCAGTCCTTATAGACATTTGTTCGTATAGTGAGTACAAACGCCGGGCCTTTATAGTTTCTTTATTTACTTCTAGGTTTATCTGGGCATAAAACATAAAACAAATGATTTAGATATGACATATGAAATGATATGATATATGATAAAGCATAGCACCACTATCGATGACAAGTATATTGTGACAAGAACATGAAGCAAAGTGTAAAATGATAAAAATGAAACATGAGATACGTAAATATGGCGAAATATGTATAAGCATGTTTAAATGATATGATATGTTAGATAATATACATATGAGAATGAGTGAGTGTGCGAGTCATTATATATGTGTAATTCTCACTAAGTTATAAGCATACGGGTGTTTCATCGGAGTGGCAGAGTGAAAGCGAAGAAAGTGGGACGCCACGCCGGCAACCAAGGCGAAACACACTACTAGGCACCCACTAAAGACCTTTTGGTCTGACTTTTGTATATGTTTGTTTGCAACAATGTAAATATTGTAAATGTTGAACACTTCCATATATAGAGCTTGTATATATTTGTAATCGGCGCTCTGAATATAATACAGTTAAATATTTAACGTTATATGAATGAACAAGCTTAAAGATTATAAGTGAATAAAAAAAATAAAAAAAATGACACCCTTTGGAGACTGCAGTCAATGGGGTGTGACAATTTAGTGGTATTAGAGTCAGATTAAAGTGTTTATTAAGAGTCTTAGATTAAGGATGTACCTATAGTAATGTGTTACATCTAATGCGAACCTTGTCCTATTTTTGTATATTGTCTAGAATGGATCCACCTCAGAAGTCAGATGAAATAAATTAAAGCGCCAATCCTTTGGATCAATTCCGCTCTGCACGTCTCGATTCAACGACAAATGATTATGCTTCAATTGAAGCATTGGTAAACATCTTTCAGGATATGGCAAGGGTCTTAGATCTACTCACGGCCCCTCGAGCTCCAAGTGATCCAGTAAGAAAGCATAGAGTGGAAGAATTCCATGGTACAAGTATGGAAGAGTCTGATAAGGCCGAGTTTTGGCTTGAAAAACTGGAAAGGGCTCTAGATGAAGTAAGATGCCTTGTGGACCAAAAAGGCCATATTGCAGTGCCTATCAGCCGCATGGCAAAATTTTATGATCGTGGAAGTCAGTTTTGAAATTTGATTGATATTAGGAATGGATTAGTTATCCAAACATAGGGTCATAGTTGATTGTGATAAGAACATAGTCGTGCTTAAATGTCTCGACTCATCCAAAGTAAAGGTATGACAGTGGTATCCGATCCGAACCACACCAAGTTTTTTCACTGAGAAGCCTCGGTTTTCTACTTAAAAGGTCAGGAAGCCTTTTGGTTTTTATCCTGATTCCAAAAGAGAGCAAGTGAATTTGGGAAAACATTTATGTGATTAAGGAGTTCCCGATGTGGTTTCTATAATCTATCTGGGAGTACCAAACTGAAAGAGGCTCGATCTCTATCAAGTAGTACAGAATCCACTCCTATTCGAGGGCACCCCAACAGATGGCTCTTAATCGAATCCAAAAGAGTCAAGACCAACTGCAAGAGCTATTAGATAAGGGTTTCATCTGACTAAGTCTCACTCGGGCTCACTATTCATTTGTTAAGAAGAAAGATGGCAATTTATGTTTGATATTATTTAAGTAATTATAAAATTATCCACTAAAAGAATTACAAAATTATAATAATAATTATTGCAAATATATATGTATGGTAAAATTAATGAATGTTATCTAAAAAATGAAATATATATATAAAAGAATTTAAAAACCTAAAATGTCAATAATAATAAATGTAGAAAAGTATAAAGATTTTAGACATTATAAGAATAATATTTTAGTATTAAGTTTATTTTGTGTTAGTTAGATAATGCTTTTGTAAATTATTTGATATTTATTTTCAAATTTATGGTTAAATTAATTTTAAATGAAATACTTTTTTTTTCCTATTAAGATAGATTTTTTACCAAAATTTGTAATACAAAAATATAATTAAATATTATTTATCTATAGTTATTATTACCATTGATTTTGAGATGAAATTAGATAATAATTAAAGTATTCTATTTTGATTAAATAATACTTTAATATCATATGTTGAATATAATTTATTAATATCATAATTAAATATAAAGTTTATTTAACTTATGGTTATTCTAGTGTTTCATATCACCACATTTAGTAAGTTATACAAATAATTGGATAGGAAGTTAAATAGTTAATTTTTTATGGGTCTCTCTCCCTTTGTCTGCATTTCTTCCCCTTCGTCTTCATCGTTGTCCAACACGCACCGTTTTGGAGCACCATTATCACCGCCACACCACTCTAGACTCCATCGTTGAATAAGATTTCTTCAGCCAAGTCAGACTTCTTTCCACCATCACAGATCACTCAGTATGATACGCGGGAAAAGTGTTGATCTTTGATTCTCTTGAAGAGGAATATTAGATTTCTCCGAAAAGTTATATTTTTTTTAGATCACAAGAAAGAATTAAGAATTTGAAAAATCGTTCTCAGATATCTCAGAAAATTTGATTTATTTTTTTTGTTGTGATGGGTAAGAATTAAAAAAAAAGCTGTGAAATCGCTTTCCCCATTCAAAACTTATCACTTTGGCACTTTAATCTCTGGCCAATAGTTCGAGTCTTATCAGTCATCTCCGAGTCCGTTAACTAATCGTGATCCTGGTGATTCAGACGCATACGATCGTACTTCTGAGGTGGATACGACTCAATCGAGTCATATCGGGATCGATCGAGTTTTTGAACCATGCTTTAGCTACCATTCACTATGAACCTACCTTTGGGGCATTGGGCAGGTAGCCCTCTCCCGCTACATATCCACTCTCAATGATAACACCCATGATAGGTCTCAAAAACCCAATCAACAAAGAGCCCAACTAAAAGACCAACAATGACAGGAAGTGAGAACCTCTCACTTTTGGGTGCGATCACTTCACACTCCCGGTAACTCGACAAGATCAATGGGCTCCATACCCTCGAGAAACCGGACGTCCGTGAGAAGACATTTCACTCTGTGGCTAACACTCACACAATTCCCACCCTGCACCACCTGGGGCACCGAAATTTCTTCTAATGCATCGACTCTTCAGAAGAAAGATCAATTATAAAATCTCAAGCCCAATCGGAGAGCCCAACCCAAAATACTAGCCTGATATAGGAGAATTTCTAAACTTAGTAAATTACCATACACTTTCATATGAATCGACGTGATCAGATCATATTCTCACCTAAAGATGAAAGATATTAGTCCAGCTGAGATATGTTAAGATTTTGATGAAACAATCAGAAACCTATTAAGAGATGAGTTTGTGGACCTCGAATTCCTGATAATTTCTCCCTGATTTCCTGGTGGTCCTACTAAGAAGTCCCAATTATAATCCTTGTGAAGATGGGGTGGTAATCTCACCCAATGAAGGAACACCCATGTATTAATTTAAATCAATTATACATAACATATATAAACCCAAACAATTATGCAAATGAGGTCTCAGTGAAACTACTAATATTTTTAGCGTTTAAGAGGCTAGTGATTTAGGGGGGTAAGGGCAGAAATGAATAAGTCCATACAACAACCTGTAATAGATAAATTAGAGTATTTCAAATTGGGAAGCAGAGAGTTTGCCAATCTCACGACAGTCTTACGAATCAGTTCGACCTAGGGAATAATGAAACAATAATTAGATAATAAATCTCAAATGAAATGACATAGCTTTATAAGGAAAATAACATTTTTATATTTTAAATAGTCTCTCTCAAACCTTCCGTTCACTCTTGTAAAGTCTCTCGCGAAACATTTCACAAAAACCCAACTTTTACCCCAAGTCCAACATATGATCATGTCAACAATTTAGCCGTCCTAATGTTAAGAAACATAATCCGAACTGTACACAAAATAAAGCCAAGCACAAAACATGTATAGTCATCAAGTGATAAAAATAACCAAGAAATGTACCAAACCATGAGTATTAAAATAGTTATGCCACATTTAGAAAATCAACAACGCCCATACCATAAACCAACGCTGTACCGCACTACGTACTCGTCCTAAACCGCTTCGTAAACCGACCACGCCACCGTGGCAAACCCAAAATACCAAACCGGGCCGGGCTCAAAACCGAATCTCTACGCCAACGTGGCACCAATAAACCTGCTCCCATTCTCACGTACCTTCCAACAATACCGTGATCGTAGTCACCCACAAAATCTCAAGATCCACCCCTTTTTCTTTTGGCTAATAGTTTTCAAGATATTATATAACCTCAATCCATGTACCCAAATATATCCAAACACCACCGACTCATCCACGAACACAAGAAACTTTCAAATAGTTAAATGTTGACAAAAATTCACATGAAATGATAACTTGTTTTATATGAAACCAAAATCATGTTTGAATGCAACCAACCATCCGATCAAAACAAGATATATGTAAAGTATTAAATCATAATAGATATATCGGCTAGCAATATCCCAAATCATTTAAAAAAGATATAAACCACTCATAAGACTATGACGTCACCAAGCCCTCCCCTCGCAGAACGCCTTACTATGAAGGCTCAGAATATTATGATAAAACACCATTTAGGCTCCAATAACCGAACTAACAACATCGGGATATCCCAATGCCTTAGGAATAATTTCTTGTGAACTATGAAAAAAAACCATCCCACCGACTGATTGTGTCCACTATACAAAGGTGGCCCGAGAGTCCGACACCCAAAATTGGGGCTTTTTCACCCGAGTTAATTTCTCGAAATTGAACCGCCCAATAATTCCTAAACGTCCAATTTCACTAACTAACTTCAATTTTTCCCACTCAATTCAATCGTACTTATTTCAAAGTTCCAACTTCTGTGAATAATTCGAAACAACCTAAAATGGAAAACTAAATCAAACGACGTCCAAAATTTACAAACCACATATCAATGGAGTTTCTCCAAGATACTAGGAACATCGTGAGCCTCACCTGGTCCAAAGGTTATTGGTATTTGAAACTCGATCCAACAATGGCCGAATTTGTTTTGTCAGATTCTTCTAAATCCATGGATGACCCGAGAAAAGGACCACGGAAATGAGTTCAGAGGGTCCAAAAATGGTGGAAAGGAGCTATGGGTGGCCTCAACTGTTGAAATGGCCGAAATTAAGAAATTACCGGCGGACTCCACGGTGGCAGCCTGGCCGGCCGCTCCGACCGACCCCGGCTGCGGTCCTACGGCAAGTTGGCCGTGAAATTTACCAGGTTTCGTCTCGATGTTCTCCTCTCATATGTCCGCACGCGGTACAAGGAAAAGTGGCCGGAATCGCCTCCTTTGGTTGAAACTTGAACAACCTAATAAATGGGGTTAAAACGACCCATTTTGGTGCTCACTAAGCCTGAGGAGTTTTTCTAGTGGTTTTTAGAGCTCAAAGTGAGTGTTCGGGGCTGTGGTTTCCTTTGGCAATGCTGAAGCCATGTGTATATATAGGCTTAGGGTCGCTTCGTGCAAAAGACCAAGACAGCTTGACATCAAGTAAAACATCGCGCTTGAACTTACCGGTCATAATCTTTTTATCCGTGAAGTTTGATGGATACTCGACTCGCTTCATGAACTCAGATCACGAGGCCTACCAAATGGTGTCTCTGTAAACCCAAAATTATTCATTCTTGAAAAAGTCAACTTTGGTCAACCTCCTAAGTGTTGGTCAAACCTAGTCAAATTTGGTCAAACTTAGTCAAACTTGGTCAAACGTGTTGCAAACTTGTATTATTTGGTACAGGTCATTACAAGAGATGTTCTGTTGTGACAATATGGGGAATGGGGGGTTTGGGAAAGACCACTCTAGCTTGGAAGGTTTATCATGTTATTGTTATAAACATAAATAGCCTTTACAAACTCATCTCTCTCATCATTTTTTTCCCTTCGTGACACAGAATATTTATAAGGATATTATTAAAAGCTTTTCTTATTATATAAGGAAACATACTTGATAGGATTTGAAAAATAAGGCTCACAGGCCCACCTGCCAGGCCCAAGAAAGAGGACATCCCAACGAGACATTGAGGCCCGCGTCTCGCCGAACCCTCAAGCGGGAGACATGCCCACTGGAGACAAATTTTTCTGCACTAACATCTGAAGCCTGGGCGCCAAACACAGGGTCTAACCTCGATTGCCCAAAGACCAATTATGGAAAGTCTCCCATGTATAGAAAATAGAATAACCCGTAATAATATATTATTCCGCAAGTCCACCCAACAATCTCACAAATAAGGAAAGAAAGACAATATTGGGATCAAGATCAACCTGATCCCCAATAATAAAGAAGATTATCCCATAAACCGCTTCTTTCTATATCCATTACCAACCGATATCGATAAATAACAGATACCCCATCCAATGGGGTCAATAAATCCCAATCACCATCCGAACCTGGTCAACATCTACTATAAATACAAAGCACCCCATCTGCAGTTAGCACGTTAGAAAAACACACGCCAATACTAAGTTAGCCTGCAATTTCTTTTCCCCTTAGAAAGAAATCCAATTTAGCATCGGAGTGGCCAGCATGGGCTTAAGCCCTCACACTCCCTTTAGATATTCTTGTTTTTGCGCAGGAGTGGAGTACCAAATCTTATCGCAAATCGCCGCAGCGATCCTTTCTTCAATCCCGGCGATCCAAAGATCCCATTGCCCAACCCACCAACAACCTTGATCCGGTCCAACGAAGCCCACACGCCCACTCATCCGCTGAAAAAGATCATCGGGCCATGCCGTCTGGGGAACGCACGCTTCTTTTGAATATAATTGATTTCGGGCCATCGATTGGTGATCAACAATTTAACACAAGCAAGAGCAACACTTCACTCCAAGATGCAGATCCAATTCGGCAACGCAGACAAATTTCACCCCACGGCGTGAAACAATGCAGTTAACGGGGGATGAGGTGGAAGCACCGCCTCACCAATCAATGTCCCACTTAAGAGCCAGATCAACTCACCAGCGCTCTCTTTCCCCATAAAGAACTGACTTAGTAATCGAGCGCCACCCGCTGCCTCTGGCCGACCCTTCATTCTGCTTTTGCAGAGGAGCTATACCAAACTGTCGCAAATCGCCTCCGCAGCCGATCCTTCTTCGTCCGGCAATCCAAGATCCCATTACCCACCCCCACCAAGAACCTCATCCCAGCCCAACGAAGCCCACACGCCCACTTCTAATTCCGACGAAAAGCGTGATCATCAATACTATTACAATTATATAATAATATATTACCTATAAATTATCCTACAAAATATTCTTAACAAAAAAGAATTAAGAATTTGAGACATTCTAACATTGATGCTAGGCATCATTTCAACCACTTTGCTTGGATTTCCGTGTCTCAACACTTGGACACCAGATGTGTTCTGCATTGATCAATTTACGTCCCCTTGGCCCGTTTTTTAATTTAAATTTTTTAATGACTTAAGAATATTACTTTTTCTTTTATTATAAAAAAAAATGTAAAATAGTTGTTTATGGAAAAGAATAATTATTAAATAATTATTTTTAATAAAATAAAATAATATCAGTAAGAAAATAATTTAAAATAAATAAAACATATATAAATATAACTATAATTTATTTTATATAATCTTTAATAGCATAAGAAATAAACTATAAGTATTTTAAATAAATTTTATTTTACAAAATATAAAACTTGTAAAATTGTTATTTATTATTATTTTTAATATTTTAATGTCAGACTCATTTTGATCCGGTCTAATAAGAATAAACTAAACTAATAAAAAATTGCTTGAATTGACCTGATCCTTTTTGACCCGTGACCATAATGGGCTCATACCCATTTCAACCGGACCACCGTTTCCAGGTATAACTAGAAGCTTCTATGAAGGAAAGCATTTCCCTCGTATCATACATACTCCAGGTACTTTTCTACCTTCCATTTCTACGCTAAATCATTACAAGTTGAATGGTCTTTTTGACAAGATGATGGTAAATTGTTTTAATATGAGTTTTTAATTATTTAATAGCCTATTCTTTATTAAATCTATATTGAATTCAGTTAATTAGTTCTTGTATGCTTGCAGAGGTTTCTGTTCATCTTTTTTGTTAATATACTGCTTTGCTTTTACCGATAAAAAAAAAAAGAATTTAATTAATTAGTTGTTTTTTTAGACTCATCACATTTTGTTTTCTCTTTTTGGTGAAGAAAGACTACAAAACATGAATATTACATAAAGATTGAACGAGAACCACGGTAATTTTCATAACTAATATTTGTAATATTTTTAGGAAAATTTGATCACAAAATACTAGAATCTAAGATATTAATATCTTTTTTTGCTAGATAGTCTACAATCCTAGGACAACTTTTAAATAAATATCTTCCATTAATAAAATCATAGAGCTAGAAATATTGATCCTCTTATCTTCCATTAATTAATATCTTTTTTTGCTAGATAGTCTACAATCCTAGGACAACTTTTAAATAAATATCTTTCATTAATAACATCATAGAGCTAGAAATATTGATCCTCTTATCTTCCATTAATAACATAATAGAGCTAGGAATATTGATCCTCTTATTGTAGCACTATATATAACTATTTTTTATTTTCCTTCAATTTCTAAATTAGAATATCCTTACTTTTTTTTTTTTACAATAGAAACTGACATTTCATCGATTCAGAACGGCAATACATTTACATCTGAACACATAAATCAATATCTGCTAAAAACATTAGAGAATAACATAGGATCCAAGTTAATGGCAATTAGAAACGGCTCAAAGCCTTCACTAAAGATATTCATAACAGTAATACATTTACATCTGAACACATAAATCAATTGTAAAATGTACTTCAAGACTTATACAAAAGATAATCCTACGCCTAAAATACCTACGCGATTCCAACCACGAAGATACCGACGAGTAAAAATTGACGCGACTCTGGTCTGACGGAACAAAGCTCTGAATGGACCGCTCCACACAAAAACCAACGAACAAACTAACAACAAAGGTGTAACCACATCGCCGTAATGTCGACGACAAAATCATAAAGAACAGTCGAAAATCAAACGAACCCGTATTCATGGCTTATTGAAAAGAAAGCTCATATTTGAGTAGACGAAACAATTAGATGAATGATTTCATGTCAGAAAATGCCAAAACAACCATCCCTCTTTTCTAAGGAGGAAGGAAAAAAAGAATGAAATAAATTGAATATCTCATTTTAGAAGCCAAAATATCCCTGTGCTTTGCATTCAGCAATAATTATCGAGGACTTGCTTACATGCAGCCGTTTTTATAATATCATTAGAGACTCTAATAAATCATCCTAGTTGAAAGTCAACACCCTCCATTTGTCACATGAGGTTTCCCGGAAAAAGAAGATGCATATTATCTAATTGACAAAAGGCCCAAAAGAATAGAAATGGTAGGAAAGAAAGATTTTCATAGATACTCTGTTCTGCTCTGTTTTTCTTTATATCCAGAGATTAATTACGGAGGCTTTTTTACAGCTGAGCAAGCCTCTAACCACCCGACAAGACTCAAACAGAGTCTTAACCTGCTATTCCTTTAACATTTCGAACTGCACCTATATCCTAGGATGGATAATGAAACGCAGACATGTAACAGTTACTTTGAATGTAATGCAGACCTTTTTTTCTTTAAAGTTTTAAATACTCTAATTATAAGAGTAAGAAATTATCATCATTTAATTTTAAACCATGCATTTCCAAAATCGCAGACGCTAATGACTTAAAGGTCATAAAACGATTGATCTCTGCTGTATCGTTTCAGACGACCAATACATAAATTAAATAAATAGAGTTTGGAAAAATTTCTATTAAATATTATATAAATTATTAGAGCATATATGTAATTGACTTAAACTAATAAAATAAAATTATTTTTCTTTAATACTATTTAAATAACTATAAAACATTCAGTAAAAGAATTATAAAATTATAATATACTTGTTACAAATACCTGTATTATAAAATTGATAAAATAGTACATAAAAAAAAAATAAGGTTTAATTAATTGTAATTATTTATTTAAAATTTTAATTAATTTTATTTAACAGTGTCTTCTTTTTTTTGCTCACAGTTACGAGGTGGCCTTGAAGTGGGTTCAAGGTACACGAAAAGACACATTTAAGCTCATATCACGTACGCACTAATCTCCATCGAGCTGTGACGATCACATAAGAAATGCAGAAAAGCCTATCACATAACACGCATTCCTGTGACTAACCGAGACTTCTAGCTAAGTTAGGAGAGACCTCAACTATCTCACCTACATATTTGGTGGTTTTAATAAAAGCAATATAAAAATAATTATAATTATTATAATACTATGTTGTTAGATATTTAGTAATTTAGTTCTTTTATCTTCAACTATCTTAAATTAATTTAAATAATTTATTATTATATCACCAAAATATGTTATTAAAAATGTTATAACTAAACTAACATTTAATATCATATCCGGAATATAAAAAATATTGATATTTGTTTAAAAAAAAAATATCAATATTACAATTAAACATAAAATCTCAATTAAGCAAATGATAAGTAACCCACTTTCCCTCATTTAGTAGGAAGCTAATAAAATTCTCAAAAATTCCCCCTTCTTTCTCACTTCTCCCTCCCCTTCGTCTCCCTACCCCTTTGTTTCGTCTTTCCTACTCTTAAACATACACCTGTTAACAGGCCTTCATAACGCCACACCATACCATCGGCTTACGGACCCTTCGACCCACAAGCTTCCATTCACCAAACGCCGCCATGTAGTGGTTTGAACCACCACTACAGAGCACGGAGAAAGACTAGGTCCTCATCACGCCGCCGCAAAAGCGCCCCATGTGTTTCACGGTTCCCAAACAAAGTCAAAGATCGCCTCAATGAGCCTACTACCGTGGTTCAAAAATTTCCAAAAAGTTTTGATTTTTTGTGATTTTGAAGAAGTATCTTACTTAAAAGTTTCTGATGAAGTTATTTGAAGAAAATCTTTAATAAATTTACTTTTTTTGTCAGGTCGGGTAAAAACATTAAGAATACGAGAATCAATTTTTTTTCCTCGAGAAGATCAGTCGAATGAAATAATCCCTGAATCTCTCGGTTTAAAACAACCGAAGCCTGGGCCGATTTTTACTGATTCACTACCGACTTTGCAAATATATCGTATATGGTATCGGACTTGGTGAGGTCACCTTAGAGACGGATACGACTCGACCAAGTTAACCTTGACTGAACCCGTGGATTCCCTTCCTAATATCTCGCTTTTGAAATCGCTGAGCCCTATCCCATGAACTAGGCAAAGGTGGCGTAATAGTTACCTTAATTACACATGAATGAGTAATAGCATTTTAAAATACACAAATATACTTTCTGTCTGGTCAACACCTTCGCATCTCCCCCAAAACAAGCTGGTTTCCCCGGCCAGATGAGAGTCAAAACCCCATCTACTTCATTCATCTTCACAAGCAGAAGATCATTGTGTCCAATAGTATACGATAGTTGTGGGTACCATGCCTTTAGGCCTGCACCCACTGCTTAGACAGTCTTGGCATCAGAGGCCCACTTCGCTCGCTCATGAAGGCTCCACAAGGCCCACTATATTAAAACCACACTAGAACCCACCAGAAGGTGCAGTCCTAGAACTCGTCTGGGATCTTGAGTCCCCCCGATCGGCCATCTTACCGCATATGGGAAATTTGTTATGGCAAAATACACAAAGTAGATATTTATCCCTGAACTTCCTAATTTCTAAATCCTTTATTTGGAAGGATAATCCTCGGAGGCTGAAACATATATTATCCTTAAAAGTGATAATTCGAGCAGCGAAAATGCATTATCCCATAAAACGATAATCCTTAATAAGGAAAAACATATTATTCCTAAAATAAGAACGGAGATTGGGAACCAACCCTATAAATTGAAGATCCCCTGATAGAAAAAAGGTATGTAAATTCCAACTATCTCAACTTTCTTTCTCTTCTTCCCTTCAAGTATCGGGTCGACTTTAATTATCTGAGAGGCGCGCACACCGCCGCGGCCGCCCGCAGTTCACATTGCACAACCGATGTCCCGGAGATCAGACAAAAAAATTGGTAACAACAATTGACGCCGTCTGTGGGAACTCGAACAAAAAGTCTCACCGACGATTGGCAAGAGTCGGGCTCCAACCCGCCCATCACCTAGAGTCACGTATCCCCATTCCACATCCGATTCGGTCTCGAAGGCCGCAATGTCTTGCAACCCATTGATCTAGTCGCGAATCAAAATTTCTTTATCGGGCGTCAGTGGTACCGGAGGAGAAAGCTGTGAGGAACAAGCAAAAAGATCAAGGAATTACAAAGTCATGTTGAACACTACGTTGAGATACGACCAGCCATGAATTCGGGGATTGGAGAAAGTCGCGAACCCTCGAAGAGTGAACAATCAATAAAGCTTCCTTTAAAAAGCATTCTTTATCAATGTTCAGAATAAATTTCATTTACAAAGTCCTGATGGCGCAGATGAAAGCTAATGACCTATCGTGCCCAAAGATGGTCAACTTCCAATCGCCCGGGCTTAAAAAGTCCTATGGGCGTATGAAAGTAATGACCTATCTCGGCCTGCGATAGATAATATCTAACTAGTCAACATTAAAAGTCTTGGAGTGGTGCGCAAGAATGACATATCCGACCCAGTATAGATAACATCTAACTGGTCAACATTAAAAGCCCGGATGACGTAGTAAAATGACCTATCTGGCCTAGTATAGATAACATCTAACTGGTCAACATTAAAAGCCCGGATGGTGCTATAAAATTCGTCCCTGGCCCAAGATGATAACATCTAACTCGTCACATTAAAAGCTTGATGGCGCAAAGAAAATTCACTGTCTACCTAGTATAGATAACATCTAACTAGTCAACATTAAAAGCCCGGATGGCGTAATAAAATGACCTGTCCGACCCAGTATAGAAAACATCTAACCGGTCAACTTAAAAGCCCGGATGGCGCAGCAATGACCCATCCCACTTCACATCTAACTCCGGGTCAACTTGGGTGCCCGATGGCGCAAAGAATACCTATTCGGCCCAGTATAGATAACATCTAACTGGTCAACATTAAAAGCCCGAATGATGTAGTAAAATGACATGTCCGACCTAGTATAGATAACATCTAACTGGTTAATATTGAAAGCCCGGATGGCACATTAAATGACTGGTTCGCCCTAAGATGGTTAATGCCCAAATTGGCTCAACAAACCGATGGCGCTTACATGACCGGCCCAGCCCAGCGCGTGGTTACGCTTAGTCGGGTTCGTGACTAAAGTCCCATGACGCCATGACTGCTCGCCCTAAGATGGCTAATGCCCACCGACTCCATACCAAAGTCCCGATGAGCCAATGCTCGATCGGGCCCTGCGAGATGGCTAATGCCCAAACGATTAGATTAAAGTCCCGGATGACGCTAAGGTCTTATCCGCCCGGATGGCTACGCCCATCTGGACCCAATAAAAAGTCCGATGGCGCCATCATTGTCCTGCCGCATTTCGCGATGCCCGGCCTGGTTCATTTAATGCCGTACTTCGCCCGAAGTCGCCTAGCACCTTCCAACGCCGTGACTTCCGGGCCCAGTCGCTCGCAATTTCTCTAACGCCGACTTTCTACTAAGTCGCTTGGCGCTTCTTAATGTCAGACTAGGTCGAGTCGTCTGACAATTTCTAAAGTCAGTTCTCAGAAATTTTTACGCTGACGCAAATCTAAGCCGGTTCGCAATTTCTTAATGCCAAACTTCCAGCTCTAAGCCTTCTGGTACTTTTCGAATGCCAAACTTATGGCCTAGTCGCTTGGCAATTTCCCTAAAGCTGTATGGTACTCTTCTTTAATGCGTTTCACTTCTACTAAGTCAGTTCGATAATTTCCTTAATGCCGCACTTCCTTTACCTCTAGTTGCCCTGCACTTTCCGAATGTTAATTCCAGGCCCAAGCCGCCCGCAATTTCTTAATGCAAGACTTCCGACTCTAAGCCGTTTGGCAGTTTCTTAATGCCAGACTTGTGGCTATAAGCCGTCTAGAAATTTCTAAAAGCCATATGGCACTTTCTTAATGTTGACTTCCTAAGCCCAAGATGTCCGACAATTTCTAATGCCAGATCTGACGGAAGCTCGCTGACACTTTCCTAACGCACTTCGCTTCCAAGCCATCTAGTACTTTCTTATTGCCAGACTTCTGGATCGAAGTCGTTTGGAACTTTCTTAATGTTAGACTTCTGGCTCTAAGAAGTTTGACACTTTCTAATGCTGATTTCCACGGCCGCCGACACTTCACGCCGACTGGCCCAGCCGTCTAAAGACTTCTCCTTTCTCTTTAATGACGTACTTCCGACTCCTAAGTCAGTCTGACACTTCCTTAATGTCAAACTTCCGGCTTTAAGCCGTATGGCACTTTTCGAATGCCAAACTTCCGGACCCAACCTGTATGGAAATTTCTTAACGCCAAACTTCCTAGCTTCTTAAGCTCAGGCGATAGTCTTCGCACGTCGACTGGCTCTTAACTGCTGCACTTTCTTAATGCCAAACTTCCGGGCCCCAAGTCAGTTCGCACATCTAAGTCATCCGGTATTTTCTTAATGCCGACTTCGCTCTAAATGCCTCTAAGAATTTCTAACGCGACTTCCATTTTAAGCCGTCCTGGCGCTTTAATGCAAAACTGTGTGACTCTAAGCCATCGACACTTGTAAAGCCGTTTAGCACTCCTCACGCCAAACTTCCGCCAAGCCATCTAGCAATTTTTAATGCTGGGACTATGCTCTGCCATTCTGACACTTTCAATGCCGACTTATGACTCTAAGGCCTGACAATTTTCTAAAAGCCGATGGCACTCGCTTAATGCCGATTTCCGGCTTAAGTCAGGCCTGAAGATTTAACGCCGCACTTCCATTTAAGCCTTCTAGCAGTTTCCAAATGCTAGACTTCCGGCTCCAAGCCATCTGACACTTTCTTAATGCCGACTAAATTTCAAGCCGCCCGGCTCCTTCCTTAATGCCATACTTCCTGCTCCTTTTGGCGCTAGGATGTCGGACTTAGGCTCGAGCCGTCTGGTAATTTCTTAATGCAAGACTTCGGCTCTGGCTATCGCGCTAGAGATGCGGACACCGAGCCTCCCGAGCCATCGACCTTTCTTAATGCGGACTTACGGCTCTAAGTCGTCGACACTTCCTTGTCCGGACTTGGCTCTAAGCCGTCTGGCACTTTCAAAAGATCAGACTTGTGGCTCTAAACCGTCTGGCACTTTCTTAATGTCAGACTTCTGGGTCTAAGCCATCTGACACTTTCATAATGCCAGACTTGTGGCTTTAAGCCGTCTGACAATTTCTAAAAGCCGTATGACACTTTCTTAATACGGACTTGCGGAGTTCTAGCCGTATGACCTTCTTAATGCTAAATTCGGCTCTGGCCCGTGCGGCAGCACCGATGCGGACTTCCGGCTCCAAGCCATCTGACACTTTCTTAATGCCAGACTTCTGATTCTAAGCCGTCTGGCACTTTCAAAAGATTAGACTTGTGGCTCACAAGCGGAAGTCGACGCTTCTTGTGCGGACTTAGGTGCCATGCGGTACTTGGCCCAATGCCGGACTTGGCTCTGGCCATTTGACCTTTCTTGTGCGGAAGCACGGCTTCCAAGCTATCGGCACTTTCTTAATGCGGACTTCAGGCTCGACAGTTCCTTGTCTTCGGACACGGCTCTAAGTGATGCAGGAAATTTCTAAAGTCGTCTATCCACTTCCTTAATGCCGGACCGGCACTGGCCGTCTGTCACTTTCTTAATGGCGGACTTCTGGCACCTGAGCAGTGCAGGAATTTCAAAAGTCAGGCGTGGCTCCTAAATCTTTGGTACTTTTTAAAGACCGGACTTTAGACTCTTGGTGGCGCATGTTTAAACCTGTGATGGCTCTCGGCATATTACTTCTTTCTCTTCACCACTTGAGGGCAGGCTGTGAGTCTTATTCCCTCAAAGGTAACTGATCAGGCAGAACGAAGCTAACTAAGGCCCCTTCGCGATCTCGGCAGGCTCACGAGCCGACCCTCTTGGGAAGAGCTACCCGAGATTGACTTCAAAAGATCAACAAGAACAAAATGTTCAACCCCAATGACCTCTCCTCGCTACGGACGGGGTATGACAGGGGCTATGTAAGGAAAGGGGTTGGAGCCTAACTCCTGCGAGTTCTTCACAGATAAGAGGAGCTCGCTGTGCTCCCTCTCAGTGATCTTGAGCCATCGACTGATGTTGAGAAACATACGGTTCACACGTGCTTTATATCTAAACACACGTTCATGGCATGCATTAATTCTCGGTCGCTGACTTTATAAAACCGAGGTTTAAAAATACTTAGTATTTTCATTGAAAAAAGTATCAACCTTTAGCCGGGAAAAAGGGGGGCATTGTTGGTACCACAGCTTTTTAGGTCCAGACTCACTACTTAATAGGCCGGTGCCATGGGATTATTTATGCTCAACCTCTGTGAAGGAGATAAGTAGCCAGTCATGTCGTGTGGAGCCGACAGAAGGTGATCCTTGAACAAGTGCGGATCAGGTCTGGCCGAGATAATCATAACATGTTTATATCAGTGTTGACAAACATTTCAGATCATTGTATAAACATTGTTGATTGGAAAATGGCAAAGTGTTTGCCAGAGGTTGAAATAGTTATTCTCCTGATCTTCCGGATGACAGAATGAATTCTGTGATGTTGGAATCGTGCGGTCCCCAAGTGTAGCGTCATTTCGTCGGTCCAGATAGTCGGAACTACACATTTTTGAGAGGCATCGTGGTTAGGGTGGCGATAAAACAATTTTCGATGCAACGAAAGTCACATATGACACGTACTCATGTGCCATAAGTGGCATGAGTGGAGAAAGTATGAAATGGACCAGTAGAGATAGTCTTGGGATGTCAAGCGGGAAGAAGGAGTTGTAGATGTCATTTTTAAAATTTTTAAATGATAATAAGACGAAATCGAATAATTATAAATATCTTGTTTTTTGAGGCTAAAAGGCAAAAGCGTGGGTGGAAGGGGCGGGTAATTAACGAAACGGAAAAATGGAGGTTTTAGAGAGAAAGACTATAATTTACTCTCTAAATTTTTGAGAGATCGTAGTGAATTCGTTTAGACTGAAATAGCTGCTCTGCTTGAGAGACGGCTTGCAGCGTGAGCTCAGATTTTGGGAGTTTTCCTCAAACTCCGAGAGGTAGGGTTTCTCCACTGCTTGGGTTTATTCTTCGTTTAAGTACTTTGTGAATGTTTGAGTTGAATGGGGTCGTGAGGGCCGTTTGATGGAGTCTCAAATCTTAGAGCCCAGGTGTTGTTGTAATTTTGAAACCAAAATGGGTAGCGTGATAGTGTGTGTGCCTTTGTGTAGGTATTTGGGTTGTTAATTGTGTAATTTGTGAAATAAATCATGTATTGGTTTGTTTGAGGCCGGAAATGGCCGTGGGATCCGGGTTCACAAAGTGAACCGATGATTTGTAATTTGTCGGGGAATAATGCTTAGGGGGTTCGCTGTCCAGAATAGAACCTAAAAATAATTTTTGTGAAATAATGTGTTTGGTCGCGGTAATTCAAGTAGAAATTGCTCGCGTTTGATCGTGCTTCATGTAAGACTGAATTTTAATGTGATGGAATGTAGAGTGCACTTAACATGATTGTGTGATAAAGTTTATGTGAATATATGCATGTTTATATATTTACGTGTGATATAGGCTATGTGGAATTGGCGTGCATGCATTATATGCAACGAGGGCACCCTAGGATGATAGGAGTGAGTGCATGGAGGTGAGTCTAGAGAGAATGGTTTGGGTTGTCTAAAACTAAAATGATCGGAGGAGTAGTCCATACTAAAAATATCAATGCGTCGGAGCATTGAATTGATATACATCGGGTAGTCCATAAATAATATCAATCGTCGGAGATGACCAGTTGATATATATGCATCGGAGGGTTGTCCACAAATAAACCATAATAAATTCTCATACGAGGCAGGCGAGTGTGGGGAGATCGGTGAGGACCTTCGGGTGCGAGGATGATCAATTAGACATTCAAGTAGGATCATGCATTTGCTTGAATGTGTTTATTTTGGAACATTGCATATGCACTTAGGTGGAGAATAGCCCTTTCTAAGGGTGATTCTGCTTGTGAGCGTCGGCTCGCGCGTCGAAGGATATTATTTTACGGTACGAGGAGCGTGCGAGACGGCTCATCTGGTGACTTTAGAAGAAAGCTGGATTGTGGCTTTGGGTTATGATGTATGACATGTATTAGAATTCTCTAATTTTAATATATGTGTTGTATAAGAGTAAAATTTGAACTCTTGAAACTATTGGATATAGTTGGATATAGATTGTGATGAGTATTGTGGTATGGGCCCAAGAGGCCATTTTTACTCAGATATAGATATCATGTGATTGATGTTGATTAGGACGGGTTATATTACAAGTGTTGTATTTGGGTGAAACCAAAATCTGAAAATTTCTGCTTTCGATTTTAAAGTGAGAGATGTCGAGTCACGAGCATTCACAGTATTTCAGCGGGTTAATGAGTAGTCAACGGACCCCAGTTTTAAGGGCATCACATTTATCCACTGAACTACAATTTTAAATCATCTTTTATTTGGAAGGATAATCGTGATAAAGGAAAAACATATATTATCCCTTAAAGGATAATCCTTAATAAAAGGAAAAATGAATCTTATCCTATAAAAGGATAATCATAATAAGGAAAAACATATATTATTCCTAAAATAAGACGGAGATTTAGGAGCCGAGGCCATAAATTGGAAGAATCGCATGACGGTGTCACGGTCGATTATACCATCCTCTTGAAATTTCTTCCTCTCCCACATTGACAGCCGTAGAGGCGACGGCCTTGTCGCCGGGTGCTTCCCTTTGCGGAGTTCATTATGAAGCCGATGCCCCGGAGATTAGACAAAAAATTTGATAACAACAATAGTAAGATGCCATGTATTGCTGCATGGAAGTCATTGACAGAGAAAAACGTAAAATTGTGAGACAACCTATTGCCATGTATGTACGCATCTATAAAATGTGACATCAAAGGAGAAAGATGACATTCATCGTGGTCCAAAAGGCCTTTATTTAAAAAAAAAAGGTCCAAAAGGCCAAATTTAAACCTGAGAAAAAGGAAAATTGTAGAAAAATGATTAAAGCACTGAGAGAGTGGAGGATTATGGTCTCATTTTTGGAAATGATAGTACTCAGCAGTGCAATTGCAGGAAACCAACTTTTAACCAGCTATCCTTTCAACCTCACTAGATCCCGATTGTCACTGTATTCTATTTTCCCAATGAAAAAAATATAGGACTGTTTATATATACAATGATTCACTTGATGTTTCATCATCAAATGATGCACGGTCATAGATAATGATAAATATTGAAGGATAATAGACTCTAGGTAATAGATAAAGAAGTAAACACACATACATAGAGACACAAGATTGGTAATGCGGTTCGGTAATACTTTTTATATCAGAGTGAGTGAGCGATGTAGATTATTTATATGTGAAATTGGAGTTCTGGCGTTGGTGCATGTGAAACAAGGCTCACATTTCTCATTGTCATCTTCTCCTAATTCTTTCAAAGTAAAAAATGGAGATAAGCTCCCCTTATTTCCCCTTTCACAACATCTAAACTACTACAAAGCCCAATCACTTTTTCTCAATAAGAAGAGGCAACAGTGAGAGCAGTACATGTGAGAGCTATTCCAACCGTGGATAGCTTCCCAATCAATCTCTCTTATGTGCCTTCACAATTCGATCACCTGTTCGAATCTCTGTTGAATTGTGCAACACAACCTATACTTATAGCCACAAGAAGCCCTTGTATTTCAATATTCTAAGAGATCCAATTTCCATCCTTGTTCGTCAAGCCATACCATATTTGTAAGGGTAGAATATCACCTTTCCAAAAGTGAGAAAAATCATATCGCTCCTCAATCTCCAGATTTGATTTGCTTAATCTTTTCTTAGATTAATTTTACCGTTAATTTCTTTCTAAACCCGTCATAGGGAATATCTGCCAAAAAATCCACTATCCAAATCCATGTTGTTCCAATAAAGGTAAGAGAAGTTTCACAACATGACTTACCATTTAGCTCTCCAACTGCAGTAGAGATGATATTTATTTTTGACAAAGAGCAAGGCCAATCCAATATCTCCAACCATCTCCCCCTTTAGAATTCTTTGGCAAAAATAAATTAGAAATAGCAAGTTCTAAAGCCAGCAGATGGTTAAACACAAAATGAGTTTGAAAGCCACGCAACTACGATTCATTAGGAGATGCAACTTTCCATAAACGAAGTGTCAATTCTAATTAGGGTCTGAAACAACAAGAACTAATAAAACTAACGATGCTCAATCAAAACGAAACAGCCAAACCAGAGTCAAACCAGAAAATGTAAACCAAAACATCAGCGAGCTGTTCGAGAAGAGAACTAAGCAAAATCACATAAGCTAAGCAAAATCACATATATCTCCCCCTGTTTTTGCAAAGAATCGCCAAAAGGGTCAAGTAGAGTCAAGGACCTGAGGCAGGAACAGGCACTGAATCCAATCCACCATTCTGAGGAGCACCAAAGGAGGCAACCCTGAAGTTCAGCAATCCCGAGCGGATACCGCAGCAAGAAGGGAGTTAATCGAGGCCAAGAGAGAAGCAAGACGATCACCATGTGACACGCCAGCAAACGCTACTCATCGTGCAACCATGACAAGAGAACAAAGCGAGCAACAGATGAAAGAGGAGCAGAGGATGGTGGAACATCTTGTAGTTCTTCGTGTTCGTTCAAAAATCAGAAACAATGAAAATAAAGGAAACAAACGTGCGGTCTATAAACAGTAATTAGAAAGCGGTCCGGCCGTGACCGCGTTGTGTCCTTAAGGCAATTTGGCCTCGGCTTATGCGAGGATGAGTGGACCCAGTCGTCTCGGGATAGACGGATCGTTCTCTAGTGGTGACGGATCGGAGGACGACCAGACTCAGCTTGCGAGAACAATGCCTGAAATGACAACGATGAAGTGAGGGAGAATATTTTGTTGTTATTAAAAATGGGAAAAAGCGGGAGTATAAATAGCGAAGTGTAACTGACGGACGTATCGGTTCGAAAGGTATGATCCAAGCAGAATGTACGTTGATAAGGGGGTATGATCAGAAGCAAAGTGCATTCGATGAGGGACACATCTTTTCATTCATTTAAGAAATTTGTAGTTTAACAATCCCATGAATGAAAAGTTAGATATCAAATATCTACAGTGTATCATTATTAGAGATCGTAGTGCGATTATTCCATGAGAAAGAAAGCGTTAAATCGGGATAAGTAGTCGAGACTTTGAAGCTTTCATAGTAGAAACTGTCAGACCTTTCGGTCAATCGATGAACTTGATGTCTTTGGTATCGACCTTTCGTGTAAGCACAAACAAATAGAAATCACTAGCTATTTCTCGAACAAAATTGGTTCTCAACATTTGTGTTCGTTTTGGCCGTGAACACGCACAGTCTCATGAGTGTTGTAGAGAATCGAGCCTTGTCAATTCCTCACGAAGCGACTCACTTCACACTCATAGGTGATTTTTGAACTATATAGTTTCATAATCATTTAAGTTGTTGCTTAACCTTCATATTAATCACTTTGTCTTTAATGCGGGAATGGTTAAAACAAATTCGGTGAGTACTACACCACTCTTCATAACCCAGATTGTCCTTTGAACCTAGATCACAGGATCTCAGTCCACTAGAGTAGGGTGTCGCTATGATGACTTGTTTAGGGCCTTAAACCCATTCCCCTTGATGTTTTGCAATCATCTCTCTAGTTAGGCCTTTTGTCAATGGATCATAATGTATCTTTTGACTTCACATAGTCGATGGTGATGAATTCCACTAGAAAGAAGTTGTCTTACGATTGTCATGTCTTAGGCGGTATGTGTCGAGGACTTGCCATTATACATGACATTCCTTGCCCTTCCTATTGCGCTTGACTATCACAGTATACATACAGTGGGCCTTTGGTTTAGACGATTGAATATCTTCCGAGGAAATTTCGAAGTCACTCACGCCTTCGTCGGCTTTATCGAAGCAATAAATTACGATTCCATAGTGGATCTAGTAATACAAGTTGTTTGGATGATTTCAAGACCTTTGCCGCCCACCAAGTGTGAATACATATCCACTTGCGATTTTGTGTCTTTAGTCTTAGATTATCAATTTACTCTGAGTATCCTTCAAATCTTATGGATATTACGTATATTAAACATAATCTTAATTATGCTTTAAGTAGCCTAATAAGCGGCTTCATAACTCCAATGATTTTCATTTGGACTAACTGTAAATCGACTTAGCTTGCTAACCACACAAGCTATGTCGGCCTGAAATCTGATTAAACATACATTAAACTGCCTAGTATACTAGCATACTCATTTTGAGCTTTGTTTTCACCAGTATTCTTAGAAAGATGTAAATTAACATCTATCAGAGTCTTTACTGGTACAATACCTAGATTCTTGTATTTTCCAAGAATCGTTTCAATATAATGGGATTGTGATAGAGCTAATCCTCCAGATGTCTTATGGATTTAACTCTTAAAATAACATCGCGGCCATATCTTTCATTTCAAATTTACTTGCAAGCAAGCATTTGATTTTCTTAATAGTGCCACCATCACTTTACTTTATTATAAGCATATCGTCTACATATAGACATAAAATGGCAAAAGCAATTACGAGTTTGCTTAACATATACACAATTTATCGCACTCATTAATCTTGAAACCATTCGACAACATGACTTTGTCGAATTTAGCATGCCTTTGTTTTGGTGCTTGTTTCAATCCATAGAGTGACTTGATAAGCCGACATACTTTCTGCTCTTGTCCCGGAACAATGAACCCTTCGAGTTGTTCCAAATATATTTCTTCTTCCAAATCTCCGTTTAAGAAGGCCGTTTTCACATCCATTTGATGGATTTCAACCTTATACACTATTGCTATAGCAATTAGCATCCTTATAGATGTAATTTTAGTAACAGGTGAATAAGTATCAAAATAATCAAGACCTTCTCGTTGCTTGTATCCTTTTACTACAAGCTGTATTTATCAGCGGCACCATCCGCTTTCATTTTCCTCTTGAAGAATCCACTTACATTGTAATTGGTTTATTACCGGGGGAGGAAGGTCGGCCAATTTCCATGTATGATTTGACAAAATGGATTCAACTTCACTATTATTAGCTTCTTTCTAGAGCGGGGCTTGTGAAATCACGGCTTCTTTGAATGTCGAAGCTCATTTTCAACGAATGCATTAAAAATCAAGGTCAAAAGACGTGGAAGTCCTTTGTCTTTTACTACGTCTAGGTTCATCCTCCATTGGATCACTTCTAGATATAGTATCTTGAGACCTCTTATTATTATCAATAGACTCATATACTATGTTATCACGGGAAATATATTTTCAGAGCGACGTCCCTTGATTTAATGATCGTATTGACATGTATATCTGGGATCTCTGACTTGTGAACAAGAAAACGATATGCATTACTATTACGAGGCATATCGGAAGTAAAAATACCGAGTTAAAAGTCTTTGGTCTACCTTAACCTTTTAGGTTTAGGAACCCATGACCTTAGCGAACACTTGCACTTTGAGATAATTCAAAGTTAGAACATTACGCCTTTCCATTTCTCATAGGAGTTTGTTGTGTGCTTTCTGTGATACTCTATTTAAATACAAATTTTCCGTTAAACGGCTTCCCCCGTAAGTGCGTAGTAAGCGAACTATTTAACAATGCATTCATTGTTTCCTTTAAAAGCTAGTTTTTCCTTTCCGCCCTTCCATTAGATTGTAGGGTATAAGGGCTTGATCATTTGGTGAAACGATACCAAACTTCGGTACAAATTTCCTCAAATGGAAATTCATATTCACCTCCTCTGTCCTCCTTATGATTTTAATTTTCTTGTTCAGCAGAAATTTCAACCGGCCTTATAAGATTTAAAGCATTCACATTCTCATCTTTGCTACTAAACAGAAGTAAACATAATAACAATATCGCGAGCAATCATCTATAAAGTAATAAAATACTTATTACCACCTCTTGATATTGATTTCATATCGCACATATATCCGTGTGTATTAAATCTAAAGGTTTTGAAACTACATTATCACAGTGGAAAGGGGCTTAGAAAATTTAGATTCAACACATACTTGGTATTTCTCAGCAGACGGTCAAACTTGACCGCAGTCCATATTCATTATTTCTTTATTGACCTTAGTTAACGTGTCTAATCTAGCATGCCACCCAGTGTTTTATCTGATGGATGATCTTGAATTTGAATACTTTCACATGATTCTATATAGGCCCAATAAGCTTATGGGCCGGTGACCTTGAATTTCAATATATGACAAGTGAATGACCTTGGATTAAGTAGATCGCCATGCGACTTTTCTTCTTGAGAACTCATACGGGAAGGGAATGCGGAATGCGATATCTTCATCAACTTACTGCTCCCATTAACCGTTTCGAATAAATGTCTTTCTGTTGGAACAGACTCCATGTAAGACCCCATATTTGGGGATGGGAATCGCTCAATATTTTCCTTGTGAAACTCAATATTCAAATTCCTCAACGGAGATGAGAATCTGCCATCAATATGTGAAATATTAGTAGGACGAAATTTGATGGGCATGGCGAAGAGTCGAAAGGCTCTTGCCCTCTTATTTACCATCGACATGGACTTCGGGACCGTCCCATAAAGCCCTTTAGGTATAACCCTTTTTCGGTTCCATTCTGTAAACATCGGCGCGCAACCACTGGCGGCTTATCCATAGTAAGTTTCCCATTACCACCCAAATTTGCGCATGTTTCTTCAAGAGATTTTCCCCCTTTGGAATTTCATGGAAGGGACTCGATTAATGGCAAGCCCTGGCTAAACGAAAATCCCTGATAATGCTCATCTCTATCTCTATCCAAGCAACCGTCAAAAACTCTAATTCCCCCTGAACCATTACCACTTTCCCTACTCAAATCCTGTCTCCGAGGATTCCACAAAACTTTCACATTATGATGGGACTTCCGAGTAGGAAACTGGACTCGATAATCCCCAAACCTTTTCCCAGCATTTACTTCCTATGAAAAACCTAACGATCCACGGCCAATATCAATTTAACCGCTTACATACGTAAGCAAAAGAAACCTGCGGTGTCTTGAAATATAAAAAATAACACAAAACGAATCTTAGTTTACCTAAACAGAATTCGTACTTATGAATCTAAGGTGAGGCTATAAAGAAATTTGAATAAACTTAACAAATATTTTAATGAAAAACTATAGTACAGGAAAAAATGTTTGAGTCAAATTTCCGAAATACGTCTTACTGTAGTGCAGGAAAAAAAAATATTTTAGTCAAATTTAAGTAACAGCACGTCTGCTGCAGTATAGAAGCGGAGGCGAAGTGTATCACAGTATTAGCGTAGTCTTGCGAAAAATAGAAGCTGCGATCTTATAGAATTGTTTGGGCCAGATTGTACAAAAAGCGAAAAAGAAAAAAAAAAAGCTGAAACAATTTTTTTTCTTGTGAATACAGTAACAGAATTTGAATAACTTGCGCTTAGATATATGTTAATGGCTAGCGATTGCAAATATGAAGCAGAGCGAAGCGAAACAAGAAATATATATATATATATATATATATATATATATATATATATATATATATATATATATATATATATATATATATATATATATATATAACGAACAGAAGCGTTCGTTCCATAGAAACGAACAGAAACAATACCAGTATATTACGTGAAACAAACAAATAACGCACAAGTACGTTTCCAAGAATATATAATATACCGTATATTCGTAATTTGGTTGAATCATAGTAGCTCTTGTTGAACATATATTACCGTATATATTTTATTTCGTTTATTCACGAGAAGCGAAGCGAAACAAAAGCAAAGAATAAATTCGTGAACCGAAAAATGCAATAACGAAACGGAACTAAATTCCAAAGAAAAAAAAAAAAATGCTAATCTACAATAAGCAAACCTTGAGAACTAAATTCGTGAACAAAAAAAAAATCTGTAAATCTGTAAACGAACAGAACTAAATTCGTCTTAAGATTGTAGTTCTTCGTGTTCGTTCAAAAATCAGAAACAATGAAAATAGAAACAAACACCTTTGTACAAGCAATGGTGAAGCAAATCCCGAGGCTCAACGATAGCATTTAGAAACTGATTGAGCTGGCGATAGCGTTGTGTCCTTAAGGCAATTTGGCCCCTCGACTATGCTAGGGATGAGTAGGACAATCGTCTCCCGGGATCGACGGATCTTGTTCCTCTCGAAGTGAGTGGTTCGGAGGACCCCGGCGAACACTGACTTGTAGAACAATCGCACAAAATAGCGATGATGAAGTAGGAGAATATTTTTTCTTGTTATTAAAAATAGAGCAGAGTATAAATAGCCCGGGGAAGTGTCTCCCACGAACGAGACATGTCGGTTCAAAAGTACGTCAGTATTTTATTGATAACGGGGTATGATCCAAGCAAAGTGTCTGTTCGATGAGGGACACATCTTTTCATTCATTTAAGGAATTTGTGGTTCCCAACACATCTGCAGAAACAGGCGGAGAATCAAGTACAGGGATCGATAGAATAAAAGCGGCTTAGAGGGTCACTTGCTGCCGAAATATCGACATATACTTCCCCTGAAGAGTTTGAAGTTGGGGCAGATTGATCGAGGAGGCCTACTGGAAGCAATCGAGTTGTGAGCAGCCCAGAAGGAAGATAAGCATGCGCGGATCCAACACACCTGCTTGCTTTTTGGTACCCAATCGGCATGTTTAGCGGAGGTTGGAGATAGAGGTTGGATAATCGTTCCGGCTCGGTGGTTCGGTTCACTTTAGTCCATATTTTAAAATTAAGGATTAATAAATAAAAATGAATAGAACTGGAGTCCTGTCTTGATCAAATAGGTTAACGGGTCATTAGGGCTTGGGTCAAGCTGGGCTGACCCACTTGGCCCGTTTTTTATTTTACATTTTTTAATGACTTAGGGAATATTGCACTTCTATTATAAAAAAATGTAAAATAAGTTTTATAGAAAAAAGAATAATTATTAATAATTGTTTCAAATAAAATGAAATAATATTAGTATAATAAAATAATTTAAAATAAAATAAAAAATATATAAATATAACTATAATAATTTATTTTATATAATATTTTAAGAACGTAAAATAGTATAAGTATTTCAAATAAACTTTATTTTATAAAATATAAAATTCATAAAATTGTTATTTATTATTATTTTTAATATTTTGATATCACTCTTTTTGACCCGATCTCATAAAAACGAACTGAGCTAATCAAAAGTGGGTCAAATTGACTTGACCCATTTTGACTCGTCACCGTAATGAGCTCGACCCATTTTAACTGGACCAACCCGTTTCCAGGTATAGCTGGAAGCTTCTATGAAGGAAAGCATTTCCCTCATATGATACTGCATGTACTTTTCTACCTTCCATTCCTACCTTGAATCATTACAAGTTGAATGGTCTTTTTGGCAAATTGATGGTAAATTGTTTTAATATGAATTTTTAATTATTTAATAGCCTATTCTTTATTAAATGTATATTGAATTCAGTTAATTAGTTCATGTATGATGCAGAGGTTTCTGTTCCTCTTTTTTGTTAATATATTGCTTTGCTTTACCCAAAAAAAAAAAGAAAAAGAATTCAATTAATTAGTTGTTTTCTTTAGACTCATCACATTTTTTCTCTTTTTGGTGAAGGAAGACTATAAAACATGAATATTACATAAAGATTGAACGATAACCATGGTAATTTTCATAACTAATATTTGTAATATTTTTAGAAAAATTTGATCACCAAATACTAGAATCTAAGATATTAGTACTTTTTTTGCTAAATAGTCTCCAATCCTATTTACTTCACCTATATCCGATGATGAAATGCAGACATGTAACAGTTACTTTGCATGTAATGGAGACCTTTTTTTTTTTTAAGCGAAAGACTTCAATTATAATATAGTAAATTATCATAATTCGGATTTGAATCACGGTTCAAAAATCACTTGATGTAAACTGAGTGAAGGGTCCCTAAATATATGGTCTCATTGGTGTAGTAAGCAATATTGTGATGTAAATTAAAATAAATAGAGTTTGAAAAATTACTTAAAAATTATATAAATTATTGAAACATATATGTAATTGACTTAAACTAACCCAAATAAAAGTATTTTATGTTTAATACTGTTAAATAACTATAAAACATTCACTAAAATAATAATTATAAGAGTATAATATACTTTGTTACAAATACCTAAATTATAAATTTAATTAAATAGTACATAAAAAATAAAAATAATAGTTTAATTAATTGTAATTATTTATTTAAAAATTTTAATTAATTTTATTTAACAAAAACAAAAAAAAATTTTGTCAGGTCACGAGGTGTCTTGAGTGGGTTCGTGCACACATAAAAGATACATTTAAGTCATCTAGCTTGGAGTAATCCCAATTTAATTGTTAGGATGGGACATGAAAGAATAGTAAAGTTTACTATAACATATTGTAAATATTATATAAATTATTAGAGCATATATGTAATTGACTTAAACTAATAAAATAAAAATTATTTTATGTTTAATACTATTTAAATAACAATAAAACATTCACTAAAAGAATTATAAAATTATAATATACTTGTTACAAATACCTGTATTATAAAATTAATTAAATAGTATGATAGGGTTTAAGAATGGCGGCGCGAGGCCTTGCCAAGGCCAGGCTAAGTGATAGAGCACGGGCCCCGAGGCACCGGCCCAAAGCAAGAACCCGGTTCGTTCATTCCAAGAGACGATAGCATGAATGATCCCGAAAAGTCAAGTATCGCGTAAATCAAACTAAATCTCACCGAGTAAAGGGAAGTTGGATAATTCTCAATAACGGCTAATCCACATCAAATCAAATAAATCTCTGATGAGAGTAGGATAATTCCCAATAGCATTATCTGTAAATCCAAACGAATCACTTGAATGAGGAAGTAGGATAATTCTCAAAACTACTCCCTCGTTATCCTTATTACTCAGGAAGTAAGCGATAAAAGCCCGAGAAAATACCCCATCAAATGGGAAGAATCCTTATCGCTATAATTGGGAAAAACATATGTTATAAATCTTAGGTCACTTGCATTCGGTGAAAGGTCACCTTGAAACGTTCGGCCTCCCTAAGCAGTCAATATATTCTTTATCTGAAGAGAAGCCGACTTAGGCATTGGAGGCGACAAGGCTGAAGCCCCAGATCCTCTTTTGTTTGCAGTGTTTTGCGAGAGGAGTCCAGCGTCGAGGCCGGCGGATTTTGGTCCAGCCGGCAGGCTCAATTCACGCGAGCGACCCGACAACGGCTCAGCCCGAGTTCTAGTTGAAAAGGCGGCATCATTGGTTGGGGCGGAGTGCCTTGGGAGCGGCTTGGTTAAACACGGAAATAAAGGCGGCGCCTGTAGTGTGAGTGGTATGACCGAGACACAAGCTAAGGCAAACGCCAATCCTCTCCTAAGGATGCAAGACCCGGCCCGGGGCGGGGGTGGGCGGCCGACCTCCGGAGGCACACTAGAGGCGTTGCAAGCCCACGAGCGAGGTGGAGGCTAACAAATCTCTGTACTTTGATAGGGAGTTAGAACAACTCACCAGGTAGATGCAATGCCCACGGGAAGCGCGACAAACCCAGGAAGGCCATAACACCACCCCTTAGGAAGGGGCAATGCCTCGGCCCTCCCGGGTCTTTGAGACATAAAGCGGAATCCCGGTGATCCAGGCGGAACAAACCACACGACCCCGAGAGGAGGACAGCGAGCAACACTCGGGAGCGTCGAGAAAGCTTCGATGAATTTAACCCTCAGCAAGGAATGAGGGAGCGATCATGGGAGCAGAGGTTCAAGGGCCTCCAACAGGAGCTCAGCCACGTGAAGGAAGTTGTAAAGGGCCGTGCGCCCTGATTCACATGAGACTCTGGTACAAAAAGCGAGTCCTCGTTCACGGCCGGAGGTGCTCCATGCGCTCAGTGAGTTCGAGGTCACCGACCAAAATAGGGCGTTCGTGGTGCGAAGATCCGTCGATCATCTTAACACTTGTAGAATCAAACGGAGCTACATGGGTGCTCGGGACCACATGCGAGTTGCAAAGCTTTCGCCATCACGCTGGGCGGCGGGTGGCAGTTTAACAGGCTTCCACCATCGTCGGTTTCCTCATTCAAAGAGCTCTCCATCGAGTTCGTCTCCCACGCCCCATTAGACCAGAACATACGAGCTAGGGTTATCACTGTGACCATAAAGCGAGCTCGCAAAGGAAATCACGAGGAGTCTTATGTCTAGAGGTTTAATGCCTAGTCTTTAAAGGTAGATATACCACAGACGAGAAGTTCGCTATCACCGCATTCATCGCTGGGCTAGGAGTGCAGTCAAAAGATTTGATGTTCTTCATCTTAAAGAATCCTTAGGCAAGCATGGCCGAGGTGCTCGCCAAAGTAGAGAGGCGTTAACGGTAAAGCCTCATATCGAAAGGCTCTGCAAGGAGAAGAGCGGGAGCGGCGGCGGCAGCCGCATAGCGAGGGCCAAAAGCCTAAGCGACAAAGAGATCGAGAAATCCCGAAGAAAGGCAAGCGGTCGAAAAGGCGTGGAGGCATCGAGGACCGCGCAGGTCCACCTCGATCCGGCGATGTGATGGTATTCACCTGTTGTGAGTTCACCCCGACTGGCGCGTGCCCTTGGTCTTCTTGGCGAGTCTGACATGAGCCGGTTTACGAGATGGTACATCACAGGATGAGGTCAGACCCTACTAAGAGAGATAACACCAGGTATTGTGAGTTCCATAGGGACTACGGGCATTGAACGGACGATTGCATACAACTCAGGACGGAAATAGAATATTTGATTCGGCGTGGGTATTCCATTGCCGTATCCCGAAGGCGGGATCGGGCTGAAACCACCACCGCCTCGAAGGCATTTCGGCACCGCGGCCAGCAGAAATCCATGATCTCGGGAGGATTTGCGGGAGGTGGGAGTCCGGCTTTGCGGAAAGGCTCATTTGCTGGCGTAGCATCGGGTCGGGAGAGGTAATCGTCTGCGGTCATCCCAAACTACCTCGGCTCGACGACCATAACATTCTCGGATTAAAACCTGGAGGGATGCCAACATCCCCATGCCAAACCTCTGGTGATAAGGGCGGTTGTGGCTAACAAAACGATCCATCGGGCCCTGGTCGACAATGGGAGTTCGTAGGCATCATCTTAGCGTCGGCGCCGATAAGATGGAGCATGTCGGAAGGGGAGAAGATTTGGGGCCGCGTTGGCCTCGCCTGCGATTCTCTGGAGAAAGTGCTACGCTGGGCTCAATACAGTTAGTGCTCACTTTGGAAGACCCCCCTGTGCCATGCAACAACGGCAGTGAGGTTTCTCATAGTAGATGCCCCTTCTGCTTTTTACATGTTATTAAGCGGACCATGCCAGCGCCATAGAGCCCGTTCCCTCCGGCTTACCACACTTGATGATCAAGTTTCCTGCAGCGGGTAAGGAATGGTTCAAGGAAGACCGATGCTGGCGGGGAGTGTTACTTGGCATCAGGTGAAGCCAAAAGCGTCGACAGCATATACTTGGGCCAGGCTTGACATGCGCGGCAGCGTAAACACCCGACTGAGCCCTCGGAAGAAATTTGGATGCTGTACATTGGACGACAACCACGAACACCTCGCCTACAGTGAGGTTGCAAGCTTGTGGAAGACCTCGAAGCACAGCACCATTTCTTGAAACAGAACAAGGATGTCTTCGCATGAAAGCAGGCAGATATGGGAGGAATTGATCCCACCATAATAACTCACAGACTAAACGTCAGTCCATCTTTCAAACCAGTCATGTAACACCCCGAAATATACCATAACAGTTTTCGGACATGTTTAGGGTATAATAAAAGTAAAAGTATATTTATCCGGAATAAAATAAAGATAAAAATAAAATAAGCAAGAACTTGGAATTAACTCTGCAAACAGTTAAGGTAAATTAATAATTTACCAATTCATGATAAGGGTCATAATTTAATAAGTTTATATGCAAAGTAGGAATACTAATAAGTTAAATTAAGAGTAAAGAGAATTGGAGAACCAAGAGTAATAAAAGAAAGATATTAAAATGAAATAGGAAGAAAATTGTGGAAGAAAAGTGGCTTGAAAGGAGAAGTTTCCTCCTGGAAGTGAAATAAGGGATAAGATCAAATAAGGAGAAGACCAAAAAGAAATATCTCATTTTGGTCTTGGGAGGAAAAGAGAGAGTGAAGCGGATAAGAGAAGAGAGAGAAAGGAAGAAGAAGAAGAAGAAGAGAAAGAAGAAAAGAAAAGAAAGAAAGAAGAGGAAGAAAGGAAAAGAGAATATCAGGTATGGAGCTATGATTTTGTGTAGAAAGTATGGATACATGTGCTAGGTTGTATGGAATTTGAGTAAAGTTTTGTATGGAAACTATATAGGGTATGGAGTCTAGTTTTGGTGCAGAAAGTTTAGATACATGGTTTAGAACCCTCTATCTTTTGTATGGTTTGGGTTTGGCAACTCCTAAACTCATTTCGTGTAGGGTTGAGTTGAGAAGAGTTCTAAGACTTCTATAGGTGTGTTTTGGGAAGGGTCTAGTTGCAAGTTGAACCTAGAAAATTCCCTATTTTTGATCATATGCAGTAGCCGGACCTTAGAACGGGTTTTTGGGATCTGAAATAAGGAGAATTTGGTAGTAAGTCCTTCAGTAAATTGTAGCCACATCGATAGAGGTGATGTTAGGCTTTGAATTTCGATTTGGACCTCTGTGGAGCAAGTTATGGTCACTAAGTCGGCGCGGATGGATCTGGTGGTCGGTTCGAATGGGTTCGGTCCAACTAGCCCGGACCATAGGAGTTGATTTTGAGTGAAATACAAAGGGAATTTGGAAGTGTCCTTCTGGGAAATTGTAGCCACATCAATGAACTTGATTTTAGGCTTTTGAATTTCTCAATTCGGACCTCTATAGACTAAGTTATGGTCTTTTGCTCTAAGCAGTCAAGTAAGGCGGAGTCGGTCACTTAGAGTCGTCGACGAGTCAACAAACCTTATGCGGTAGATGTCGTGAGACCTCATCCTGTAGAGGTCAGCCAGAGACCTCGTGATCACGAGTCGACGAGACCTCATGCGGCGAGAGGTCGGCCAGACCTCCTCCACGGCGAGTCGAGCGAGACCTCTCATGCGAGGAGTCAACGGACCCCATCCCGTGAGGTCAGCAAACCTCATCCTATAAGTCCAGCCGGACCTCATTCGGTTGGTCGACGAGACCTCGTACGGTAGAAGGTCGGCCAGACCTCATCCTATAGAGGTCAACTCGTCTAGGTTGACTACGTATGACCTCCAACTTCGGAAGGTCATAACTCCTTCGTCCAAACTCCGATTCGAGTGTTCTTGGACTCTATGGAAAGCCCATTGAGTCAAGAATCCATTCACATGCCTGAGGAGGATAATAGATGTCAGACCGAGGTGTTAGACCGAGCTCACCGAGGTCAGGTCAGCTCGTCCAATTCAGGATTTGACTACGTATGACCTCCAAATTCGGAAGGTCATAACTCCCTCGTCTGAACTCCGATTTAGGTGTTCTTGGACTCTATGGAAAGCCCATTGAGTCAAGAATCCATTAATATGCCTGAGGAAGATAGAAGGTGTCAGACCGAGGTGTTAGACCGAGTTTACCAAGGTCAGGTCAGCTCGTCCAGTTCAGGATTTGCCTACGTATGACCTCCAACTTCGGAAGGTCATAACTCCTTCGTCCGAACTCCGATTTAGGTGTTCTTGGACTCTATGGAAAGACAATTGAGTCAAGAATCCATTGATATGCCTGAGGAGAATATTGGGTGTCATACCGAGGTGTTAGACCGAGCTCACCGAAGTCAGGTCAGCTCGTCCAGTTCAGGATTTGACTACGTATGACCTCCAACTTCGGAAGGTCATAACTTCTTCGTCCGAACTCCGTTTCGGGTGTTCTTGGACTCTATGGAAAGCCCATTGAGTCAAGAATCCATTAATATGCCTGAGGATACTAGTAGATGTTAGACCAAGGTGTTGGACTTAGTTTACTGAAATTGAATTGTTTTACCAAGTGTACTAATCGCTTGGTTAAAGATAATTGGGATACATGGTAAGAAAGGATATAGATATGAACAAGAAATAGCAACATAAGTAGATTTGATATAGGTAAAGTCAATTGGAATACATGATAAGAAAGATAGATATAGACAAAGAAATAGCAACATAAGTAGATTTGATATGAAAAGGAATATAGAAGAAAAGAATAAAATGATATTTCGAGAGAACTACGTATAATTGTATGGCCCTTGAGCCGGATATTGAATGACAAGGTATATATGATGGTGCCCGGCCTCTGCTGAATGCTATCGCTTCTATCACGTGGGCAGGCACATACATATGATCAGTGCTTTGGCACGTATACATGACCCGGTCTTGGCCTCACGCTAGTGTTTCGACACTTCTATTACGTGGGCAGGCACGTCTATGTGTATAGTCTTGTACCTTGGGTATATATTGTATGCAGAAGTCTCATTCATTCTTTATCTCGGTCAGCGAATATTTATACATGTGTATGCGAATAAGAAAGAAACTTGATTAAAGGTAAATAGGTTGGACATGAAGGGTACCTAAGGGTATTAAAGAAGAAGTCTATGTTCTGCACTCCTACGGGAGATAGGACAGTCTGATAAAGTACAAGTATAGAAATGTATAGGTATATGTCATAAGATATGATAATCTAATAAAGTACATGAAGATATAAGTTAACAAGATATAGATATTCTTAGGAATGAAATTACATGTACACGAATGATAGAGCATAGATGAATATAAAGAATGGGTAAATGCATGCATGATAAAAATATAGGAATATATGTATAAGAAATATAGGAACCGTAATATGAAGCTCTGGATAGCAAAGGCGAATCTGATTAAAGTAATGATAGTATATATTGCATATGCCTATGTAAATTATATGTATGAAACATATATAAGCATGGGTATATGACAAGTATAGAATATGAAAAATCTGAGTTAAAAATAAATGATTGTATGTATCTCACATATGATTGCAGATATTAATAATGATTGATATGAGATATATCTTGAACATAAAATACACATGGATTTAATACTTGCTTTGAACCTGGTTGAAGGATAGATTGGCATGCCTGTAGGGAAAACAAGTCTATGACATACCCAAGTTCGATATCGAGGCCCAGATTTGGAGTACAAAGTGACATAGATCTGTTTGGATCATGGGTGGCCGAAAGGGTCACCCTGCCGCCTTGGGCCCTCATGGACCCTTGTTTATACGGTGAGTATAAGCGCCGGGCCTCGCGGTTTCCTTTATCCACTTCTAAGGTTTATGCGAGGCGTAAACATAAAACAAATAAAATGTAGAGAAAAATATGACACGATTTGAGAAGCATACTTAGCTATGATGATAGTATGACACAAGTAATACAAGTACAAGAAGCAAGTGTCAATGACACGAAGGAAATATGAACAAGTACGATTACATGAAGAAAGTAATGAAAGTATAACGAGGCTTGATGTATGAAATAATTATGAAGCGATTACATGAATACAGTTTATGAAATCAATACATGATCACAGTACATGAAAACAGTACATGAAAAGTAGAACATAACAAATGGTATATAGTATATAATAGCAAATAATATATGTATAAAATATGGCATGCACGAGAATAGGATATATATAATATGAACCATTAGAAGATAATAGATCAAATAGTAGTACTAAAGAATAAAGAGAAATATATGATATGAATATATGATAGACATATCTAAATGAATAAGAGGAACATGCTATGAACACATGATAGAAATGCATAAGTGCTAAGAGCGATAGAGATAAATAAAGATATAATAGCTTATAGTCTGATAAGAAAGTATAGATAGGAGATATGTCAAGGCCAGAGAACATGTGACATGCAATAGAATGTAAAGATGATAAGTAACGAAAGTTATATGAATATGTATAGATATATGAAATACATATGTATAAGCTTGTGATGATCACCATTGGTGGTTGTCGAGCTTATGTTCCCGCTAAGCGTAAAGCTTATGCAGGTGTTCAATCAGTGTGAGTACGAAGCGAAGGCAGGGATGAAGGCGGATCCATGAGCGGGCCGGGCCATTTCGAGGAGATAGGTGCTCCACCACCTTGCTTGCGATCTCGATGTTTTTATTAGAAAAAAAAAAAATGTACATGTATAAGTAAATGAGACTCAATATATGTATATAGATGTTGAGGGACATCGCTCATTGAAAAGTTCTTTTATATATGAAAATTATTTTGTTATTACAAATTGTTTGTATAACCACGGAATTACAAGTTTATTTACGAGAAAGAATAGGTCAATGAGTCGATTATATAGTCTCGCTCGGACTCGGTTCGGATCCAACTTGATTAGGTCGGATCGGGAGCGGGGGGCAATAGTCGGCTCAAAAAGGAAGAGCCGCTCGAGGAAGAGACAAAAAGCAATCAATGAGGTCGACCAGGCTCATCAATGAGGCAATCGAGAGAGGTGGAGTGAATGGTTGGCCCAGCGTCGTGCTCGTCAGCGAGCGAGTGGCGACTACTGCGTCGACTCGCGGCGTCAGCAGGAGGCATGCCCCAGATCTGGTTTCCCTCTACCACGGATCGACCTCATGAAGTAGATGCCCGCGGTCGGCCATGAACTCCTCGGTTTCATGGTGCTTTCTCGGCTACAACCCCGGATCAGCATGGATCAGGCGGTAAGAAAGGGCCTCATTTGTCGGGGTGCAAGGGACCTAATGCTGCTCAGTGATGCCCTTTGGGCTAAAAAAGCGGGACCACCCACCGGAGGTTGGTGAGCGGGATGTTCGAGAAGCAAATAGGAGCGTCCATGGAGGTGTATATAGATGACATCTTGTAAAATGGAAGGCCACGTAGGGAGCTCCACATAACTCGTATGCAGGAAGCATTCCGAGATCCACGAGAAAGTACAGCATGAAGTTGAATCAGAAGCCAAATCTTTGCTTTGGAGTCTCAGCGGAAAATTCTTAGGTTTTATAGTCAACAACCCAGGAATTAAGGCGAATCCGGACAAGATGTTTGTGCTCAACATGCATACTTAGTCAGGCTTATAAAGGGTCGTCTAAGCGGAAGAATAAGTAGGCGTTAAAGCGGGTTATCGAGCCGATAAATGTCAGCCCTTCTTCCAGGTTCTAAAGAAATCTTTTTAATGAGATACACATTGCGAAGAAGCCTTCTGAAGCGTGAGAGGCTTACTTGAGCTCTCACAAGTGCAGTAAGCCTACAAAGGGAGGCTCCTGTCTGTGCACAGCGGTTTGAGGTTCTCGACCGGCGCGTCTACTCGGAGACAAAGACCGGAGTACAACATCCGGTCTACTATTGCGGCCGGGCTGCGGGAGGAGCGGAGGAGGTGCTAAGGATGGAGAAACTAATCCTGGCGTTAGTAACCTCGGCCGCTCAGCCCTTCTTTGAAGCTCATACCATTGGGGTCAATGAGAATGCACAGTAAACGGGGTACTACACAAACCAAAGACCTCGGGAAGGCTGATGAAGTGGGCCATAGAGTTGAGCGAGTTCGGCATCAGATATAAACCAAAACTACAATAAAAGGGCAGGACCTAGCAGATTTCGTCATGGAATTCACCTCGCGGAGCTTCTTAGAGATCTTGAATATTTCGGCACTCCCATTTGGGCAATAGTGGCAGGGCCGCCAATGCTCAAGGGAGGCGGAGGTGGGCTAATCCGACCTTCCCGGAAGGAATAGATACTCAGTATGCACTAAGATTTGGGTTCAGCCTTGACGTGAGTAGAGTATGAGGCGTCATCTGGGACTCAGCCTCGCCCATTAGTGAGTTGACCCGACAGAGGTGTCACGGCGACTCCGAGTTAGTAGTAAAGCAAATAGAAGACATCCTCACGAGACCAAAGAATTTGAAAAAACAATCTTCTCTCAAAGGAATGCTGGGAATTGTTGAAAAAGTTAGTGCTGGTCGGGTCAGGACACATACCCGGGTAGAGAATTCTTGGCGAGATACCTTAGCAAGTGGCAGCAGACTCCCAAGAAGATCTTGGCGGATTGGCCTTTGTCGGAGACGCATAGCGGTATCATGGTCTGACGTGGAGTCTCCTGTCATGTCGAGTAAATTTGGATGGACCCCATTTGGGACTAGTTAATAGAAGGATTGCTGCAGGACGACCGAGGCTTCTAAGCAGGACGGTCGATTAGGTTTACTATTCATCGGAAGCCTTTACAGTAGAGGTTTTTCACACCATCTGAAGTGTATTGCGAGGAAGATCACCGGGCCTACGTGCGGGGGAGGTACGCGACGATATCACGGAAAATAACATCGAACTCGGGCGTTGACGGGAGCGCCCAGGCAGACCTCTTGGCTAATGCTGAGAGGCGCGACATAACTAGTCGGGAAATGAAAAAGTTTGTGGAACTGCGCCAAAATCACCTCCCATCCAGAGCCAACGGCGTCGATCCACAAGCTGGTCTTTCAGCGGTGGGGGTTGGACATGTGGGACCTCTTGCCCATTGGAAAGGGCGGTGCAAATTCATCATGCGCGGTGGATTATTTCACAAAATGGGCGAAGCTCGACCTTTGGCTACTATCACGGAGCGAAGATCTGTGACCGTCTGGCGTTCCATAATATCTTGAGGGTTTGGTATCCCCGAGAAGTGCAGTGTCAAGCAATGGAAGCAATTGAAGTAATCACCAAGTTCGAGGGATTTTTTGTCTTTGAGCTCGGGATCCAAGAACTACTACTCGTCCCTAAGCTCGTCAAAATCTAATGGGCAAGCATAAGTCACCATCGGAACCTAAGCGGCGTTGAAGACGAATTAGAAGATCAAGGCAAATGGGTGGAATACCTCCCAAGGTATTGTAGGCATACAAAACTACAGCGCAAGTCGGCAACTCGAAACCCCATTACATACAGCTTTTAGCAGGGTGATAGCCCTGTCGAGATCGGATTAAAGTCCTAGGACCGGTGTGGCGTGGAACATAACGAGCTCTCGCCTAAACCTAGACCTCCTAGATGAAAGCGTGACCCGAGGTCTAAAGCGTCACGGAAGACTGCAAGGAAGGCAGTGACAGGAGTTTCACGACAAAAAAAGTCAAACCCGGGGGAGTTACAAGCACAGTGGGCGCTGAAGTCTTAAAAAAGCTCACGCGACGAGGAAAAAATCAGCATGGAAAACTAGGGCTTATTTAACTTGGAGGCCCCTATATCGTATCTCGCGTCGTCAGACCTGGCAATTACGAACTCTATACGGAAGAAGGAAAAGTTCTACCTCATGCTTGGAATGCTGAGCACCTTAAGCGTTTTTATCAGTAGACCTCGGATTGTAATCCTAAATAAAGTATCATCAGCTTTCAGATGACGGTTTGTTGTGTTTATTGATCATTTTTCTTGGTATCCTCATAAATTAAAAAGCCAGACATCTCGGTAAAAGAAAAAGAGACAGCTCGGCCAGGGAACATACGAGTAAATTACACACATCAGAATACACAAATTCATGCGCCAAAAAAAAAAAAAAATTTTCTTTATTACAGTAAAGGTACAATTGATTACAATGAGTAGTGCCATCCCTTACACCTCGGGAATAAGTAGTACAAGCAGTTCCCTCAAAAAAAAAAAAAAAAAAATCTCGAGAAAGAGAAAGAGAGAGGGAAAGAGAGGAAGAGATAGTGCGAAAGGGAAGGAAAAAGAGATGGAAAAGAGAAGGAAAAGGAGAAGGAAAGAGAGGAAGAAAGAGTGTGAAAGAGAAGGAGAAAGAGAAAGAAGAGGAGGAAGAAGAGAAATGGAAAAGCAAGATTAAAAAGTCTTCCTTAAGTACAATCAACCTCCCGATGCATTCCTTAGCACCTATTCATTATCGGATTCAAGAATAGCATAACTCCATAAAGGAGAACTAGGGAAAACACAACCCTGGCTGTGAAGAGGACCATCTGAACTCTAACGCCGGCCCGTAATCCCTGGGGCGGACCCCCTGCGAAGATGACCAAGCCTTGACGCTTCATCACGCGCGGATTCTAGTTGCGCCCCAAAAAAGGGAAGAAGGTTCGAAGTAGGAGCTCCTGATAGGCCGAAAACGTGATGTGTATATATGTACGCTTATGTGCGCAAGGTGTCACACAGCCAAGTAACATAAATAAGACTGGTACTGATATCGATCTACTGGGATAAGTGTGTCAATACGTAGATTGGCCTTTGAATATCTGATGTAAGCTTGAGTGACAGCCATCGATACCTGGATTTAAAATCAAACTAATCGCTCTTAATGAATTACTGTTGTGGAGACTAGTGGCTATGTCTCCCCGCCACTTTTTGAAGGGATTACTTCCTAGAGAAATTACTATTCATTTGATTCATGACTTATTGATGATGGGTTGATCGGGTTTACGAGATACCCTTTCTCGAGGTGTATCCGCCTATCTCGCTAGTAGGGTTGAGTGTATCTCTACCCCAACTCGATACTCTGAAACGCTTAAATGTTCTAACCTTAATCGCCACCCGTAATCGAACACATCTCTATTTACCGAGCTGGACCGAGGGCCGTCTATTCGGGATCCCCGACATCCTCATCTCTCGAATCTCTAGGGCATGCAAAGACAATCATACCAATGTTGGCCGACATCACCATGTAGATGAATCAGCGATATAGAACATACTAACAAGTCATAAACAATCGAATAATATAAAAATACGAATATTTAATCCATGCAATCGTGATGTGGTTCAACAACACCCTAGATATGGATCTAACATACCGAATGTGAGTACACAAATATTTAATCTATAAAAGATTTCTTATCCTAAAAGAAGCAAATAATAAAAGTAGGTTTCTTCTTCAATATCTAGGTCGCCGCGCTTCGATTTCAGGTTTCGCTCGCACGATCTGATCCTCAATTTCGGTCCCCTTGTTTTTAATGATGGAGAGAGCAAAACTCATACGGTTAACGCCGCTGACGCCTCAACGCTGGTGACGCCGCGACGTTGTCGCTTATTGAATTTTATTCTGCGGACCAACATCGCGACGCCGGGACGTCGCGACGCCTCGCCAAATTTTTACGACTTCTACCCTCTGCTCCAAAATGCTTTCGAAACCCCCGTTCCACCTGCAGTTCACACATAATACAAAAATAAGATGTCGGGCTATAGAAATACTTAATTAACTGTAAAATAAAGCTAAGACAATAAGACAAACGCGGGTATGGTATGAGTGTTTTAGGCACTTATCAACTCCATAGCGAAGAAGTCTCCATTTATAAGGAGGCCAAAGCCCTCGAAAAATCGCATAGTCGTTTCCGATTCTCCATGAACCGGCATTAAAGACGCCCAAATCTTTCCAAGAAGTGGAAGTCAAAATGTTTGTAGAGCTTAACACCGTAAAGGCCTCAGCGCTCGGGAGCCCAACAACTCGCCAGGTGAGCTTAATGTACCGTGAAGGCCTCGCCACCAAGAGCCTAACAGAACAATTTGTAGAGCTTACGCAAATGTGAAGGCCTCAACGCCAAGAGCCCAAAGAAATTGGGGCTTGCAGCTTAACAAACAGAAGGCCTTAGCGCCCCAGAGCCTGGGCTTGTTCGGCCATAGAGCGACAAATGTAGCGCCACAAGGCCCAGAGCCCAACCAAGCCGCTTTGAAGAGCTCAACTACTCAACTCAGGCAAATTAGCCCAGGAGCCAGTTCAGCTTAGGCATATCAGCCCATGGAGCCTCAATAGCTTAGTTTTGAAGAGCTCAACTGCTCAACTCAGGAAAATTAGTCCAAGAGTCGGCTTCACCAGCAGTATCAAATCTCATGAAGCCCGCGGCCCGCTGAGCTCAACTCGCTTAGGGAAGGCTGCAGTAGCCACAGAGCGGCCCACCAAGCAGAATAGCCCATGGAGCCTCAATACCATTGGGAGGAGCCTAATCAAGCCAAATCAGCTCAAGTGCCCCAAGAGCCGTCTCACCAGTGGATAAAGCCCACTGAGCCTCAGAGCCTGGCCAAGAGCCCAACCGCCTAATTCAGCCATATAGCCACGAAGCCGCCTAACCAGCATATCGCCATTATTGGGAGCCTCAAACGACTCAGCTTTAAAGAGCCTAACCGTCAACTCGTGCCTCAGAACCCGTAAGCCGGGCCTTCAGCCTTAGGCAGATCAGCCCATGAAGCCCCGGGGGCCGGTCTCGAGTCAGCAGGCTTTCCCCGAAAGCTCCTGAGTCAGCTGAGGCCTCTTGACCAGCTCAACTGGGCCCCGAGCCGTTAAGCTCTACAAAGCCCGCCCCAAGAGCCCAAGCAGCTTTGCGTAGCTTAACACCAGAAGGCCTGTTTCGTGAGCCCAACAAGCCGCTTGCGTAGCTGACAGTCTGTGAAGGCACAAAGGCCTGTGAGCCCAACCAGCCGCTTTGAAGAGCTCAACTGCTTCAACTCAGTAAATTAGCTCAGAGCCGCCTCAATTTTAGGTATATCACACCCCAATGGAGCTCAATAGCTTAGTTTTGAAGAGCCTGAACCGCCAACTCGTAGAGAAAATTGTCCAAGAGTCGGTCAAATTCTCAAAGTGTGAATGTACTGAGCCATGAAGCCTCACGCCCGGGCCAGAAATTTCAACCGCAGGAAGTGCCATATAGCCACGTAGCCGCCTACCGCAGACAGCCTACTGAGCCTCAACAACTCGCTGAGAGCCTAATCGCTTCAAATCAAAGCCTGCGCCCCATGAGCCGCCCGCCGTGGATAAGCCCACTGAGCCTCGCAGCTTCGGGCTTTGAAGAGCTCAATCGCTTCAATTCAGCCATATAGCCACGGCTAGCCTAACTCGTGCATATCAAAGACATGTAGCCTCACCGCTTTGAAGAGCCTAACCGGCTTCAACTCGTGCCTTGAACCAGGCTGGCCAGCCTTAGGGCAGACAACCATGAGCTTCTCGGGGCCGCCCAACTGGTGAGCTCAACCCGCTCTAACTCAGCCCGGGTAGCCCAAGAGATGTGAGATCACCAGTAAAGAATACCACGGGAGTCCCAAGAAATTCAGCTTTAAAGAGCTCCAACCACTAACTCAGCCCTGGGAGCTCAGAGACAAGCCTCACCAGAAAGAATCACGTGATCCCTCACTACTAGTTTGAAGAGTTTCCCGCTTGCTCAACAAGGTCATGTACTCTAGAGCTGGCCTAGCCTGGGCTTGCTCAAATAAGGTCAAGTAGCCTAGAGCCCAAGCTTCAGCTCGCGCTGGCACTAACCCACCTGAGTCCTCGCAGCCTGGCCAAAAGCCTATCCACTCAACTAAGGCTGTGAACCTGCTGGCTGGGGTCAACAAAGGTGAGCAAGACAAGGAACTAATTAGGGTAAAACGATGATAGAAAATGGGGTACTATCAAGACAACATTACAGATCCCGCTGCTCGAATCTCCGACAAAAAAATAACAACAACAAACAGGCAACAGCAAAGCAAACAAGCAAGTTATGAAGGAGTTCGGATGTCGAAGAGGGCAAGAGTGAAGAAGGGAGCGAGACTCCAGCCGAAGTGTTTGTCTCTACGAAACAATATGCGGAAAAGGACTCTTCCGCCTCCTCATCACTAGGGATGTCGAAGTTAAAGTCCAAGCCCGAGTAGGCATTAGCGACCTTCCTTTTAAAGGCAAGCCATCCAGAAGCCCATTGAGTGCAGGCCTCATTCCTCAAGCTCGCTATAAGCTCAAAATCCCTTTGAGGCTACCCGGAGTTTCTTGCCTTTGAAGATCCGCCGCAATCCACGCTCCCTGTCAAGCGTTCAATAGAAGCACCTTTCAGAAGCTTCGCGCTTGAGCTCCATCTACTTGTGTTGCTTTATTCTTGTGACTCGTCTCATGAGCACGCGGCTCTTCCTAGTTGCATGAAACCATGCAGGACGATTGTGGCTCATCCACAACTATCGAAGCTCGGTGGCAGCCTGCCGGCCAGTCACGCCTCAATGAGTCATCTGAGGCAGCCGCGGCTTGTCCCGGCTTCAGAAGCTCGACCTCGGCCACTCTTAAGCTATCTCGGGCCTTTCTCACCACAAGCCAAGGCCGTCATGGTATGCCCCAACCTGACTTGCTTCACGGCCTCCTCCGTCATACACTGCACTCGAGCTCACAGTTCACCTCGCTCAGAGGTGAGAGCAGCCACTCTCGCTTTATAGGTTATGGCGGCTTTGACGTGGCCTTCGTTCAATCTGGCCTTTTTGGCCAAACTCTTCAAATGGGTACCACTTGCCGACGCCCAACACGAAGTCAACACCCAACTCAAGTTAAAGTCAGACACAACAAGACACGGGAACTTACAGAGGCGACCCCTTGAAGGGATAGAGCCAAGGCTTCCTCAACAGGTAGGGCACCCGACCTCTTGATGTCAGAATCCCTAAGGATGGACGAGACCACGCCAGTCACAAGCTCAACATTGAAGATCAAGAAATTTCCATCTCCGTCAGCTTTGGGGCGCTTCCTCCTCAACTCTTCCGCCCTCAAACGGAGGCTCAGTGGCCCTCCCTGAGGAATCTCTAGCCTTGGCAGCAAAACCAGGACGGAGCTACGAACTCGGGGCTTTAGGAGGGTTGGCCGGAGGCAGCGACACTCGCCCCTGCACTCGGGCATGGGTAGAAGGCGATGACGAGGACGTCCCCAACTTCGGGACTTTACTCTAGGCCGGGCGACCTTCTTCTCGCGGAGTCCGGAGTCTCTCCGCTCTACACTCCGGACCTCGGCAAAGATCTCCACTCCCGGGCTCGTAAGCCTCCCTTAGTGGGCTCGGGCAACGGAGGCCCGACGGAGAAAACTTCATAACGGAGGAGGGAGAGGGCCTCAAAGTAGCAGGGCGGGAGGACCTCGAACTTGACGACTGAATATCTGACCCGATGCTCGCAGCAAGCCACGAAAGACACTCGCCAACTTCCTTGCGACCTCATATTCGGGCCAGATCAGACGCAACACTAAACGCGGCAACCTAATGCAGCAGAAATAGGGATACCCTAGCGACTTACAAAAACTAGATCAAACTAAACCAAAGTAAAGCTCAAGACTTCGTGAGTGGTCCGCATGCCCGACGCCTGCTGCATCTTCCTTGTCAACAGGGTCGTCTAACCGCGCCACTAACAAAAAAGTAACGCTCTTTCCAAAGACGGTGGGAAGATGGGAGATCCGAGATGATTAGAGGAGTGTCGGCATGCCTAGATAGATAAAGAAAGCCCTCGGCGGCTTCCTTCGCACTAAAAAGGTCCAAGAACAGAGTTATACTGGGAACACCTAAGCCCTTGTCTTAAAGAAAGCACCACGCCCAAACTGCACACCCTGTAAATTACGGTAAAGCCGACAGTGTGCGTACGTTGAAATGTTGCAAGACCCTTTTTATAAAGGGGTGTAGAGGGAAACGGAGGCCATTGTCGAAGGCCACCTCGAAGAAGCATACCATCTTGGGTACTTGGACCACGTAGGAGGTCAAAATATTGGGAGACCATACCCGGACACAAAAAGGGGGCCTATAACGCCTCGCAAAAGTTTCTTCATACAAAGGCTCGACCCTGCTAGGCCCCACTACAAGAGCATTCTGCATGACCGACTTTAGATATTCCGATCCCACGGGGTACTTAATCTCGTCAATTCTACCCTTGCCTTTATCCAAGGGCAGAGGAGGTTCCCCCGGGATGTCTCGGTGCTAAACTGCCAAACGACGAGGCACCACTGGCTCGCCCCTAATCGGATACAATAGAAGAGTCACCCCCATGCGCAAGGAAGAAGAGCGACCCGGACCCATAAGAGTAACAGGTAGTAAGAGTAAGACCTAACCAATCTAGCCCTAGCGCCTCACTATATTACTCGAAAAGACAAAGAAGGAAGAAAGACGCACCCGTCCCAAGAACAGAACGAAAAAGGCTACCTCGAGCAAGGTATCACAAAGCGCAGGAACTCCGCACGGAAGGTCTGAACGAATGTTAAGGAAAGGGAAACCCGAACTTGCAGAGAAACAAAAAGGCTTCAAGATCAGGGGAACACAAGGCGAACGGTCAGAGGATGTTTTCAGAAGAAACTGAAAGAACTGGAAGAAATGGGAGCGAAAACCGAAAAGTTATCATTGTCATAGGACATATGACGACGACAAAGCCCTAACCAAACCAAATTTCGAGCAACACGCAAGTCGCACCCGATTCAAGAAATGATACGTACCTCGGACACGCCGTCGCACACGCGGTCGTGGCAACCGACAGTGTTTAAAATAGCGCCGTAGCTCCACGCCACAAGCCCTCCATGGAAAAAGCTAGGGTCCTGAAACGCCAAAGCCCCAGCACCGCCCAAAACGGAACTCAGCCGTTTCGCCCTGCGCTGCCAATTAACATACTAACTAAATCCTATGTCCTCAGAATCAAATTAAATCTCACCAAGAAGGGAAGTAGGATAATTCCTAATAACAAATTTTATCCTCAGAATCAAACTAACCACCAAGAAGAGCAGATAATTCCCAATAACAACTTATCTTGTAAATTAAACCGAATCTCACCAATGAGGGAAGTAGGATAATTCTCAATAACTGCTCCCTCATTATCCCTTATTAATCCGATAGCGATAAAGGCAGAAAATACCCCATCCAATGGGAAAGAACTTTATCACCCTCCAATTGGGGGAAAACATATGCTATAAATACCTGCATCACCCCATCTGAAAGGCATTTAACATCTCGCCCCAAAGGGCCAATCTATTCTTTCTACGTAAGAGAACCGACTTAGGCATCTGAGCGACACCCGCCAAGCCCCGCCGATTCTCTGCTTGTTCAGAGGAGTCCAACGCCCGTGAGCTGACCGGTCCAACGACCCCAACACGCTCCAAACACCCCGCGCCCGTTGAAAATGCATCATCATAGTACATAAAAATAATAATAATAGTTTAATTGATTGTAATTATTTATTTAAAATTTTAATTAATTTTATTTAACAAAAACAAATTATTTTTTTTATCAGGTCATGAGGTGTCTTGAGTGGGTTCGTGAACACACGAAAGATATATTTAAGTCATATCACACCCAAACTAATCTTCATTAGAGCTAGGATGGACCACAAGGACGATAAAGCTCTACCACATAACACAACTACATTCTTAGGGCTCAAACTCGACACCTCTAGTTAAGTTAGTAGAAACCCTAACCATCTCACTTACATATTTGGTGGTTTTAACAAAAGCAATATATAAGAATAATTATAATTATTATAATAGTTTATGGTAAGTTAGACATTAAAAGTAATTTAGTCTCTATCTTCAAATTCATCTTTAAATTAATTTAAATAATAATTTATTATTATAATTTTCGCCAAAATGTGTTATTAAAAATATTATAACTAAACTAACATTTAATATCATATCCGGAATATAAAAAATATTGATATTTGTTTAAAAAAAAATATCAATATTACAATTAAACATAAAATCTCAATTAAGCAAATAATAAGTAACCCACTTTCCCTCATTTAGTAGGAAGTTAATAAAATTTTCAAAAATTCCCCCCTTCTTTCTCACTTCTCCCTTCCCTTCGTCTTGTCTTTCTTACCCTCAAGCATACCCTTGTTAACAGGCCTTCATAACGCCACAACTACAGTCATCAAAGGAGAAAGATGACATTCATCGTGGTCCAAAAGGGCTTCTTTTTTTTTAAAGGTCCAAAAGGCCATATTTAAACCTGAGAAAAAGGAAAATTGTAGAAAAATGATTAAAGCGCTGAGAGAGTGGAGGATTATGGTCATTTTGGAAATGATAATTATATTAGTGCAATTGCAGGAAACCAACTTTTTTAACACATTATCCTTTCAACCTCTTATTAGTCCGATTGTCACTGTATTCTATTTTCCCAATGAAAAAAAATAGGACTGTTTATATTTACAATGATTCACCTGAAGTTTCATCATCAAATGATTCACGGTCATAGATAATGATAAACATTGAAGGATAATAGACTCTAGGTAATAGATAAAGAAGTAAACACACATACATAGAGACACAAAATTGGTAATGCGGTTCGGTAATAACCTACATCCGGCGCCGGTTCTCGTAATGCAGCGATTTTACTATATATTACCTCAGATTACATCACGGCCTTGCATGGTACAAAGTTCCTCATTTCTCATCGGCTGCCTTCTCCTAATTCTCTCATTAAATAAATACAGACAACTCCTTTATTTTCCCTTTCACAACATCTGAACTACTACAAAGCCCAATCACTTCTTCTCAAAGAAGTGGCAAGACTGCTCACCATCATGAATAAGAGCAGTACATGTGATAGCTATTCCAACCGTGGATAGCTTCCCAATCAATCTCTCTTGTGTGCCTTCACAATTAGATCACCTATTTGAATCTCTGCTGAATTGTACAACGCAACCTATACTTATAGCCGCAAGAAGCCCTTGTGTTTCAATATTCCAAGAGATTCGATTTCCATCCTTGTTCGTCAAGCCATACCATATTTGTAAGGGTAGAATATCACCTTTCCAAAAGTGAGAAAAATCATATTTCGCCTCAATCTCTAGATTTGATTTTCTTAATCTTTCCTTAGATTAATTTTACCTTTGATTTCTTTCTAAAACCGTCATAGGGAATATCTGCCGAAAAATCCACTAGCCAAATCCATGTTGTTCCAATAAAGGTAAGAGAAGTTTCACTTACCATTTAGCTCTCCAACTGCAGAAGAGATGATATTTATTTTTGACAAAGAGCAAGGCCAATCCAATATCTACAACAATCTCCCCCTTTAGAATTCTTTGGCAAAAATAAATTAGAAATAGCAAGTTCTAAAGCCAACAGAAGGTTAAACACAAAATGAGTTCGAAAGCCACGCAACTACGATTCATTAGGAGATGCAACTTTCCATAAACGAACTGTCAATTCTAATTAGGGACTGAAACAAGAACTAATAAAACTAACGATGCTTGATCAAAACAAAACTTCCAAACCAGAGTCAAACCAGAAAATGTAAACCAAAACATCAGCGAGCTGTTCGAGAAGAGAACTAAGCAAAATCACATATATCTCCCCCTGTTTTTGTAAAGAATCGCCAAAACGGTCAAGTAGAGTCAAGGACCTGAGGCAGGAGTAGGCACTGAATCCAATCCACCATCCTGAGGAGCACCAAAGGAGGCAACCTGAAGTTCAGCAATCCGAGCGGATACCACAGCAAGACGGGAGTTAGTCGAGGCCAAGATAGAATCAAGACGATCATCATGTGACACGCCAGCAAACGCTACTCATCGTGCCACCATGAAAGCAGAACAGAGTGAGCAACAGATGAAAGAGGAGCACAGGATTGTGGAACATCTGCAGAAACAGGCGGAGAAGCGAGTACAGGATCAGCAGAAGACATAATTAACGGGCTCAGAGGGTCACTGACCAACCGAAATATCTGACATATGCTTCCCCTGAAAGAGTTTGAAGTTGAGACGAATTGATCCAGGAGACCTATTGAAGCAATCAGAGCTGTGAACGGCCGAAGGGAGCTAAGGATGCGGATCCACCGCACTGCTTTTCGTACCAACCAGCGTGTTTAACTGAGGAGGAGGGTTGGGACTTGGGAGTAGAGGTTGTCTGGCTAGATGGGCCGGCGATTTCTGGGTTCATATTTTTTGTGTGGCCAGAGCTGGAGAAACGAAATTCGAATACACCAGTGCTTATTAAATTTCGGTACGACAGGCTTCAGGGCCATCTTAGGCCAGGTTGGGCCAGCCCACTTGGCCCGTTTTTTATTTTAAATATTTTAATGACTATATATTATTTTAATTACAAGAATATTACTTATTATAAAAAAATATAAAAATAGTTATTATAGGAAAAACTATTAAATAATTGTTTTTAATAAAAATAAAATAATATTAGTATGAAAAATAATTTTAAAATAAACAAATACATATAAATATAACAATAATAATTTATATAATCTTGCAAGAACATGCTAATAACTATAAGATTTAAATAAACTTTATTTTACAAAATATAAAATTTATAAAATTGTTATTTATTATTATTTTTAATATTTTAATGTCGGACTCATTTTGACCTGATCTCATAATATCGAACTGAACTAACCAAAAGTGGATCGAATTGACCCAACTTATTTTGACCCGTAAATCTAATAGACTCGACCCATTTGGGTCGAATCGACCCGTTTCCAGTTATATTTGGAAGCTTCTATGAAGGAAAGCATTTCCCTCATATCATTCACACTAGAGGTACTTTTCTACCTTCCATTCCTACGTTAAATCATTACAAGTTGAATGGTCTTTTTGACAAGCTGATGGTAAATTGTTTTAATATGAATTTTTAATTATTTAATAGCCTATTCTTTATTAAATGTATATTGAATTCAGTTAATTAGTTCCTGTATGCTGTAGAGGTTTCCGGTTCTTATCTTTTTTGTTAATATATTACTATTAAGGGATAGAAAAAAAGCGATTCAATTAATTAACATTTAGATTCATCCTTTTTTTCTTTATTTGGTGAAGGAAGACCATAATAAAACATGAATATTACATTAAGATTGAAACGAGAACCACAATAATCTTCATAACTAATATTTACATTATCTTTAAAAAAATTTGACCATCAAATACTAGAATCTAAGATACCAATACCTTTTTTGCTAGATAGTTTATGTGACGCCCCAAATCCGGGGTGTCCGTTGACTACCCGTCAACCTGCGGAAAATCTATACATCTCGTTTCACGAGACGCATACCTGAGTAAAACTAGCCTCTTGGGCTCACAAACCAATACTCAAATTAAATACCTTAACTATATTCTCATAGTTTTCATGCTTGTTCTACAAAAAGATTTATACATATTTACAAAATATTTTAAAGCCACATTTCCGGCTTTTTCTCAATGTATACCTCATCAAGCAGATCGCCTTCCATGGGCCTCACCTCAGCTTGTCCACGATCACGAGCAGCCCGCAGGTACCTCCTACGCAAGCATCTCCCACCTAAAACAGATACGAATCAAGATATAAACAATCAATCACATTCCATACAATTAATTTCTATATGAAATGTCTATAACATGCATGAAATGTAACCCTCATGCTCATGACTCAAGTCCCAACCGACTCCTCACACTTGAATGCCAAGCGTGACTAAAACCCGTCACACACTACGACTAAACCATCGGACACCCTCCAATTTTATTTATCAAAACCTGATTTTGATTCTTTTCCTTTATTTTTGTGGGCAACGGATTTCCGGGTTTACACCGTAGGACGCCGCACGCCTTTTTCAACATTTTCACGAACTTGCATCATTTTAATCATGCCTAACCGCGAGCAACCCGTGACTTTCACTCGGGGGACCTACCCCCAACTTGTCTTCGCCCAAAACATGTAATTTATCATTTTGATCATTTACACACCGTGAATCTCTACCTCGACTTTATCCCCATCTTTCCTGAGCTCACCCACCCACCGGTACATCGATGAATAAACCTTACTCCCGCACCCACACCCGACCCGTGACGCGATGGACCGCGCATATTAAATGCATGACGCTAATGCATTTTTCCTATGTTACATGCATGAATGAGCACTGCTACGAAACATTTACAAACCACAAAATTATAATTTATACTCCATAATCTACCTATGCAAAACATATTAATACATCAAAAAGCATGCATCAATATAACATTTCCACACGCATAAGAGTTCAAGCAAGCCATAATGATACAGCAAGGCCTCAACTTGGAACTATTTTCTCCAACATGGTACCTCACGGCCCCCTTCACAAACATGAACCACATTGGTTCCAATCATTGTCATCTCATCAACAAATCACAAATATCTAGAAACTTCGCCTAAGAAACCCTAACTCCCATACCATGCAACCGGTCACGAAACCATACCCCAGTCCCAAGGCTTAGAACTAATTCATGGTCTCATGGCCTCCCCATAAGCAACCCCTACCATTATAAAGCCCTTAGTGGTAAAAGTAAACCAAGTAAGTAAAATATCCTACCTCTTGGAGTTTGAAGAAACTTCCCAAAACCTGAGTCCACGGCTGCCCTCTCCGTGAACAACTTCCCTTCTTGTCCCCAAGGAACTGAATGTTGATCTCCTACTAACCTAGAGAGAAGGAGTGACACTCTCTCTCTAAAAAATGAAGAACAAAGCCTTCTGCATCTAATTTCCTTCTTCCTCTCCACGTTTTACTTTCCTTTGTTTTATTCCTTACTTTTGCTTTTCTTTCCTTTTTGCTTTTCTATTTCTTTATTCTCATTTCTCATCTCATTTCTCTTTCACTTTCTCTTTTCTCTTTTCCCTTCTCTCCTCCTTTTTGGAGAAATCATCATTCGGTCAATGGGTAGGAAATTGCCTCCCCATTTCCTCAAGTCTCACATGTGGCCATAAAATTTCCATCATTTTTCCTTACCATAATTTTATGACATCACGCCTCGTTTCATGACATGAACACAAATCAAAATCTCGCCATGGCTAATTGCGAAATAATTTCCTTTATGCCAAGTGTCACACTTATGGTGCCATGTGCACTTATCTTATTACAGTCATCCGACACCCCACGACCAAAAACGTGAAATCCCACCACCTTTAATTCAACGAAATTCGCCGTGGTAGCTAAATTTGCGGAGACGATTTCAACTGAGAAGTCCGCTTTGTCATCCGAGATCTAGAAAAATTTCTGATTTACCGAATTACGATTGTCTCTTTAGAAAATTGGAATTTTCTCGTCTTACAACTAGAGTTCATTGATACTTAAAACAGTTCATATGGTTTACTTTTCACTATGAACTGTGCATTATATCTGTTTAAAAAGAAAATGCTCAACAGGGGGCGGTGCCTGACCTTAACCTTCTCGATCAAACAGAACCCCATCCGAGAACAGGAATTGAGAGGGAGAGCTGCCCCATCTGACACACCCCGATCAATTTTAGGCCAGTGATTACGTCAGGGGTCTTTTGAGGGGTTTACATGACAGCCCCGGATAGGTGTGCGTTTGAGCGAGGAAAGAAAATGCCCAGGTGGGTGGAGTCCTTTTGGGCCTTTTGAGATTTACATAAAACCAAGATTGGTGTGCATTTGGGCGAAGAAGGTATTCTGGTTGGTGGGAGTGTCTCTTTGGGCCTTCGGCCTTGAACGGGAACCACGCCTGCCGATACCAGCACATTTTGGATCAATTTTTTTGTTTGGGGCTGCTGAATTTCTTAGTGTTGGAAAAATGGGTTTGAGCACAATAATTTAGCTATCTTTGAGCTAAAATTACATTGGGTCCCATAAAGCTTTTTTGGTGGGTCCACATGGGAATGTGTTCTCCTCCATGAGAGATGAAGATCATATATTGAGTTCAGCTGAAACCATTAAGGAGTGAATTAGAAATTATGCTCCAATTTTCCTGCCCAGAAAGCAGTGGCTGAGGTTTAAAAGCGTGGAAAAGCTTGTGTCGCACATCGGATGGGAGCAGACTTTTAAAGTGCCATACGCCCCACTTTGTAGTTGGGTTTGGGCCCCGAGGGCACCGAGTTTTTATGGAAGGAGGACCTAGCTGTGTTTGGTTCTGCAAGCGCGCGCCGCCCGCCGGGTTCGTGTTAGGTGTTGAGCGAAAGCCGCTCACGGCCATGCGATTCGCCGTGACAGACCTTGGCCTCAGGCTTCATGATTGTTGTGAGCAGACATTATCAGCCTTCAAGCTTCATGGTAGCATGGGGTCATGAAGCGGTCTATATAAAGGCCACACCTTGACTCATTTGACATAAAAAATATACATATTCATTTATCATTCATTATCATATGTTTGAGAGGCGGGATTACGCAAGCAGGTTCGGTTCGACGACCAACAAGCGAAGTGCTTCGATTGTTGGGATATCATTTCATCTGAAGGCAGTTACGGGCACCGAGCACCCGCTGCGAGGCGATAATTATCTTAAAGGAGATTGTGTCCGACAAGACTTGATCTGCAAACAGGTTCTCATTAATTTAATCTCTATTATGGTTTCCCTGCAAACAATTTCATATACTCGGTTTGTTCTTGTTCTATTTCTGATCTTGAAGTTCTAACAATCTTGAAGCCGATTATCGTTTTATTCTTGATACCTTTGCTGAGTTTGCAAGCCGATTAATATATACGTTTGAAGGCACTGCTGTGATTTTCTTACATCTTGAAGCTAGTAAACCATTCTCTTTTCTTTGCATATTTTTGTTTGCAAAACTTTCCGTTACAGTGCATTGGTTTGTTTGCAAAACATTACGGTTATATTAATTTTGATATCGATCTGATTAATGGATTACGGTTTGCGTTTTGTTGCAAAACGATGCATTTTATATTAATTTTTTGTCTCGATCTGATCTGGGTTACGATTACTGCGTTTTGTTTACCAAAACGATACATTTATGTTAATTTTTTTACTCTTGTACGTTTTTTTTTAATATAGAAAACAATACGTTTTTTTCTTCGATTAATAGTTCTGGATATTACCTTTGGTTAATTTAGGCTTAATTTTTGGCTTGAACTTGATTCTGAGTATACGAAGCTGTTGCATTGGGTTGATTAATTTTAAACATTGATATCGGTTTACATACATATTTGCTCGAGATTTGTTTGCCTTTGGATTTAGTAATTTATTTTTAGATATGATCTGGGTTAAGAATACAAAACTGTTTAATATGTATTTTTCTTGCTTGTGTTCTTTGTTCTTACATATAGACAACACCTTTTACCATAATTTGTATATATAAGTTGATATATGAGTTTATATATAAGTTTTAATTAACAGAATTCGGTTTTGAAAATCTGTTTGGTTGTAATATATTTTATTTGTTTTGCTCAGAATTTGGCTAAGCAATTTTTTTTGACAACATAATCTGTGAAACATTTATTTGTGCTCGAGGAATTTGGCTAAGTCGTTGTTAATTTTAAGATCTCATTTTTGTGAGCATTGCGGTATTCAAAGCGGTTTTTTATTTAACATTGGCTGATTAATTTAGTATTATATCTTTGTTTGAGAAACATAAATTGAGTTGATAAGGTATTCTCATTCTACCCCATTATTGGTGTGCCTCCTCAATAGCCGTTATGGCGATAGTATGAGTCATGGAGAGAAGGCTGGAAAAGTTCAATGGAAGGCTGGAAAGTTCAATGGGCAGAATTCAAAGGTGGCAACCAAGATGTTTGTTCTACGACTATGAATTTGGCAGTTTTATCGAGAGGATGCTCCGCATTAAAGGAAGATGAGACTGACAGGCCCGAGTGGTTGCCATTTATACAAAAGTATGGAAGCATCTTGGAATTTCTTGTGTCGGAACTACCTCTTGAATGGCTTGAGCTGACCTGCTTGTGCCTCTTGTGTGTGTTGTGTGCCTTTTATCACCTTGAGAACTTTTGGGAATCAGCAGACTGAAAAATACAAAGCCCAGGATGCAAGGCTCAAAAAGTTTAACAATGTATTTGGGGCCAGACTAAAGATGCTTGATTCGAGGCGTGATGTTGAGTTCAAGAATCTACAGTGATTCGCGACGTACATGGGGGATCATCTCGGTGATCATTCATTGACACAGTTGTTGGAAGAATTGCACTGCTGGAGAAAAGATCATAATTTTCAAACACGGCGGAAGGGCCTGACGAACATTGAGCGAAACAGGAGACAATGGTGTCAGGAAGAGGCCGGCGGGGGCTGGATCAGGAGCGTGTGCCAGCAGACAAGGGAGTGGACCTCTGAGTCACATAGAGAGAGCTGTGCGATTCGGCGTTCTAAAGTTAGGCGAAGCTGCCACCTTTTGTGTTTGATTTGTCGTAGTCGCGAGGAACTAGGGAATCAGAAGAAGAAGCGCCATCAAGCCAATGTGGTGAGTGAGCGATGTTTCAAACATGAACCTCTCCCGTAGTCTCCGAGGTGAACTCACGGCAGTGAATACCAAGGAATGGTGGGTGGGACACAGGGCCATCATTATGTTTGCTCAGATAAGAAGATGTTCTCATCATATCAAACCATAGATAATGGAGAACAACTTTATGGGCAACCTCTTCTTCCAAGGTTGCGTCAAGGAAGGTAGTATCAAGATGACATTTCCGCAAGGAACTTATTTCCTCAATGATGTGTTGCATGTGCCAGAAATTCGAAAGAATCTAGTGTCTAGATCATTGCCGAGTAAGAAGGGCTTCAAGGTTTGTCTCTTGCACAACTTCATCCTCTCCAAAATGGGATGTATGTGGGAAAGTAGTACATGAGCAACGGGGCTCTTCAAAATGAATGTAATGACCGGCCAGACTTATTAAGAATATCAATAAAGAGCACGTCTTCGCTTATGCTTGAATCTTCAAATGTGGCATGGTAGACTAGGACATGTTAATTATGATATCAAGAAATTAATTAATATGGAATGTTTGCCTAATTTTAAATAGATCCAAATCATAAATGTGAGATCAGGTGGAATCTAAACTTACAAGAACTTCCTTCCAATCAATCAAAGAAGTAGTGAACCTCTTGAATTAATATTCAGATATATGTGATCTGAAATTTATTCAAACGCGAGGTGGTAAGAAATATTTTCTTACATTAATTGATGATTGCACAAGATATTGTTATGTTTACTTATTGAGAAGTAAAGATGAGACATTGGAAATGTTTCAACATTTCAAGAATGAGGTAGAGAACCAACTTGATAGAAAGATCAAGGTGATAAGAAGTGATAGAGATGGTGAATATGAAGCACCTTTTGGTGATTTTGTTCACAACATGGTATAATACACCAAACGACTGCACCCTATTCACCTCAGAAAAATGGGGTTGTTGAACGTAAGAACAAAACTTTAAAAGAAATGATGAATGCATTACTATTAAGTTCGATCACTCTAAAATTGCAAAGCAATTCTTTCCGCAAATTATATTCTCAATCGAATATCTCACAAGAAACCAATAAATCCCCTACTTAGTCGTGGAGTATGCCCACATCCTTCTTACAAATACTTAAAAGTGTGGGAGTGTTTGGATAAAGTGGCGGTACTTATACCTAAAAAGGTTAAAATAGGACCAAAAAACAAATTTGATCAGGTTTTCATTGGTTATGCATAATAGTGTATATCGCTCGATTCATAATCGAAATTATCATATGCAATGCCAACACCACTATCGAATCATAGAATGCATATTTTTGAAAAATGTATTTATTTACAAATCCACACAGAGTTCGAACTCAAGTAAAAGGACTAATGATATCAAGAATAGGTAGTGTCAAGGCCAACAAGATGATGGCTTAACCTAGACGTTAAAGAAAGAACTAGAACGCCAAAATCTTGGTCCGCATTTCTTAACGACTTATTAGAAGATGAGCCTCAAAGCTTTAAGGAAGCTATGCCGAGCCCTCAAGCCCATATCGAAAGAGGCTATAAACGATGAAGTAGAATCCATTTTTCAAAATCATACGTGGGAACTAGTGGATCTTCCACCTTGTTCAAAACCTCTAGGATATAAATGGATATTCAAGAAGAAAATGAAAGCAGATGGATCTATTGATAAATATAAAGCCAGATTGGTTATCAAAGGTTACAAGCAAAAAGAAGGCTTGGACTATTTCGATACCTATTCACCAATAACAAGAATATCATCCATTCGAATGTTAATAGTTATTGCGTACTATACACAAATCTCAGATACATCAAATGGATGTAAAGACAACTTTCTTAAATGGTGACCTGGATGAAGAAATCTACATGGAACAACCCGAAGGGTTTATTGTTCCAGGTCAATAAAAGAAAGTTTGTCGGCTTGTTAAATCCCTTTATGGATTAAAGCAAGCTCAATCACGATGGCATGAAATTTGTGATGTAATGATGACAATGGATTCAAAATCAATGAGTGTGACAAATGTGTATATGTTAAGAACACCGACGATGGATTTGTCATTATTTGTCTCTATGTTGATGATATACTCATCATGGAGGTAGCAATAATGAAATCATTAAAACTACGAGAAATGTTCAGCGATAAGTTCGGCATGAAAGACTTAGAGTATTCTTGTGTATGCTTGGGATAAAGATCTCGAAACATTAGATGGACTAATATTATCTCAATCACATTACATTGAAAATTCTCAAAAATTTAAACAAAATGATAGCGATCCAGTAAGAGAACACGCATAGATGTAATCTACATCTATTCGAAAATAATGGCGAAAAGCCTTTCCTGCGAGAATATGCCTGAAAGCAATTGTGGCTGATGTATGTCATGAATTGTACCATCCGAGACATAAAACTACTTATTTGTCGATAAATTGAGTAGATACAGTAATCTAAATTAGGACCATTGGAAGGCAATTGTTAGAGTTTTGAGGTATTTAAAATACACAGCCCATGGATTGCCTTTTCAAAATATCGGCGTGCGAAGGATCTTGTGGCGTGGTGGATATCAGGCACGGGCTGAAGTCCGCAGTGGCTATCTGTTACACTTGGTGGTGGAGCGGTGTGAAATCTTCTAGCGACATGCATTGCTAGATCCTGATGGAATTTGAGTTTATTGCCTTTGGATAAAGTGGTGAAGAAGCTGAGTGAAGCCGTCATTTGCTAGAAAGATATTCGATATGGCGCATGACACATTGCACGCTATGCGCATTCATTTGTGATAGTCGTCGGCGATTGGAAGAGCACGTGAGTCATATAGCGGTAAGTCTCATTGTATTAAGTCGAAGACATATCTGCGTAAGACGCTTCTCTCAATAGTATTATGACCATTGAATACATAAGGTCGAAGAGAACATTGCGGATCTGGTAACGAAGGTTTGACGAGGAAGCGAGTAAGTAAATCATTTAAGGGAATGGGTTCAAAGCACATGCACTAAAGAATTCGCCCGAGAATAGCGACCCGACTACTTATTTGGAGATCTAGATGCAGGTTCGAAAGGGACAACCGAATTTTGTGTGACTCATTGAAGATCACTACGGAGAATAAATCTCCTACTCATTCCTATAATCATAATAGTGATGCCTGCAGCGTTGAACAGGGTAAGCTACGCTTTTAATGATTCTTATATCATGTTAAAGACAAGTGGGGTATAGCAAAATACCTTAAGAAGTACTTTATGTAGTGAAGCTGAAGTAGGTTCTATGAGAATGATAGGCTACATTAAACCAGGAATTGTTCAGGGCCGAAATGAACACAACTAGTGAGAACAGTAATCGAGGAAAGATTGTATCGTGAATGTTGTGTCTTGGTTTACCGCGAATGATTGAGCAGTTGAGACATCATGTTCAGCGATCAATCGATAACCCTGATAGCATTTCCGCGAGGGAAGGTTGAGCGCGAAGCTACCTTCCTCTATCTGAAAAAATTTCAAGCGAACTCTCTCTCTTAGTGTCGACATGTCATTTCGCATTAATCTCGGTCGATTTCATTCATGTGGGGATTGTTGGAAAAATGGGTTTATTATGATAATTTAGCTATCTTTGAGCTAAAATTACATTGGGTCCCATAAAGCTTTCGGTGGGCCACATGGGAATGTGTTCTCTCCCGTGAGGAGATGAAGATCATATATTGAGTTCTTCAAGAAAACCATTAAGGAGTGAATTAGAAATTTGCGCCGACATCGCCGTGAAAGCGATGGCCAAAGGTTTAAACGTGGAAAGGCGTGTCGCATCGGATGGGAAGCAAAGACATTTAGAATATAAATACGCCCCTTGTAGTTGGGTTTGGGCCCACAAGAACATACGGGATTTTGTGGAAGGGGAGGACTGGCTCATGCTTGGTTCACCACGCATCGCAGCCGTATCAGAAGCGGGCACAGTTCATGTTCGAACTAGCTTAAACTCACCTTTTGGCATCAAAAGCGGCGCCGTTTTTTGCGTGGGATTCTGGATTGGGTGATGCATCTTCTCCGGAAAACTGCGGCGTGTCTGTTCGCCCGTGAGCGAGACCACGACCCTTCAAGCTTCATGATGTTCGGTCGACGGACCGCGACCTTAAGCCATGGCGTGCGTGAGCAGACACTTGTCATCGAACCGTAGGCCATGGAATAGTCATGGCGGTATATAAAGGCCACACGCCGACTCATTTGGCATAAAAAATATACATATTCATTCATAATTCGGTATCATCGTTTGAGAGGCGAGTCGCACAGTTTAGTTCGACGGTAAACCAACGAAGTCTTTTCGATTGTTGGGAGATCGTTCATCGTGGAAGACAAATTAAAGCTGGCTTGTCGGCTGAGGCAATAATTGTCGCTAAAGAGATTGTGTCCGGCGAAACGTCTGCAAACAGGTTCTCGTTAATTTAATCTCTGATACGGTTCCATATGGCTGTTCGTATACTCGGTTTGTTCTTGTTCTATTTTACAGTACTGAAGTTCTAACACTTAGATGGGCTGTGGTGAAGCTGTGGGGATGAGCGGATCGAATCTTCACAACGAACCACAAAAGACAAGCTCGACCCAGCTCTGCTCCGCCCTGGAGTCTGGACGTATGGATATGCATATCCACATGTCTTACTGCACCCCTTGTGGCTTCAAAATGCTGGCCTCCAATTACCTTGACATCACCTCCCACCCCATTGGTTTCCTCTTCCTCCCAATAACAGAAGCTCTCTGGAATCATGGCCCACCCATCCACCATTTCTTGAATGCTGTCATAGAGGATTGTGCTGCCTCATACACTTCAAAATGCAAAAATGTTAAGATAAATACGAGAGGTGATAATAGAAGAAAAGTAGTGGGAATTTGTTATATCGACCTTACTTACAATTGGTTTCTTCTTTTGTTAAAAGTGTCAACACTTTGGGAACTGGTGTGGATGCTGCTGTATGTGCCTTGCTCAAAACTTCCTTGTACCTGCTCAAAAAGGCCTGAAGGAGCAAAGATCCGATGGTTCTATCACCAACCCTATCCACCACCAAAGAAGCTAAATGAGAATCATCAATGTTGTTCAGCTTGTGAAATGTAATTATCGTAAGTTCAACATTTAGGCTCCGATTGGAACTTGAAAAATACTAGGGTAAAGAAAAAAAAATAATAGCTTGGAAATTGTTTTCTCAAGTTTGGTTTCACTGTAGAAAATATAAAAAAAAAAAAAAAAAATATATATATAAATATATATATATATATATATAATAAAAAAATCCTTAAAATTTTACATATATTAAGATTTCTTAGTCCTCATATAATAGAAAGAAACAAATAAAATGGGATTTAAATAAACATGTAAAATTAATTTATTAAACTTAAACATATTTTTTTATTTTCCTTAAAATTTTCTTTTAACTGGCATTCTCTGTTTCTTTTTTTAATCTTTAGTTAGAACGGAAGGCTTGTAGCATCCTTGATGATAATTAATAGCTTAGTACTTCAGTAGTTGAAGTGAGAAAACCTTAGAATACTCTGAAACTAAATCCATATTCAATCAACTGAAAGAAATAAGACAAAGCAAAAAAACTTTCAGAAAATTTGCAAAAACCAAAAAGATCTGAAGTTAATAGTGATAGCATTTTCTGAAAATAAAATTCACCTGAGGATTTCTTCTTCTACGTCAACGGCCTATGGCGGGAAAGAGCGGCAAAAGTGGAGGGAAACTCAAATACTGAAAAAGGGAGAGGGAAATGGCCAATGGGTAGTCCATTATATATTGAATATCACAAATACCAGGCCAATAAATAAAAGCCCAACCAAAAACAAAAAAAATACATTGGGAATTTGAGGAGGAGAGAGAGAACGGTGATTTAAGAGGGCATTGTGATGAAACGAGCATAAAATTTCATGTAGTCAAACTCACAATATTATCTTAAACGACTAACTCTTTTAAAACTTAAATTTATAAGATTTTTTTTTCATATAATATCATTCATTTAACACAAAGCAATGTCAAAACTCAAAAACAAGACAAAAGATTAGTGGAACAAGGCGATCAAGTAAATATATAAATAATAATAATTAATAATAACAAGAATAAGTGGAGGTCCGAAATATCAACAAGAATACTAGTGAATAAATTTATGAAAAGAACATAAAAGTAGAGTTGATAAGTGGCCCACTTGAAAAAGACTTTACTAATAAATTCAAACTTGGAAACACCTGACATGTTTATTCTCATGTGACTTCTTATTTCTTGTTATTGTCATATGAAAAAAAAAAACTTAGTCCTATTTAGTTATAGTTTTTAAAAGCTACTAAATTTAGAGAAAAAACAATTTTTAAAAAACACAAAAATAATATTATTCGTGTTTTCAAAAATTGTTATCAAGAAGACTTTTTGAAAACAAAAACAAAACAGGCCCTTAGGGTACCTATGTTTACTGTTTCTTAAATTTGTTTTTTAAGTATAAAATAATGAGAGCAAGCAGCATCATATGTTACTTTTTTTTTTTTTTTTTTTGAGAACACATAGAACTTAAGAACAATTTTTTTAAACACACAAAGAACACTATTTTAGTGTTCTTTGAAATATGTTATTATTCTTTAAATTTAGTGTTTTTTGTGTTATCTGTATTTTATCTATCATCCTTATTTTCATAACAAAAAACAGTTTTTTTAACCAACACGCTTTTAGTGAAACTACCAAAATAACCTTGAAGTTATTATCACTAAAAATCAGAAAAAATGTTTCTGATAATCAAATTTATATGTTTTATGTTTAGAAATAGAAAGTATTGTATTTTTAGAAACCATTTTAGTTATTTTTTATTTTTTACATCGGTTTAAAAATAATTCTATAAACATATCAAATAATTTAAAAAAAATTTAACATTTCACATACAAATTTAATTTCAAAATATATTTAAAATTTAACAATATATTAAAAAATGTTAAAATTTTAAATAAACTCTATTTTAGAAAATATCAAACATTATTTAAAAACCTTCTTTAAAAAATATTTTTAAAAAATAGTAATGAAAAACCTTCTTATACTTACTAAAAATACTTTGGTAAGCATAAATTGTTCTAAGTATATACAAAGAAATGGAAATTTGACTTGCCTAAAACAAATAAGGAATAAAACATGAAAGATAAACTTATGTGGTTGGTTATATATAGGGGTGTGCAAAAAAACCTAAGAAATCGAATCGATTGAAAAACCAAACCAAACCAAAAAATAGGTTATTCGAACAAGCGGTCGGTCACGGTTTTTGTTTCAGCGAGTCACGATTTCGATTCTGAAAATATAAAAACCGTGGCTTCGGTGTAATCACAAAATATACAAATTTGTGTAAATATAAAAACCATAGTTTCGGTTTACAAAATAATAGGTTTCCCAACTTTTGTGAGTTGTGACTAACAAAACTTTTATCATTTTCCTTCAAACCAAATCATATTGGTTCTGATTTCTTTGGATTATTTTTTTCTACTGAAGTTGTTAAAACATGTGATTAATTAAAAAAATCGTGATGAAATTATCAAATCTCATGGGTTTCATATATTATTTGTAGATATATTATAAATGCACTAGTGTCATAAGATTGCAAATGAACCATTTTGTATTCATTTTTTTCTTTGCATTTTTTTATTGTATTTATAATAATTATTACAATTTTCACTTTAATATATGATTCTGAAATTATAATTTTTAATTATGATTAACAGCTCCAATATGATTAATCGAATAAATGGTTAACTGAATATTTGATTAAACATATTAATGATTAAGTTTTTTTGTTTATATAAATAACAAACAAAAAACCAATCATCAGTTTTTATATTATGCCAAGATTAGATTAACACAACCATGCCCACCCCTAATTATATGGTTGATGTGTGTCAATGCATTATCCTTTTAAGTACTTATTGAGAATTTATGATATAGTTAGTGTTTGATCATCAGCATTCAAAAGGTAAGCAAGGAGAAGGCTAGGCTCGTCTGCGATACTTTCTGAGTTATTTGAAAGAGAATTTCACACTTGGAGATCTCGTTTTTTCTTTAATTATTTTTTAAAAAAAAAACCCAAGAGGGAAGATGAGGTGGATTAAAGAGAAGGGTATATTCGATATTTTTAAGCCAATCATCTATTTTTTTAGTTTTTACCAAAAGGTAATTATTTTTGAGAAGATATGTACTATATTTCATATTTCCCATTATATTTTATGGGTGTACTTATACATACTTTTCCTTGGTTTATTGAGAAAAGTAGATTTTCCTGAACTCATAAAAATTAGTGTACATCAATCATCAAGAAAATAAAATAGGGGGTCAATATATGCTCTCTAAAATTAATTGTGATTTGATTTAATGTAATAAAGGCTCAAAAATATCTCAAACTGTTCATCTGTTATGATAATAGATAGAACAGTTAGTAGCTATATTATATTATGGTAGTAGATAAAACAGTTAGTAGTTATAGTATATTATGGTAGTAAATAGAACAATTAGTAACTGTAGTATATTATAATAGTAGATATATCGTAACTACTCCATCTACTACCACAACTTAGGGTAATTTGAGGATTTTAGGCATGTTGATTTTAAAGCGAATATAATTATTTAAAAAAGCATATGTGATCTCCTATTATGCTCATCAATATTGATGTAAGAAAATGTTTTGTATGGATGTAAAGAAAACTAACCTTTGTCTGTTACTATTTAGAAAAGTATTTTATTTTCTAAAAAATAAGAAAAACAAGGTAAACATGTCTCAAGAAAACACAAAATTTTAAAAAGAAGAAAAGTTTTTTTGAGAACTCCAAGAAACACAACTTTTTCCTTGCTTAGAGCATCTCCAATGGGCTCAACAAATAGCTATTTTTAGCTATTTTGTTGAGCAATAAATTAAATTTCCGTCATTCATTATCCGCTCGCCGCTACACCACTCGCTATCTCCCTCGATAAATGTAGCAGCGTTTCGCTTCCAGCCAGTCTGAGCATCTCAAAATCCTTGGCCAACGTCTTCTCTAGATCAAGTGGATCCAGCGACAACTGGCGTAAAACCAAGCGTCTTCGTCACGGCTCGGCTCTGCATTTCTTCTCTTCTCTTCAAACTACTATTACCTTTACTCAGGTTCCCTCACTTGATCAGATCCACCATATTCCACATTTATTTCGATTTTCTCGGTTAGTTTTTTTTTTTTTTTGTAAAATATTTTTTTGAATCGGATCTCTATTTTGCATTTTCTTTTAATTTTAGTTTCATTGTTTTGAGTTTGGATTGCTTGTGCTTAATTGTTTAGCGAATTAACTTTGTTTGGATTCTTGTCTTTCTTTGTTTTTCTTTTAAAGGCAAAAAAATTAATGTTTTTGTTGTTTTGTGTTCATAGTTTGAGGGGAAAACGATGGGTTCATGAAGCTTACTTGTCTGTGCTCTGTTTTAACAGTTTGGACTAGATTATGTGTTGTGGTCTTGTGAATGGAAAATTTGGGTATTTTCGTAGCCTTGTAAATGCGGGTTTCTTTCTTGTTTTTGTGAGATTTCTGGTACGAATCGTAATTTTTATTTATTTATAATTTCTCGATGAAGCTTTTCCTTTTTTTTTCCTTGTTCTTTACGTACGGGTTTTTTTGAGGAGTCGCGGTAGGGTCCACGGTGAGATCACCTTATTCTGTGATTGTACCAGGAGCCAATTTCATCTCAATTGTCTTGGAGATCTTCTAAGGACTAGAAAAATTCCCTTTCCCCAAATGATATATCATCCGCTTCTCTTATTTTGGGAATCATGATTAGCATACTCTATACTAAAAAACAATTAAACGAAATAGGACCACAATTTGCTTAGGATGCTCGTTCTGTTTAAATGTAACCTTTCATTTCCCCTTTACTTTTTTTTCATAATTTATATGATTTAAGAGAATGGAACTCCCTTTTCCTCAGATGAGAAGTAGGAAAGCTTGAGAATTTTCAGTTTTGATTTTTTTTTTAAATGTCTATATACAGATTCCAAAACATAAAATTCAGCTTTACAGCAACATAATTGCTTCTCTCCATTGCTAAATACAAAAGTCATCACCATCCCAACCCTGTGCAATGCTCTCTGACCCAATGAAATAGTTTTCAAAATTTGCAAACACACAGAAAATAGCAGCCACAACTTAAAAAAAAAGCAGTGCTGTTTCGGAAGAGCCTTGGCCATGACAGTTATTGTTTGACATATCCATCTTTTTCCTACTGTTTATAAGCTTCCAGGAAACTTTCTGGTTCTAATTTTGTTTTATATCTTTGATGGCAAATTGGTCCATACAGCTTTAGTGAATGAATGATGTCCTGTTTCGGAAGAGTGAAATATATGTTAAGGTATCAATGAGAATAACTCTTTATTAGGAAGTTGCTGTGCACATTGAGTTTGGAAATCCAATGTGGCACTAGATGATCAGTAAGGCATACCCTATAATGACTGGGGCCTGCACAGAAAACTTAGATGCATCATCACTGCCTGATGAGAGATGTAGGATATCCTCAATCAGCAGCCCAGTACTCGATGTATTTTCAGAGTAGTAGTTTATAGTTGTATCTATGGATGAGGTTTATTTATTTAGTGTATGGAAAGTCCATGGTGAAGAATTTGAGCATTTTGTATGCTTTGGGGCTGGCCATTGATTATGTTCTAGTGATTCTGCCAAGCACTCGGAATTAAGACTTCTTTCCACCTCACAATTGCATTTTTGAAGTGCTGCCTGCTTTCGGTTTTATATTGAGTTGGAAAATAGTGAAACATGTGATCTTCATGAAGGTAGCCACTGTTGTTAGGAAAATGATTTATTTCTGAATGGCTTCTCTGATTTTGCTTCACCATACTTATGCAATGTATACCAAGGCAGCAACATTTACAGATATGTTTGGAGAAGCAAATAAGCTAGTTCTCACAGGTGCATGGATCTTTCGGATATGTTTTTGATGTATGGTGCTATTATTGGGTTCCTTATTTGATCCAACTTCCTTAGACCATACAAGCATAACATAAATGTTTTGAAGCTCTTAGTAGTTAAGTTATTGCATTGTTGAAACTAGTATGTCTTTCTTCATCACATATTGAGATCTTACTTTTATGTAGTTAACCTTTATGCACCTTTTTTCATCAACAATGTAGGTTTTTTGATGGATGAACATGGATACTTTACCAATCATTGAATGAGGAACAAACGTAGGTGGGTTTAACCTTTCAATCAGTAGAACAAATAAGTCAGTCTTCACTTAATATCACCTCAAATAGAATCCAACCACCAAAAAGTTTCGGCGACAACTTTTCAGTGAGAGACTTAGTTTTAATCTCGGGTTAATTTGAATATTAGTATGGATGTCGTGCATGGGAATGAGCAAAAATCTAAAAGGTATTGGCAAAGGGTTTGGGAGTACTTCAACAAATACAAACCCGAGTTAGATTGTAATCGAAATCAAGCTTCTTTGATGAATCGTTGGTCTACAATTCAACTAGCCAAATAGAGATTTTGTGGGCTGTTTTAATAAATTGAAGGTTGAATCAAAGTGGAATGGCGAGAAAGACAAGGTATAGTGTATTTTAATTACAAGTGTGAAAATATTATTATGATACATAATATTATTGTACAATTTTCTTTTTATGATAGGTAGCATTATTATGCAGATTTTCGGTCAGTGATGCGAAGAAAGTGTATAAGGAACTTCATGGAAATCCTCTTTTCCATTTGAACATTGTTGGAATGAGTGCAATTTATAACCAAAAATGGATGGAGGATTCTCGGTCAAGAAACAAAAAACAAAAAGTAGTCGCGACTTCTACTTTGACTCTAATCCTTGACACGAATCGAGTAAACATAAGAAGGCAGCAGTGAGGGCTTGGAGAGGCCAATTGGAAGGAAGGCTGCGAAAGAGCGAGCAAGAAAGTCAAAGAGCAAACTCTCTGAAGACAATAATTCAAGTTCAACCTATTTCATGAAATTGTTTGAAGAAATGAAGGAGGAGAAAAAGAAGATGGCGGAGAAGAAAGTCACTTTCATGGAAAAAATGGTGGTTGTCGAACAAGAGAAGTTAGTTGTTGAACAAGAGAAGGTACGACTCGAGCAAATGAAGGAGGAACAGAAAATAATGTTGATAGATCAGTGTCGTACCTCAGTTCAAGCTGAATATTTTAAGCACCTCGGATGGAAATCGTGGCAAAGAAAATGTAGTTTTTCTTGTTCATCAACTAAGCAACTTATGTTATTGATCTAGATGAAATCGCATTTGAATATTTAGTTTTATTTTTTTATTTAATTTGTTTTTATTTGAGTGCAATGACCGTTGATTTCTTATTAGTTTATATTATTGTTGAGGATAGATTATGATGCAAACTTGGAATTAAATTGCATCAAATAATTTAATAAAAGAAAAGAAAATTACAGTACCAAAAAGCAAGCCTAACTTGGAATTAAAGACCATAATAGTTCAAATTCTACATTAAGTATTTCATAGCATATTACTGCTCAAAACATTCCATGCATATTCCACAAGTGCTCGACTAAATCAGTTTGGAGTATCGAATGAGTGTCTTTGTCTCGAATACGATGTTGAGTATGAATAAATTGAAGCAGTTCTGAACTCCCTTCGGATATCAATGTAGGAGTGAATTCCATCAGTGCATCATAACTAAAGTCATTTCATTATTGTCCCCTCATCCTAAACAATCATGTTATGCAATGTGTATACATGCCTTCATAATATTCTTAAGCACTTCAAGTTTCGAAGCGTCGAGGTCGAACTATAGCAAATGGCGCTTTGAAGCACTCAAAGCTCTCGACATCCTTTGCGGTGACCTCTTGGCTAGGTGCAAAATGTATTTGCTTATTGCCTCTTGGACATGAAATTGTTTTGACAAACGTGGCCCACTTTGGATATATACCATCAGTAAGATAATATCCCATAGTATAATCGTTTCCATTGACGGAGTAATTAACCAAAGAAGCCCTACCTTCCAAAAGAAGAGTAAAAACAAAAGAGCGTTCTAGCACATTTATATCATTGTGGGATCGGGTAACGAAAAGGCATGCCAAATCCGCCGATCATATGAAGCCACCGGCACAAAATAATTGTTGGTTCATGAACATGCAGTACATACCTTTCCATCTTTGTTGGACAATTCTTCCATCTCGATGCATGGAGTCAATGCTACCTAGCATCGGAAACCACGTCTCTCACCGGTGCTAATAATCTAGCAATGTCTGCACTATTTGGTGACCTGAGGTACTCATCAGAATAAATTGCTACTATGGCCGATACACAAATCATTGCCGAGACTTTCCCTGTAAGCAGTCTTTCGCGATCCTCACATAATCATCAACAACATCTGCTGCGACTCCATAGGCAAACATTCTTATAGCGATCATCTCTTTTTTGAAGGGAGACTAAAGCCAATGTTTCATGACATCATTTTTTTGGACAAAGTATGGATCATAAACTTGCGTGTTGGATAGAATCTGAGCAAAATGATCGATTCGTATTCAAACCTCCTTGAGAAATAAATTTGGGGATAGGTAGCGATTTAGCAAAATAATCGCGATAAGTCTCATAATCCTTCAACTTCGATTGCGAAAAAATATGAATGACCTTGAATGAAATACGTGCGAAACTATTCTCGGTATTGAGTTTCTCCATTGCCATAGCGACAACCGCTAACATCTCAACTCATCATCGAATTGAATCACTAAGAATAATCTTATTACCATCATAAAGCCATAACAAAAAAATATGAGTTCAATACTAGTAAAATAAATTTTGAGCTATATAATGAGAAGAGGAGGTCTTATTATACATTTTAAAAATATGACCGTTGTAAATATGGCAGTTGTAAATATGGCCAGGTTGTAAATATAATTAAATTGTAAATATGGCCAGTTGAAAAATTTAAAGATTAAATTTGATGGCAGTGGCACGACACGTCATCGTTATACCCTACGTGTTATGCAATGTGGCATTTTTAATTATATTATTGAAAGTTAGTTAAAGTTAGTTGAAGTAATGTCCCATTTTTTTTTGAGCGTGATTGGAATTAGAATTTTAAAAGTTCTTGCATTTAAAATAGTGAATTGAATATTTAAATATATTTTTAAGTATTTATTTTATTGAGTCAATAGTTGGAAATACTGCTTGTTTCCCTCCAAAATGCACACGTGACTGTACTTGGCTGCTCATTCATTTTACCGGGTGAGAGAAGCGCCTAGTTTGGCAAAAGCACAGGGTCAGGGCTCCCTCTGCAGCGCAGAAGTTACACCACACCGGTGACGGCATATATAGAGAGGAAGTAGAGAGATGGGAAACCTGCAGTCAGGACCGTTTCTGAAATTTCTCAGTTTTGATTGATGTATGCTGTTTTTGTTAATGATCTGGAAGGGTAAAAAAAATATATTTTTGAGTCTAAGTCGGATATCCCGGTAACTCGGATGATTCACGCCGAGTTAAATCGGAATCTCGACCGATTCGACCGAGTTTGACCAACCCTTGTGAGTACCTTGACCTTAAAAGCTTAACGAGAAGGGTGGTGTTTGTTGAAGGTTTAACGAAGTTTGCATTTTACATTTTTTTTTACAGTCATGGAGGTGTAGAAGAGATTGCAAAGGGGACCGATCATCTTTTGAAGTACATTTCTCCTTTGGAGCTGGGAACGGAACAAGTAACAGCTGCAAACAAATTAATGGCGGAGGCTGTTGTGTCCTTCGCCGTGGAAAGGCTTCGTGATCTGTTGATTGAAGAGGCAAGTTTCTTGCATGGAGTGACTGACAAAGTCGCAGAGATTCAGGTTGAGCTTAGGCGGATGAAATGCTTCCTGAAAGATGCAGACGCAAGACAGGGTGAAGGTGAGACAATTCGGAACTGGGTTGCAGAAATTAGGGAGAATGCTTTCAATGCGGAAGGAAGACACCATAGACACTTTTGTCCTCAAAGTTGCCTTGAGGAGGAGAAGGGGTTTTCTAAACATCCTCAAGAGGTATGCTTGCATCTTTTCCGGTGAGCTGCTCTCCACAAGGTTGGGACGAGATTGACGCCATAAAACCAGAATCTCAATGATCTCACTACAGGTTTACAGACCTATAACATAAAGAGGATAGAAGGAGAAAGGTCATCCAGAAATGAGACTAGGCAACGTCTGGTCAGGCGGACTTACTCCCACGTTGTTGTCGAAGACACGGTTGGAGTGGAGGGAAACATGAAGATATTGGTGGAACAGCTTCTGGTGATGGAATCGTCGGAGAATAGATGCTCATTTTGAATCGTGTTAGGCGTGTTAGGCGTCTCGCAAAGAAAGTTTATTATGAGGATCGTGTTAGGCGTCATTTTGAATGTTTTGCTTGGAGCTCCGTATCTCAACAATTCAACATCAGAGCCCTTGTACAAGAAATATTAATCAATAATTGATGCCCCCTCAAAACCAGAGGAAGGAAATTGAGATGATGAGGTAGTGAAGAGGGTATATCAAATACAAGAGGAAAAGGAATGTCTGGTGATTCTGGATGACGTTTGGAGCACAGAATAGTAATCACCAGCAAGATAGTAATCACCACTCGGAACAAAGCGGTGGCCTCACATGCGGATCCACGAGCCTTCTTATACGAACCCAAGTGTTTGACCGATGATGAGAGTTGGGAGCTTCTTCAGAAAAAAGCCTTCTTCCTCACAAATGATAATATTGGTCCAGGTACGATTTCTCATTAACCGCTAAATTATTAGGCTTTCTTCCCAACACTCTGTATTCCATCTCTTGCCAACTGGATTTTATAACTCTAACCACAGGTAATAATAAAAGAAAAAATAAATTTAAACTTATTAAATTAAATTTATATGTTTATTCTAATTCTTTTTTTTTTTTTTTTTTTTGTTTCTAAGAAATATAAAAACATGTTAAATTTTCAAGAATTTTGATTATATTTGATTTTTTTTTATTTTCATAGTGAAACTAAATATGAGAAAATTATTTTCTTAGTATTTTTTTTTCTTTTCCTATTATTTTTTAGGTTTTAAACATAACTTAAGGAAAATGATTTTCTCAAGTTTAATTTTATTGTGAAAAACATAAAAGAAAATCCAATATAAATAAAATTCCTCAATATTTTGCTTATTCTTAAATTTCTTAATGTTTGGTTTCATTGTGGAAAATATAAAAAAAAAAAATTTAAAAATCCCCAAAATTTTAGTTTTTTTTTTCTAATATGCTTTAGTCTTGAGAAGGGTATTTGAAAACACGACTGACCCATCAATCGACAAATTCCAACATAATTGGGAAGGAATGCATTATTAATAAGTACAATTGAGGCGGCGGGATCGTCATGATAAATAAACTAGATGGAGACCTTAAATTACTGAGATGTGGAATGCATGCATCTTAAGATGTATTATCAATTAAATTTTCTTTAAGAGGTATTACCAATAAAATTTTATTTGAGGTATTATCAATAAAAATTTTCACTAAAATATTACTAACCAATTCTTGGAATAGCCCCTATATCAAAGACTAGAAATGACTCATAACCTGTTGGCACATTTCAAAGACCAAAAGTGGGACATAGCTTGTTGGCACATTTTAAAGTCCAGAAGTGGCTCTTAGCCTGTTGGCACATTTCAAAGTCTAGAAGCGGCTCTTAGCTTGCTGGCACATTTCAAAGTCCAAAAGTGGCTCATAGCCTACTGACACATTTCAAATTCCAGAAGCAACTCTTAGCTTGCTGGCTAAAGCCAAAACCCAGAAATGGTGTTTTACCTACAGGCCCATGTGCAACCCATACCAGTTTCTAGCTTTCAAAACCTATACCAGGCGTCTCGTACCACGGGCATTTAACCAAAACAATCTCTTTAGCAGGTCTTAGGGAGTTAGAGCTGTGTGTAAGGCTGGCCCAGGGGCTATGGCAGGCATAGATAGACAGAACCCTAATCCTAAGCTAAGTGTAGATAAAACAAATCTCTACTAGCAAAATATACAACTAGTAAGATTAAAATTTTGCACCTTTACCCAAGCCCTTCGGAATCGAAGATATTTGGATGTATAGAAGTGCGAAGGTGCCCAGTGAGTGCAAGAGTTGTTTCCACGAGCGTGATGGGAGACGAAGTCGTGCTCATGCTCTTGGGTAAAATAAACGACATTATTTGCCCCTCTTATGGTTGGGGTAGCCATGCCGTCTAACACCTCCAGTCTGATGATGGTAGGAATTTGACTAAAGGATCTCAATTCCTCTAAAGACATAGCAGCAACTAGGCTGCTTGCCTTAGGCGTTTCCCGGGGGGTCCCCCTCTTACACTCAGTCTGATTGGTAAAAGCCTCTTCATGACTTTTCACCATTCTACAAGCAAGCAAACAGAAAAAAGGGGATCGGCAGGCGGCCAGATGCGACAAAACCTCGAGAAAGACAAAGAAATCCCCCTACAGAGGTCTAACAACCCACCCTAGACAAACCTGAGACCACAGCGGGGACATACAAGCCTAATGGGACGTCTACAAACCTAGGAATACCCACACCTAGTCTACAGCATCGTCGCGGAACCCCATTAAACGAGCGATGTTCGCACCCACCAAAGAGCAAAACTCCACAACCCGAAAATACTCAGCAAGCAGGCCACAAAACACAAAGAAGGCATCACTAGAAAATTGAAAGTTGTTAAGGGGTCTCCAATGATTCCTCTAAAAGAAAAGTTCACAAAAGCGCAGGAGAAAGAAAATTCCAATAGGCAAAGAGCTTTGTGAAATTGTAAAAGAGGAAAGCACTCAGAGTCCAACCCCTATATATAGGGGCAAAACATCAACGAGCGCATTAATGTGTCGTAAGGACAGTATGCGCCGTAGACATATTGGGTAATGTGCGCTTCCCACTCGCTCTGTATCCAAACGCACTTTACCTTACGACGCATTCAATATATGCATTAATTCTCCCAATCTTTTCAACTTTCCACACCCAAGATTTAAAATCACAGTATTTCCCCCCGACTGAAAAAGCACAAAATTTATGTCAGGGAAAATGAGGACATTATGAGTACCATGATCTTTAGACCCACTACTCAATGGGCCCATGATCTTTAAACCCATTACTCGATGGGCTAGGGTCCGTTTGACCTGCGTTGTGAAACGGTTCGGGCCTGCAGGTAGTGAACCGGGGCATTATCAGAACGAAAAGTCTTAAATCAGCTTGAGAAAGCCGGGAGTGTTTTCATGGAATATCTTGAGGCAACCTCTAGAATTTAATTCCTGGCCAGGTTATTCTCATATGGGAAGTTAGGTTATTGATAAATATATGAAGGCGAGGAAAATGCATAAGCAGATATTTTTCGCCGGATATCCCCATTCCAAATCCCTTATTCTCGAAAGGTTAATCCCTAATAGAGAAGAAGGGGTTTTATCCTTAAAATTAAGAGATTTTATTCCTAAAATTAAGAACCGGTTTTATCCCTAAAATTAAGAGAAGATCGATGAGCCACGCCTATGTCTCGGGAGAGATCTACGAGGTAAGGGGATCCCATTTAGCGTAGTAATTCTCTGCTGTACTTCTCATCCTTTGTTGACTTAACCATCGAGAGGCATGCTTGACACACCGTCATTGGATCACCTTTTTGCAGGTTCATGTTGCGTTGCTAATGCTCAGAGGCTCCGACGATCAAGGTACCTACCGCCGACGAGTTGAGAAGCGTTCGGCGTTATAAGAAGCTTCTTTCACGTGATAAAATTCTTTCTTTTCGAGTGTTTTCTTAGCATCCAAATTCTTGGGCTAAAGCTGGCATGCTAGTAAGTAAGTTAAGCCGACAACAACTTGAGTGAGAAATTGTCTTAAGTGCTACACAAAGTTGTTGGATTTATGCTCCAGAAGCAATCTAGCTGATTGATCAAAGGCACTTAGTGTAATGGGCCATAGGATCACGAAATTAGGCTCGTTAGATAGTGAGCCGTTAAGCGATTATTAAGATACAAGAAGAAGCCCATTGTGGGCTGAGGTGTTATCAAGCCAAAGGTGTTATAAAGCTACAGGAGGGTTAGGGTTAGCGGTCATCAGCATCTGGCTCTTCTTAGCCTCACGGGGGTTTTAGAAGTTTTACTAGCCTCGGTCATAATAACGCGCCGAGAGAAAACAATAAAATGTTTAGGTGTTTTTTTCAAATCTAGTTCTTTTGTGATCGGGTCTTGTCGCGCCTGGATCTGTCACGTGATAGAGAATAGCTTGGAAGGTCACGTGGATTACAGAAGAGATTCTGCACCTCTTCTGGGATTAGTAATGGGTGATGAAAATATATCTAATAAATGCGTTGCCATTTAAGCTGTGCGATTGCGGCCACTTGTATGATTCGCTTTAATTGGTATCGAGCCTTTGGTTGAATCGATTGTGTGATAGATTGAATCCATAATTTTATTTCTACCATGTATATATGATGTATGTTAGATATATATGGCACCTAGGATTCTGTGTTATGTTATTTATAATTTTGTATTATGAATGAATGATTTGGTTTAGCCTTAATCCATGGTAGATTTGCTTGCATATTTTTTGGGGATGTAACAAGGCTAATCATAAGATTAGGTTTCCTCCTTGATTTATTATTTATTTATTTTCCTGCATTTTTTTATATGTAAATTCAGATTTATTATAAAAAAAAAATGTAAGAAACGTTGCGTTATCGGAATGGGCTGATTTTTGGTAGGGTGGTGGTTCCTCAGACAGTGCTCCTACCTCCTTGTAAAAATTCGTATGCCAATCCGAGGTTTTGTGAAGCGGTCGGCGACCGTTTTGGTGCTCGAATTGATATAGGACGTGTTAGGGTTTTGTGTTTTGGTAAAACCACAAAAATTGATTCTAACCCAGCCCACCCCATGGACTTGAGATCGAAGAAAAGAAGAAGTCACAATTTAGATATCGAGTTGAGAACTAGCGGCCCTTATTGGGACATGTTTTCTTTCTAGGAAACCATGGATTAGGGCCTAGTGAATTATTCTATATTTATAATTTGTTTTAAAATTATATGGATATAATATGATATGTGCTTAACAATGCCATTTAGAATAGATGGTGCCATATAATTGCATCATTTGATACATACAAGTGTAATAATATTTGTTTTATCTAGATAATATTATTATGGAAAGCCCTATTATTAATAATAATAAAAATATTGAATGGGTGAAGGTTAAAAATTAATTTAATTAATTCGAAACCTGCGGGCTCCATTAAGGGTCTAATAATAAAATGGTTATGTGATACCCCAATGGATAAGCATGGCCAGATTTTATTGGATTGGATCTAAAATAATTTCAAAATTTTAATAAGATTGTACGGCCCAACGTCGACAATGCTTAGATATTAAAGATAATTTTGAAATTAAAATTAATAGTTATTACATTCAATTTAATAATATTAATAACCCTCCCAACGAGGCTACATCCAATGTTATTAAAGGCCCAAAGAATAATTGAAACAATGATTGTTTTTTTTTAAAAAATCAATTTTGAATGGTGTGTGTTAGTGTTATCTAGGAAGACTCTGTCTAAGGAGGTAGGTTTTTAAGGAGTCTGAGACCCACCTCACCTTCTTGGGAGCTAACTTAGTAGAACACTAGACATCTGTGTTCAGTTTAGTTTATTACAAATGTCTTGCTAGCGTAAGTATTTGTAATGGAAACTAAGTGTTGCAATAAACATTAATAATAAGTAGTTTAAGGGATCACATATTTGTATGTTTGTTGTGTGGATTAGTGTTAATATATGTGCTTTTTAAATTTCGAGGAAAATGGCATCTTTTAATCCTCAAGCTACAATTTTGAGTCAAAAGCCATTGGATGGAAATAACTACGACCTATGGAAAACCAATCTTTTCATTGTCATGATTTTGAGAGAATAAAATTCATTCTGACAACTCAGAACCCCGGGGCCTTGCTAATGCTTGAGGAGAGCCTGAAGCAGTTTGCCGGATTGGTAACGGGCAAATCTGACGACTCGTTGTTATGTTCTCTTGCCGGCGTTGCGAGAGACATACTGCCAGCTCAAATTAATGATTTGGAGAGTGTATTAGAAATAATTAGGACTCTAGATGGGATATTTAGCACAAAGTAAGCGATCTTTGCTAGACAAGCGACCATAGGGGCACTAATGAACACTCGTGGCGAAATGTGCGGGACCATTGTCTAAAAATGATGGGGCACATCGATGCTTGGAGGTGATGGGGCTAAAATTTGGATCGAGATGAAGATTGACTTGATCATAGAATCTCTCACCCGTCAGCTTTGGTCATTTCAAATTAAATTATAATATGAACAAACTGAAGCTTACTCCTATTGAACTTATGCACGAGCTTGAGAGTGCTGAAAGGTCTCTCGTGAAGCAGGGAAGTGCTTATCATGCTGAAAGTTCTTCAAAACCTAAAGGGAAACCTAAGGGCGGAAAGAAGAACAAGCGGAAGAGGGGAAAGCAGATCGGCTTTGAGCAATGCAATGAAGAAGGCGAAGGCAAGTGCTTCAGAATGCGGACGAAGGTCAATCCTTTGGAAAAGTTGCCCCAGCCCAGGTAATAAGGTGATATAAATGTTGTTGAGGCTTATTTTGGTGGAGAATTACAATGATAAATGGATCATTGATTCAGAGCCACTAACCATACTTATTACTTTTTGTAGTGGTTCAAACAAAGCATCACGATAAAGGACAAAAGAAGCAGGATTGGGAAGCGGGGGAATATAATCTCAGTAATGGCGATAGGACTAGTGGAGTTATGTTTTAATAATAAGACTTTATGTTTATCATTTATTTGTTAGGATTTTAAGAGGAATTTGGTTTTCGTTAGTTGCTTAGTTGAACATGGTTTTTAACGGATGGGACATTATAGTTTCAATAAGAGTAATAACGCTTTATTTGTTCGGATTATTGATAAATGGTTTATATTTTTAACTCCCTATGTCTACATAGTATTAATGTTATTGAAAATGCGTGATGAGCAATTTCCTTTATCTAAGAAAGGAAGGTTTCAAAATGAAACCTATATGTGGCACATTCACGATTAGGTCATAGTAATTCTAGTAGATTCATGGTTTGGTTAAAGTGGAATTTTAAATTGTGATCTTTGAACCTATACCAGTATGTGAATCATGTTTAGAAGGTAAAATGTGAGGCCTTTCAAGGCGAAAAATACGTGCCACTATCTGATTTAGATTGGTACACAACGTGTATGTGGACCAATAGGCGTTCAAGCCCAGGGGGTATGAGTATTTCATCACATTTGCATTGACTACTCAAGATATGGTTATGTTTACAATGCGCCATAAGTGCGAGCTTTTTGATAAATTTCGAGTATAAAGGGCTGAGCGGAAAAGTAATTGGGTGTCCATATCAAGCGACCCACGGTCCCGTAGGCGGTGAATACTTGTCTGCGGAGTTGAGTCTTTACTTGGCTTAAGAGGGGGGATAATATCTCAATTATCATCTCTGGGCAGCCTCTGAAAAATGGAGTCTCTTAAAGGAGAAATAGAACCCTTTTAGATATGGTGAATTAGTGCTCGGTTATTCATCATTACTGAATCGTTATGAGGATATGCCTTAGAAGCAGTGCATACATACTAAATTTAGTTAAATTGCATCTGTTTCAAGACACCCATAATTATGGAAAGAATTGCAAGCCGGCTTGAACCATATTAGGATTTAGGGTGCTCGAGCACACGTCTTAGTACAGAAAAAACAAAAGTTGGAATCTCGAACAAAAATGTGTATGTTTATTGGCTACCCTAAGGGAACGAGAGGTAGAATATTCTATAATCCAAAGGAAAAGAAGGTGATAGTGAGTACTCATGCCACTTTCTTAGAAGATGATTATATGAACAATTTTAAACCTAGGAGTAAAGTGGTTCTTGAAGAGCATGACTCAGTTCGAGATCCACCCACAGACTCTATTTTCCACCTGTTTCTGTTGATGTTCAAAGAGAGGAAAATGTAAATGTACTAGAAAGGTGAACAAACATGAGAAACAGCTCATATTCAAATTCAAGAAACTCAAGAACAAGAACATAATGAAGAGATTATTAATCCACAGATCGCGAAAACTTGGATCCCTTAAATGCATGTACAACAACCAATGCAACAAACTCGTAGTGGGAGCGTCGTAAACTGCGAATAGCACGCATGGGAGAGACTTATCAAATTCGTTTTGGATAATCCTAATGTGACCTACCACATACGAGAAGGGGCATTGGAGGGGATATTTGATGTGCAAGGTGGAGAAAAGGCAATGGGCCAGAGTGAGATGGAATACGTGAGTTCCTAGCACAGTTTGGTCTCTTGTAGAAGTACTTAAAGGGGTAAAACCAATTGGGTGTAAGTGGATCTACAAGAGAAAGAGAGGACCATATGGGAAGGTTGAAACCTTCAAAGCTAGATTGGTGGCAATAGGTTACACCGAAGGTGTGATTATGATGAAACTTTTTCGCCTGTAGCCATGCGTAAATCTGTCAGGATTCTCTCTTAGTTTATGCTTGACTCTCGATTTGGTTGTAAAATGGATGTCAAAACAGCTTTTCTAAATGGAGAGCTGGAAGAGGATATCTATATGCAGCAACCAGAAAGGGTTCATAGCCCCTTAGGTCAAGAACACATGGTTGCAAAATTGCATAGGTCTATTTAGCTGGGTTTAATGACATCGGGTCATGGAACATCAGTTTGATCAAGTTATCAAATTATGGATTTGAGAAAAGTCTACGATAGAACCATGTGTGTATAAGAAAATTCAAGGAATAGTGGTAGTCTTTTTGGTACTTTACGTAGATGATATTCCGGTAATTGGAAACAATGTGAAAGTGTTGTCAGACGTAAAGGGTTACCTAAAAAAGCAGTTTGATATGAAGGACTTGGGTGAAGCTAACTATATTCTCGGAATCAAACTTTTACGAGGCAGGAAGAATAAGGTGTTGGCTTTATCCCAAGCCTCTACATTGTCTAAAATAGTGACCAGGTTTGGCATGGAAAATTCCAAAAGGGGACTTCTACCCTTCAGACATGGAATTCATCTTTCTAGTGCAATCACCAAAAACTCCCGAGAAGAGAAAGAACTGTGAATAAAACCTTATGCTTGAGTTGTTGGTAGTCTCATGTATGCTATGCTATGTACCGGGCGGATATACGCTATGCGAGTGGGAGTAATGTAAGTGCGATGGTCCCATTAGAACCTTTGGACAGCGGTGAAACATATACTCAGTATTTAAAAGAGCGAGGGATTATATGTTGGTGTATTCCGATTAGGAGTTTTAAAACAGCAGTTTATCACGGACTCGGATTTTCAAGGGGATATTGACTGAAGTAAATCAACTTATCGGGATATGTGTTTACCTAAATAGAGCCATTTATTAGACCAGACTTGTGTTCTTGACTCCATCACGAAGGCGAATATGTGGGCATCACGAAGAGCTGCGAAAAATATTGTATAGCTTAAAAATTCCTTTTGGATCTTCATGTAATACCAAGTACGGATCAGCCCATTACCCTTTGCTGTGTGATGTGATTAGGTCGTAACACGATCAAAGAGACCAGGTCTCTGACGAAACACATATTAAGAAGTACACTTGATCAGTGATTTCATTGGTAGAGGAATCTGATGGATTTACTAAAATAACATCTGAGGAGAACTGTGAGACCTGCACTAAGTCTCTTCTTGAGCGTGTGTTTGATAAACATATAAATTGTATGGGCAGGTCTTAAGAGGGTCCGGGCTTACTTTAGAGTGAGTTGGGTTAGTTTACATTTGTGTTCTAGGAGCAAGACAGAAGTTGTAATTTCGTTTTACGATATAATAATGTATGAGTTTTTGCACATTATATTTTCTGTATAAGGTCGGATTAATTATGTAGTATATGATCATATGGATCATCCATTGAAGACATGATCACGGGTTCATAATTAATAAAAATCTCCACTGATTATTTAAATAAAGTTGGGCACTTTATTTGAGGCTGCAATATTTTATGAAATGATCGATGCTTGGATTTATTATAAAATATTAGAATGAATTTATGGTCATTATGAGAGGATCGAAAGAGATTTAATCAAGGATAAATTTATGTAGAAAGAATTAAATCTCGAGGCGATATTAGATATGTTATTTTCTTAATCCACAGTATATTATAAATGATAATTAAGTTACTATGGTTCTTTTGAGTTATCAATAAGTGAGGCCTATTTTAAACGATAAATATGCGATAATTTGGGGATTATGGTATTTTGATTATCAAGTATTTATAGAAATATACAAAATGGAATTTGTGAAATCTCCTCTTGACATGTTTCGGTACTCGGATATTGAAAGTCAAGTAGGTCACATGGGATCAGATTAAGCTGATAAGTCGAAGAATAAATAATTAGTTGATTCTGAAGAAAAATGATCAATTAATTATTGATATTTTACAAAGAGGAAAATACATTTGATATAAAAAATTATTAATTTTAGAATTCACATCTGGGTTTTTAGTGGAGCAGCCCCGGATAAGATTACGGTCCCAGACTTACTTCTAAGCAAGTGGGAGGTTTGTTTAGTTTATGCTCAGGAAGCAATCTAGATAGTTGATCAAGAGCCTTAATTAATAATGGGCCTGGGATCCCCAATCAGCTCGTTAGATGATAGAGGCTCGTTTAAGCGATTATTAAGATACGAAGGGCTGGAATTTATTGGGCAGGAATTATAAAGCTCGAGGTGTTATAAAGCCCTATGAGGGTTAGGGTTGCTTGATTTACTCATCTGGCTCTTTACTAGCCTCGGGAGTTTTTAGAAGTTTTACTAGCCTCAAATACATAAAAACACCTTGAGAGAGAAAAGCAGCCAAGGTTTGAGTGTTTTTTCGGTCAGGTTTAACTTGTGATCGAGGTGCGCGCATGGCATGAAGGATGCGTCGCGTGGAGAATAGGCTTGGAAGTCTTTGTGGATTACAGAAGAGATTTTAACGCTACTGCAGTTGGCTAATGGGTGATGAAATATGTCATCATACGTTGTATTTAGCGTGCGATTAGAGCACCGCGTTTATGATTATTCAAAGCTTAGTGGAAAGGGGCTAAGTTCATGATAATATCTTTATCATTTAACGAAGCCATACCATTTGTAATTGCTGATCTAAACCTAAAAGAAAATAAAAGGGAAATTGTTGAAACGATAGTAGTGTGCCATCTTTGCTAAGTCTTAAGACTCTTATCAAAAGGTTAAGAGAGAGTGGAGGTGTAAGGTCATTTTGGAAATTATAATAGTATTAACTAATGTAATTTGCCAGAAACTTAGCAAGCTTGGCATCATAGTAAAATCCACTTCGGATATGGGCAATATGGGAAAAGAAAATTCAAACAAAAAGCGCGATTTCTAAGAACGATATATATATATATATATATATATATATATATATATATATATATATATAGACACATATTAATTAGTATATAAATTAACTAATAGTATATCATTCATCCATGTCATTTCACATATTTTCACTGCGCCCAAAAATTCCTTCCATGTCATTTTATTATTCAACCATTTGTTTCTTTATTCAAAATTACTTCTCTTCAAATGTGTTATTTATTTTAACAACCCTTCTATCTCAGTATTATTTTAAAATTGTGTCATCTTCCTCTACCTATCCCTCTCCCTCTCCACTCTACCGCCTTTTCCCTCAATAGCCCAGCCCATTTCTGTACGAAGTGTAAGTTTATGTAATTAGTTAAATTCAATATGTCCGCCTCCATGGAGTTGCCGGCTTTTGGATTTTTTTTTTTTTTTTTTTTTTTTTGGGATTAATTGCTGGGAATTATCCAAAAGGAATAGATGTCACTGCTGAGGTTGTTGTTGGCTGTTTTTGTTTAGCCTCTTGTGAATGTAAATAGATTATTGTATCACACGCTTTTGTTTTGTTAATTTTTTAAAGTGTGTCATCTTCACCTCCTTTTCTACTTCCTCTTCCCTCAACAACCCAACCCATTTCCTATACAGAGAGTAGTGTGATTTTGTTCATGTAATTAGTTAAATTCAATATGTCCGCCTCCATGGAGTTGCCGGCTTTTGGATTTTTTTTTTTGGGATTAATTGCTGGGAATTATCCAAAAGGAATAGATGTCACTGCTGAGGTTGTTGTTGGCTGTTTTTTTGTTTAGCCTCTTGTGAATGTAAATAGATTGACCTTGTATCACACGCTTTTGTTTTATTAATTTTTTAAAAGTGTGTCATCTTCCTCTGCCTCTACCACTTCCTCTTCCCTCAACAACCCAACCCATTTCCTATACAGAGAGTAGTGTGATTTTGTTCATGTAATTAGTTAAATTCAATATGTCCGCCTCCATGGAGTTGCCGGCTTTTGGATTTTTTTTTTTTGGGATTAATTGCTTGGAATTATCAAGGAATGAATGTCACTGCTGAGGTTGTTGTTGGCTGTTTTTTTGTTTAGCCTCTTGTGAATGTAAATAGATTGACCTTGTATCACACGCTTTTGTTTTATTAATTTTTTAAAAGTGTGTCATCTTCCTCTGCCTCTACCACTTCCTCTTCCCTCAACAACCCAACCCATTTCCTATACAGAGAGTAGTGTGATTTTGTTCTTGTAATTAGTTTAAATTCAATATGTCACGCCTCCATGGAGTTGCCGGCTTTTGGATTTTTTTGGGGATTGTTGCAGGAATTATCAAAGGAATAGATGTCACTGCTGAGGTTGTTGTTGGCTGTTTTTGTTTAGCCTCTTGTGAATGTAAATAGATTGACCTTGTATCCACACGCTTTTGTTTCTTAATTTTTAAAAGTGTGTCATCTTCCTCTGCCTCTACCACTTCCTCTTCCCTCAACAACCCAACCATTTCTATACACAGTGGTGTGATTTTGTTCATGTAATTAGTTAAATTCAATATGTCCGCCTCAATGGGTTGCCGGCTTTGGATTTTTTTTTTTTTGGGATTAGTGCTGGGAATTATCAAAAAGGAATAGATGTCACTGCTGAGGTTGTTGTTGGCTGTTTTTGTTGCCTCTTGTGAATGTAAATAGATTGACCTTGTATCACACCTTTTGTTTTATTAATTTTTAAAGTGTGTCATCTTCCCTCTGCCTCTACCACTTCCCTCTTCCCTCAACAACCCAACCCCATTTCCTATACAGAGTAGTGATTTGTTCATGTAGTGATTAATTTAATATGTCACTTACTCCATGGAGTTGTCGGCTTTTGAGATTTTATATATATATATATATATATATATATATATATATATATATATATATATATATATATATATATTTAGGGATTAAACCCAGCTACGTGGAGTTCTTATCAGAATTCATCATCCATGCTTAGATTAAAATGGCCTTTCCAGGCAAGCTACGGGCTCAAACGAGAAGGTGGTATCGAGGGTGCAGAAATGTCAAGGGGTTTTTGGGTGGCATGTAGCAGCTTTTGAAGAGAGGGTGAGATATTCTGAAATAAGCGATTGGTGAAACTCTTTATTCCTCTCAGCAGTATATTTATACCGTATTGATAAGTTTAATTATATTTTTAATAAAAGCATTGAATTATTAAATGACACTTTCAGATTTTGGCAGCATCGCCGGAGCAAACGGCTGTTCGAGGTTGTAAAATGGCATTTGTACACGTTTTAAATAAATTGAAATTGCTCTCAATTCTTTGGGAATTATCGCGGAATAAACTATGGATAAGGTTGCGTGTATGTGGACCTTTATTATGTGGACACAAAATTTAACAAGATAAAGTGAGTTAATTTCATAGCATTCATATTTATAATTATTATATATTATAAATTAAAAATACCATCAATTTCCTTCAATAAAATTGATTAATCTTATATAATACACATATTTATAAGAAATTATATTGAAGAAAAAATTTTAATTCATTTCATATGATTATTTAAATAACAAATATATAAGACAATTTCTTTTTATTAATTTTTTGAATTCATCTAGTATATAAGAAGATTGTTAGGAAAAAAATGAGTTGATTTGATATATTCTTCTTATTTATTTATTTCAAAGCTGATTTTATTTATTTTTAATTCATCGATACAAACATTAAATGATATAATAATTTTAATAGGTTAAGATGTTGATTTTAGTATATAAAAACAAAACTTATATATGATTTTATGAATTTTCATTTTATTTTCCTTTGTTTTCTTATGTTTTTATTATCGACTTATTACGTCGTATGATTGTTCATTGGTTTTTGTGTAAGCGATTCAGACGATAACACTATTTCGATCAAATAAAGAAATCACATCAAATTCATATTAGTCATATTATGATTATTTTTTATATAAGTCTTAAATCATTTTTTTTTTATTAATTTAAATATTATGTCATCGTCGAATATTTATAATAATTTGATTTTTTATGTTAAGATATAAGGTATTTACAATTCTCAACAGTGAAATTTTAATTTTCATTATTAAAAAAAGCTTAATATAAATAAATTAATGAAAAAACAAATAATTTAATATTTAATAATTTTAATTAAACACCAGGTAGTGGTTGGAGTCTAATCTGGTCAAAATTAAGAAAAGTCATAATGTGGGATGCGATCTAATCTTCCCTAATTCAATTCGGCATTCGCAGGCATCAGGAAGGGAGAGGAGGAACAGGGCGCCTGGTTAGTAAGGCATGAGCTTCCCTGAAAATAGCTGAGAAGCTCTCAGGATCGTCGATCTTCCATGGAGGGGTTGATGCTGGAATCCATCTATTGTGATCGTGATTCGTGAAGTTAGCGATGAAGTGCCCTCCAGCCTCTTACCACACTTCATTCTTATATCTTAAAAGAAAGTCACGGGTTGAGCTGAAGAACTTGTGGATCATTAATTTTCTCCATCTAGATCTCGATCTCTGAAATAGTTTCTTTTCAATAGAATCACTCCTTAAAAAAAAAAAAGAACAGAAATTTCTTGGTTTTGTTTGCTGTATGGGGTTTTTGTTTACGTGTGGAGAAAACGTTTATAAAAATAATTTTGAGTCTAAGTCGGAGATTCCAGTAACTCGGATGATTCACCCGAGTCAAATCGGACTCTGAAACCGAGAATGGTTAAGGTAGTGTTGAAGGTTTAACGAAGTTTGCATTTTACATTTTTTTTACAGTCATGGAGGTGTTAGAAGATTGCAGAGGCGACCGGTGATCATCTTTTGAAGGTACATTTCTCTCTTGCTGGAGCTGGGAACGGAACAAGTAACAGCTGCAAACAAATTAATGGCGGAGGCTGTTGTGTCCTTCGCTGTGGACAGGCTTCGTGATCTGTTGATTGAAGAGGCAACTTTCTTGCATGGAGTGACTGACAAAGTTAGGGAAATTCAGGATGAGCTTGAGTTGATGAAGGTTTTCTAAAAGATGCAGGCAACTGAACAAATTGAAGGGGAGACAATTCGCAAATGGGTTGCACAAATTAGGGAGAATGCTTTCGATGCGGAAGACACCATAGACACTTTTATCCTCAAAGTTGCCTTGAGAAGGAGAAGGGGAAGGGGTTTTCAAAACATCCTCAAGAGGTATGCTTGCATCTTTTCCGAGTTGATTGCTCTCCACAAGGTTGGGACGAAGATTGACGACATAAAGACCAGAATCTCCAGTCTCACTGCAAGTTTACAAACCTATAACATAAAGAGCATCGCAGAAAGGAGAAAGCTCATCAGTGATGCAGAAATGAGGCGACGTCTCCTCAGGAAGCGAGAGATCTTACTCCCGTTAAAGATAGAAGACACGGTTGGATTGATGGGAGGTGGAGATCTTGGTAGAAAAAGCTGGTGGAATATTCATCGGACGATGGAAGACCATGCTCAGTTGTGGCGATATGGGTATAGGTGGCCTAGGAAAACCACTCTCGCAAAGAAAGGTTTATCCTTGAGGATCGTGTTAGGCGTCATTTTGAATGTTTTGCTTGGTGCTCCGTATCTCAACAATTCAACTTCAGAGCCCTTGTACAAGAAATATTAGTCGAGTTCTTGCCTCCTGATTCGAAAGAGGAGAGGGAGAAAATTGAGAGGATGAGTGATGATGAGAAAGTGAAGAGGGTTTATCAAATACAAGAGGAGAAGAAATGTCTGGTGATCCTGGATGACGTTTGGAGTACAGAAGCTTGGGACACGTTAAGACCTGCCTTCCCAATACCACTGCAAAAGGCAGGAAAGGGAGGCAGCAGCAAGATACTAATCACCACCAGGTACAAAGCGGTGGCTTTACATCCGGATCCAGGAGCCTTCTTGTACCAACCAAACTGTTTATCTGAGGATGAGAGTTGGGAGCTTCTTCAGAGAAGAGCCTTCCTCTTCAGAAATGATCATAATGCTACAGGTACGTCTCTTTATTGGATGATGATTTTTTTTTTTTTTAACTTTACATATATGGAGAAATAGATGTACTAGAAATGACATCCCTTATTTGAATGACACCAAAGGTATGTTTGAAACATGGGAATGGAGAGGAGGAATGAGAAATGTCATTATCCCTTCAATCCATTCTCATGTTTGGATTAAAATTAAAGAAGGGGGAATAGAATGAAAATTAATTAAGGGAAAAATCAAATCCTACTTCTAAGTAGGATTTTGATTCCTTAGATATAGATGGTATTTTGATTCCACATTCTCTTTAAAAAAAATATAAACACTTAAATTTATTATTTTATACCTATTTTTTATTCATCAAGCCCGATAATCCAATTCTCTAAGCTAAACCAAGAAATAAAACTTTTTTTTTTACTCAAAAATATAAAAAAATCCAAAGATAGTTTGTATTCTCATTTTCTATTCCCCTTACAAAATATAAAAACTTAAAATCATTATTTTGTCACTAATTTCTTCATCAAGTCTCTTTGGGTCCCACCAGAGTTTTACCTTCTTATTAATTTGCTTTCAAAAATATTTACCAATTTCAATCTTGTTTTGTATATAAGTCCGAAATAACAATTATTTTCTAAATTTTGCAAAAAATTATCTTCATCAATTTAAAAATATTTTAAAATTTAGGCATTTTCGTTATTTCCTAAAATGACTTTTAAGTCATAATATCAAAATGATTTATTTTTAATTCATTACAACTAAATACAAAATAATTTTTTATTTTTTATTAAAAATATAAAATCATAAATCATAAAGTTTCAAAAATAAGATATTACTATTAAAAAACTGAGAACTAATTATTTAGTTTATTGTATGAGCAAGTAAAATAATTATATGGGTAAATAATTATCCTATTTTTGTATTATTGTCAATTTATTTCTTTTTCATTCCAATTCCTAATATTAATAAATACTGAAATATTAATAAACAATCATTCTCATATTAGATTCCTAAACTAATCCAAACATTAGAAATGAAATCAAATTATTGATTTCATTCCATTAGAAATAAGAATAGAAAGTGATTAACTGATTCTCATTCCCGATTCCCATGTTCAAACACACACCCAAAGGATATTAAAATCTATTGAAATGATTCCATGTCAATGGCACTAAGTGTGTTTGGATCATAGGAATAGGGAATGGGAATCAAGAATCCCTTTCCATTCTTATTTCTAATAGAATGGAATCAATAATTTGATTCAAATACTAGTCTTTGGATTAGTTTAAGAATCTAATATAAGAATGATTGTTTATTTTTATTTTAGTATTTGTTAATATTAGGAATTGAAATGAAAAAGTAAATAAATTGACAATCATACCATATCACGTGATTTTAAGAGTTTAAAAAAAAATTTATAAGTTGGATAATTATTTACCCAAATAATTATTTGACTTTGTCAAACAAATGAACAATAAGCTACATAATTAATTCTCATTTTTTTAATAGTAATATCTGATGTTTGAAACTTTAGTATTTAGGATTTCATATTTTAATAAATATATAAAATTATTTGTATTTAGTTGTAAGAAATTAAAATAAATTATTTTCATATAATCTTGTTTAATATTATGACAAAAGTCATTTAGGAAATAACTAAAAAAAAAGCATAAATTTTAAAATATTTTAAATTGATGAAGATAATTTTCGATAAAAAAATTTGAAAATAATCGTTATTACCTAATTGGACTTATATTTTAAGTCCAAGTCAATAATTTATTTTATTTTGATAAAAAATATTTTATGAAAATCATTGCTATTTTATTTTGATTAAAAAAATACTTGTGAGAAAATCAATACTTTATTTTATTTTTCGACTAAAACAAATGTTTTATTTCTTGGTTTAGATTAGACCATTGAACTATCGGGTTTGATGAACAAAAATAGGTATAAAATAATAATTTTAATTTTTTTTTATATTTTTTTAGAGATAAGGTGAAATCAAAATACCACTTATATATAAGAAATCAAAATCCTACTTAGAAGTAGGATTTGATTCCTCCCTCAATTAGTTGTCATTCCATTCATCTAATTTTAATCTAAACATGGGAATGGATTGAAAGGGTAATAACATTCTCATTCCCCCTCTTCATTCCCATGTTCCAAACACACCCTAAGGGGGTGTTTGGAATATTGGAATGGGGAATGAGAATTAAGAATCATTTTCCATTCTTATTTCTAATGGAATTGAATCAGTAATTTGATTTCATTTCTAGTATTTGGATTAGTTTATGAATCTTATATGAGAGTGATTGTTTATTTCCATTTCAATATTTGGTAAGATTAGGAATTTGAATGAAAAAATAAATAAACTGAGAATAATATCATATCACATGATTTGAAGTAATTTTTATTTTATTTTCAATAATGAACTTCTATGTTTTTTACTAAATAATAATAAGCAAACAATATATAATTGAAAAATAACCATAAAAAATCATATAACCGTACAAATTGCTTTTACTTTCTTCCATTTAAAAATAATTTAAAATTTATTAGTTGAGTTTCAAAAAAAAGTTGGATTATTTCTCAAATTAATTATTTTACTTGATCAAACAATAAAGTTATATAATTAGTTATCATTTTTAATTTTTAATAGTAACATTTGATTTTTTGAAACATTAGGATTTAAGTTTTACATATTTTTTAAAGATAATGAAATGAGAATACAAGCGCAACTTTGGGTGTGTTTATATTTTTCAGAGAGAAAATCCCAAATCTTTATTTTATTTTTCGTTTCTTTGTTTTAGCAGAGCATTTAGTTATCAAACTTGATGAACAAAAAATTAGGTATAAAATAGTAATTTTAACTTTTTATATTTGGATTATTCTATTTCTAAGTAGGATTTGGATTTCTTAGATATAGGTGTTATTTTGATTCACCCTTCTTCTTTTTTGACAACTATTCACCTTCTCTTTAAAAAACATAAAAACTTAAAATTACTATTTTATTTCTAACTTTTGTTCATCATCCAATTAATAATTTAATCATTTTTTAAAAGCTATGTGATTCAAAATCCAAAAATTTGTCTTTGATGTGTTTTGAATTTTTTTTTATTTACTTTTTTTTGTGAGAAAGTACGATAACAGTTTATTTTATCGTTAAATTTATAATCTTGATAAAACATTTTTATAAAACTGTTACATAAAAACTAAAAAATGCTTAGTAAGAGTTCGAAAAACAAATTTTGGAAATACTTCTCAAAATTATTTATATATTGAAAATAATTTTAATTTCTAATATTTATTTTGATCCATATGAATATAATTATTTTTAAAAATGAAAACATTAGAGAATAATTAAAATATTTTATCTATTAATAAATAGCGTTTTAAAAAATGTTATAAAAAAAAGCACTAATCAGAACACTAAAAATGGAATCAAATTATCGATTACATTCATTGAGAAATAAGAATGAAAAGGGATTCTTCATTCTCATTCCTCGTTCCAATAAAAAGGGATACTAAATGAATGGGATTTCACTTGAAAAAAGAAAATGTTCCATACAAATAGACTCAGACCCATAACCATGGTTTCCAATGAGGTTTTACCTTTTATTGAAACTATGGAAGTACTTATCCAAAAAAAAAAAAAAAACTACGGAAGTTTTTCCTTTTTCTAAAAAATAAATTGATGTTTAAATTTAAATAGTGATTGATAGTATTAAGCATTAAATTATTTTCTTATATTTTATTTTTATTAAGTATTAATAAATGAAAAATCAATAGGTTATTTTTAATATTAAATAAAGCTAAGGTGGTTTTTGTTTTTTTACTTAATGTTGAATAATACTTAATAGCATTAAGTATTAAGTTGTTTGTTTTTAACATCGGGTAATGAGTAGGGATGTTAACGGAGTGGGTTATTTAGGGTTCCCACCCCGCCCCGTCTTTAATGGGACGAGTTTGGTTTAACTGTAATAAGGTTTTTAGCGGATTCAAGTTTATTTTCTCAAATCCGAGAGGGATTCAAGTATTGTTATACCCGTCCTGATTATATTTTTAAAATATTTTTTATTATTTTATTTTATACTTTAATGTAAATAATAATAATAATTAAAATGTTTTTTAATAAATAATTTATAAAAATTCATAATATTTTTATTTTTTATGAAATATATTAATTTTAATATAATAATAAAAAAACAAATATAAAAATTTTAAAATAAAAAATAAAAACAAAAATCAAATGTAAACATAGCGGATTTGAGAATTTTCATCCATAATTCGCTCGCCTGTTAATTTTTAAATGGGACATGTTTGTGATTGAAAAATGACAGTGGGATCAAGATGGGGTCACCCCGTTTTAAACCCTACGTTATCATCTCTAGTAGTGATTGTTGCTAACCCTTCTCCTTATTTGGCAATGGTGTAGTTTTTCTTGTTTTGATGGAAAATTACTTTTTTTGAATAGAAAGAGCCAAATATTTTCATTTTTTCAATTCATAACTTTTTAAAAAAATTCAACAATAAATCGTGAAAAATTTAAAGAACAAACATCTAAATGCTGAAAGCTATTTAGCTTTCAGCAAAAAATCAAAAAACAAATAGCCCCCAAGTATTTTCACTTTTCTACTTAGTAAAAAACTTAAGGAATAAATAATTAATTAATAAAAATTAAAATAATAAACTATTTAAAATATAAAAGTAAGTTCTATTATGCAAAATGTATATATATAACATCTAAGTTCATTACTATGGCTTGTATACAAGCTATTCACAAAGGCTAAGAAAAGATTCACAAATTATTTACCCATTTGTAAGTATCTTATTCTTTTAGACAAATAACTGCATAATTCCAATTCTTGGGTAATTTATTTTTTCTCTGTAATAGTTAATCATCAGAATATTTCTAATCATTTCTCTTGAACTTTTCAAGATCCTACCATTAACAACATGGAGGAGATGGGAAGGAAATGGCTAGATATTGTGGAGGCGCCGTGGCTATTGTTGCCCTTGGGAGGACTTCTAGCTAAAAATCCCACATTGCATGATTGGGAGAGAATTCATGGAAATATAAAAAAATCATATTTGATGAAATCAAGGGAAGACATTACACAAGAAACAAGACAATGGAGTGTCGGATGTAATTAGATTTGAAGGTTACGAGATTTGTCATACCATAAATCACTCTATTTGGCCATTTTCACAGAGGACTATCGAATTCCAACAAAAACTTTGTTTGAATGTAGATTGTTTGAAGAGTTATGTCCAGATAGTATGATGGAGAAAATTGCTTGATTGAGCTCATTGAAAGGTGTATGGTTCAAATAGGGACAGGATTTCATATAGGAAAACAAGTATCGATTCTGATGGAAGAGTCGAAACTTGCCCAGTGCATGACCTAATCACGAGATTCTTGTCAGAGGCAAAGAAGAAAATTTTCTCGAGATTATCGGTGGTTTTCAAAGCAAGTGGAAACATCTTCATCTTCCTCGTTAACATTAACACATGAGTCGCGTAGATAAAGTTCGAGAAAGATGTGCCATATATCTAGATCACTCTCCTCTGCAGTACTAGTACTATTGTAGAGGCTGTAGAGCTAGACTGATCTCTGATAATAATAAAAATGAAGATGCGGATGATATTCATGTCAAATTGAATCCAGGAAAAATGACCACCTCAGATCCATACAATATTATATTATCCATCCAAAGAGATACGGAGAAATAGAACCTTGGATGCTTAGCAAGTTGGAGTTGAAGAAGTTCACATTATTATTAAGAGTGTTAGTCTTGAGGACTTGCATTGGGAGAAAAATTACCAAAGCAATAGGCAACCTCGTACATGATTTCTTAAGTTTTAAATATTCTACACTCTTACAGCTTCCCCACATTGTCTATAAGAAATTTAGGTTGCATCGAACCTTTAGTTCACGGCTTTTGTCTCCTCCCCAGTCATGATGAGCAGGATGGCTTGTTTGGTAATTAATGAAGTGATAGAGTGGGATGAGATGGCTAAAGACATCTCTACCTCCTTATCATCTTAATGTAGGTAAGGAAGTAGGTACGATAGGAGAGTTGAGCAACTTGGAGACGTTAAAACACTTTGATGCCGAACAATGGGATATAAAAGATTTGGCCCACTTGACCAGCAAGCTTAAAAAATTAAGATGCGGAATGTCAAAAGCTTTAAAGAATTGGAGTTAATTCTCAAGCCCTCTCACCCCATTTCAAGTAATCTTCGTTCCTTGTTTGTCAATGGTGTTGATACCAAAATGGAAGAAACAGATCTTCAGCAATTATCCGTGTGTCAACATCTTTTAAAGTTATACTTGTGTGGAGAAATAAGCAGCTTGCACGAGCTGGCCTCTTCCCTCGAGCCTCATAGGTTAACCTTGCGGTTTACGAACTACAGCAAGATCGACACCAATTCTAGAGGCTTCCTAACTTGACAATCCTTTCATATGGCATGATTCTTGCATTGGGAAGAAGTGGTTTTCTCTCTCGAATGGGTTCCATCGACTCAAAAGTTTTGTTGTTCACTTTCTGAGTCGGTCAGGTACTAAAAGGTTGAAAGGTGCAGACATAGGTGCAATGCCTAACCTTAATGAGTTAGGATTTTCTCATTGTAGTTCTTTGGAAATGGTTCCTGAAGGAGTAAGGTATATCACCACCCTTCAGAAGTTTTCAATTCTCAATATGAGCAAAGATTTCATCCGACGGCTTCAAGTGATAGATGGAAAAGAAGGGGAGGATTTCTACAAAGTTCAGCACGTGCCATCCATCATATTAATTGATGGTAAGTCATTCATTTCTACTTTCTCTTTTCTTTTCCCCTTATACGTATACAAACACATCGATGATCAAACAATTGACATTAGCATGCCATTTTTAATCATGTTATTTAACTTCTAATTTTTTCTTTTTTGAATTCTATTATTAAAAAATCATTTCAATATTATCCTTCTTTCTTCAACCTTTTATTTGCATTCTTTCAAACTTAAAAAAGACCCAAAAGCCATTTCAAAAGTACCAGTGGGGACAAAATGGTTTACTCATCAAAAAAATTCCTTACAACTCTCCAAGGTTCATGGGGCACACCAATTGGATTACTCTAACTACTTATTAATCATTTCAAAAAAATTTGATTATACGTAGGTGCTCTTTAATAATTAGATTACTTGATTGATACTAAACAAAATATAGAAATAGATCAGCTCCTTCTCTTTCATGTCCATTAATGTTTTATGCATTAGGAAAATCAAAACAAGGAGGATATATTTTGTTGATTTTTATGACACCCATAAATTGAAGCTACAAACCAACCTCTCACTTGTTTTCACAGCCCTAAATTGCTCTAGAGACAACTTGGCTTGCTTTTATACTATCTTTCTATTTCATTGTTCTTTTATTAATAGATAGCTCTAGATATGCTTCTAACTATGATTTCATATTTTATAAGATGATCGTGTAAGGAGAAGCATCCGCTCGTGAAGAAAAAGGAAACTGCGGTTTCCAGTTGCATCCATCGACATCGAGAAGATGAACAAGCGATGCTAAATGGCGGTTGGTATAAATCGTCGGGGCTACGCCTTGTGCTACTTTATAAATGATGTTAGACTTATTGTAATCCTGAACCTGATATTCCTATGATTTTTTTTCTTGCTTTTAATTGGTGTCTTGGCTTGTTTATGGTGAATGCGAGACTTTTTTTTTTTTATGTTAGTTTGATTGTGTATTTGTTGTCATGTTGCGTGCAAATAAAATTGGTTATTTCAATATAATTTCTTCTTGTGTCTTTGATGTACGTTTTAAACAGCATGTCTTCCATGTATTGTATATATATAAGCACAGTTTTTGTTCTAGTTTTAGGGCAACATTCTCATGTAGGAAGACTAGAATTTTGTGGCGACTCGAATTATGACCCGACCAAAATTATTTGTGAGCTCAATCCAAAAGGGAATTTTTTGTGAGATTAGTGTTGAGCCTTTAGTTTCAGGCTCGTGGGGGTGCGGGAGGCAACACCCCTATGGTTTAGACCTAACCTAATTGATACAACTTGATTTGATCTAAGGTTTTTATGTATATATTATATGTGAGTGTTTAGGGTTTTTGATTATGTACTTGAAAGCCGTAATCAATAAAAGTGTCTCCACATCCATAGACGTAGGTCACATTGGCTGAACCACGTAAATTTCAATGTATTTGTTATTTTTCTCGTTTATTCTCTTTCAATTTGTTGTTTATTTTATAACATAAACAAAGGGAAAAGTTTGCTTAGTAACTTCGTGCGATTGAATTCCCCAGTGGAGATTGTAATCCGAGGGATTCAAGTTGGTATTTCCATGGAGTTGTCTCCAAATTCAGTGGGCATACACTTCCAGTGTACTTGGCTTGCTCCCATTCATTTGTTGGGAAAAGCTAGCACTAAAATAAATAAAATGCTTTTCTTGTTTATGCAATCAAATAGGCTTTCCATTAAATTATTCCCAAGGAAATGTTTATGCAGAAAATAATTAGGGCAATAATAACAAAATCAAGACACCAAATTTTTTAATGTGGAAAACTTCAAAAAATATATATATAATGGATACTACCTTGATAAATTGTATGGCACTGCATATAATCCCAGTGCTATCATAATGAAACGATATTAAAGTAGTACCTATAATTTATTAAGATATGTAACTTGTCATCTATAGGAAAGTTAGGGTGTATGCGACGCTGGATTTAAGGATTTAAGGATTAATTTGGCCACATTGAATAATTAGCTTTTAGAAATTGAAAATGAGGAAGATCAAAAGCTTCAAAGAGTTGGAGTATATCTAACCCTCCAACACCCTTTAAATCCTTTTATTTGAAGGATGCAATTAATTAAGAGCAAAATAAAATCCGTTTACTGCAAGAATTCTCAAAGAAAATTCAAATGTTAGATGGAAGAGAAGGGAGGATTTCAACAAAGTCAAGCATGTGCCTTCCATCTCATTCTTTCCATAGTGAAGTGTTGGGTGCGTAACTTCTTTTTTTTTTTTTTTTTGGTCTTTTATCCTTATTTTCTTAACTACCGTGTAAACAAGCACGCCAAAGCGTGTGGCCAAGGCATAATGAAGGAAATCCTTATTTGAGGAGAGGCTCGATAAAACTTTGTTCAAATTGAGAACACCAAGTCTCACAAATGTCCCACATCGGTTAGGAATGAAAAAACTTATGAATATACAAGCATGGATAACATTCAATTGGTATGAGGCTTTTAGGGGAAAAAGCATAAAAACAAAATCATGAGGGTTTAGACCCAAAGTTGAGTATATCATACCAATATGGATAGAAAATGGTCCATGAGGTCTTCCAACATGAAGTTTGGGAACATGATGACTCTCTAATGCCTTGTACCACATGGTGTTAGGTAACACCATACCATTGATGGACAGATTCTGATCCCACATCAATTACGAAGTTGTGGAGTGTACTTAAGCTTGAGAAGTTTGAGAAGTTCTCCTACCTATTGGGTTGGGCTCTCCTATTAGGCTTGGGTACTTATCATTGATGCTTTAATTGAGAATTGGTTTGTAGCATGAATAGCTACCTGATGCTTCCAGATGGCAAAAATAAGAAAACATCTAGAGTGTAAATACGTTAAACTTCTCTAAAAGCTGATTAATGATACGATCACATATTGATTCCGCAAGAAATTAAAATCCTAAAAAAAGAAAGATTATGGCAAGGATCTTTGCAAAAATCCTTGCAAGAAAGCTCCATATATGGGGTTGAATTAGAAGCTCCTACCAAAGAGAAAGAAAGATTATAGCCAGCAAAAATGAAAGGCATCTCAAATAACCCCTGCAAGTTGATGCTCTTCCATGCATACTAATTACATGCTTGCTTTTCTCTTCTTTTCTCTTTATGTGTTGAGACAATTAGCAAGTATGGAGATCACTGCACAGTAGGGTTTGGGTAGGTGGGAGTTTTAGAAAAATAATACAAAAATTAAAAAAACATGGTTTTTAAAATAATCCTAATTTTAGTGTAATTTTCTCCACATAGGCTTTCCACGTAGGATGAAGATTCAAAAAAGTTGAGGTGTTTCTTCAAAAGATACTTTCAATGTAAATTCATAATTTCTGATACTTTTTTCAGTTTAAATTCATAATTTTTAAAACTTTATAAATGTATCTTCAAGAAACATTTTCAATTATAATCATAATTTATGAAACTTTATAACGTGTTTCTTCAAAATAAACTTTGCAAGTAAGATGTAAGATTTTTAAAATTTTATAAAGTGTCTCTTTAGAAAATACTTTCAACGTGTCAAAAAGTACATTATATTTAGAATTATTTCTCAACTTTTTGTAATTGAGGAATTGTTATCATTTTTTGGTTTAAATGTCAGAAAAGCCCTAGGCCGGCTATGCAACAACTGAATATGGCTACTCCATTGACAGAAGTTAGTGTCATAGTAATTCCTTTTAAAGTACATTAAGCAGTCTTCTTTTGTATTTACCCCAATTAGTTTCCACATATTCACAGTAGCATTCATCAAATACACTTTTAAAATTTACCTTAAATTGCACATTCATCAATTATGACTTTAAAATATTAACTTTAAAACCACAATTAGTGAGCAGCGGTTTGAAATTAACTTTAAAGCTGGAGTTAATGAGTCGTCAAAAACCGTAGTTAGTGAACGATTTTAAAATTAATCTTAAAACCGTATTAGTGAATGCAGTTTTAAGGTAATTGTTAAAACTACATTTGGTGAATGCGGTTTTCAATGTTGGAGATATGGATTGTCATACTCTTAAGCAAAAAATCCATCATATGTTTTAACTTGAAAAAACTAAATGTCACAAAGGATGGTGCAACATCAAGTAGACCAAAAATGCATGTGGGACATACCATATTTGGTCAAAACGAATTTCAAAGATAATATTGACCAAATTCGAAGAAGATACATTTGGCAATATATATGGAAGATTTAAAGAAGCATAATGTGGAATTAAAATCGGCATTGTAAGGCGAAAATTGGATTTACACCGAAAACAATCGTAATTTCGATAAAAAAATCACGGAAGTTTTCTAGATCTCGGATGTGAAATGAACCTCAGTTGAAATCGTCTCGCGAGAAATTATGCTACCACGTCGAATTCGTTGGATTAAGGATTGTCGGGATTTCGCGTTTTTAAGTGGGTGTAGGATAACTGTAGCAAGGTGGGGATGCCACATGGCATCCCCAAGAGAAATGGCAGCAGCCGCTAGTGGTCAGCAGAAAATTAATTCATGATTAAACGTAATGTGAATAAAATCCCATGGCTCGTATTGAAGTGATATGAAAGTGATGATGTCGTAAAGTGAAATTATGAAATAAAAGAAAATGTGTGAAAAAGGGAGAGCCGCTGTGGTTTTGAGGAAATGAGGAAGTAATTTCCTCATTGACGAATGATGATTCTCCAAAAGGGAGAGAAAATGAGTAAAAGAGAAGAGAAAATGAGGGAGAAATGAGAGGAAATGAGATAAGAAAAGAGAGAAAAAAGGAAAGAAAAGGCAAAAGGAAAGAAAGAAAGGAAGAGGAAAAAAGAAAGGAAAGAATCCGTAGAGAAAAAAGGAAGAAAAAGGAGAAGGAGGAAAGAAAGGAAGTTTTCTCGGGTTCGAGGCGATCGGCGTTCGAAAGTTGAGTCTGTAAGATTAGTGCGCGCGTTAGGATGCGCGATGTGAACACCGAAAGTGGGAGTTTGCCCAGGCTAAAGTGAGATATTTCACCTTGATTTACTTACAACTATGACTTTATAATGGTGAGGTTCTTTGTGGGAAGGCCATGAGGCCATGGAAGTGATTCAGGGCCTTGGGACTAATGGGTATGGATTTCATGGCCAGGTTCCGGGACTATGGGAGTTAGGGTTTGAACTAGAAACCCGAAGGTTTCTGGAAATTATTACTGGTTTGTTGATGTGTGTGTGGATGTTTGGAACCAAACTGGTTCATGTTTGCGAAGGGGTCGTGAGGTACCCTGTTGAATGGTCCTAATTTTGAGACCTTGTTGTGTGTTATGGCTTGCACTTGAATAACATGCTAAGTGTGGAAATGTGATATTGATGCATGCTTTTAGATGTATTAATATATTTTGCATGGAGGTAGATTATATGTATAAATTATAATTTTTCCATGGTATGTAAATGTTTCATGTAGTGCTCATTCATGCATGTAACATGAGGAAAATGCATTGGCATCATGCATTTCATATGCGGTCCATCGCGTCGGTCGGGTGTGGAGTGTAGGAGTAGGTTTATTCAGGTGTTGGTGAATGGGTTGTGAACTCGGGAAAAAATGGGAATGAAGTCGAAGATAGAGATTCACGAGAGTGTAAATGTCGAAATGATAAAATTACATGTTTTGGGGCGGAGACGAGTTGGGGTAGATCCCCGGGGTGAAAGTCCACCGGTTACTCACGGTTAGACATGAATCAGAAGCGATGCGAGTTCGTGAAAATGTTGAAAAGGCGTGCGGCGTCCCTACGGTGCTAAGCAGAATCCAGTAGCCCTGAATAGGAAAAGAATCAATCGGGTTTTGATACGTAAAATTGGAGGGTGTCCAATGGTTTAGTCATGGTGTGAGACAAGTTTTAGTCACATAGCGGTCAAGTGTGAAGTCGGGTGGGACTCAGGTGGTGAGCATGAGGGGTCGCATCCATTGCATGATATAGGCATTTAAATTATAATAGTGAATAATTGTATGGAATGTAATTGTTTCTGTTTATATATCTTAAATTTGCGTATGCATTTTAGGTGGGAAGTAACCCTTGTAGGAAAACTTTCTCTTTGGGCTTTGCTCAAATAAAAGGTCGTGGGACACTTCGGTCTGAGGCTATCGGGAGGCGGTGTGATGAGGTAGCTTTTGAAAAGAAAGCCGAAATGTGGCTTTGAGTAAAATTTTGTACTTATGTATAAATCTTTTTGTAAAATAGGCATGTAAACTATCAGGATATAGTTGATTAATATTATTTTGAGTATTGGCTAATGGGCCCAAGAGGCCATTGTTACTCAGGTATGCGTCTCGTGATACGAGATGTATAGATTTTCCGCGGGTTGACGGGTAGTCAACGGACACCCCGGTTTTGGGGTGTCACAAACATAATTGATCATATTGGATGAGATTCTTCTCAGAGGTAAATATTCTATTATGATATTTATGGAATAAAATTAGGATCTAATAGCTGGGATATTGAGATTGATTTGGAAAATTTAGTAGGTAAAACAACCTTCTATAAACACAAATTAGAGATGAAATCGGAATATTAAAAAATATCATAAAGCACAAAATACGTTTCAAAGTGCCCCTCCGAACCACACCAGAGTTGGGTTGACTATTCAAAGGTCGAAAAGTTTCCATGGTATTCAGTGTTAATCTTATGTATACTTGAGTGTATAAGTTGAATTTGGGCATGTGGGTGTCTAGTGTTTAGGAACTGAAGGGATCTCATTCTATGTTTCATTATGAGATAATTAGGCGAAAGAGAGCGTTGGAGGAAGAGGAAGTCTTGTCTCATATAACACCAAAGTAACCTAATTGATACATACTGAAATCCTTTATATCTTGGCACAGCCCCAAGGATAAAAGCAATTGTCGAACCACGTAACCAATCTCTGGTTTCTTTCTTGTGTATGTGAGTTTATGCATATGATTTCATAACTTTTCGAATTACATTATTTCAAGAGATCTATGACAAATTGATGCAACATATTGCATAATATAATAAAGCTGGTTGCAGCACTTATGACAGTGTTGCATCATTTGGTGCATCATAAAGAAGACTATTCATGTGATTTTTTTTTTGAATTTTTTCAAAAATAAATTACTTTTGACACTACACTCCCATTAACAAGCCAAGTCCAAGTCAACCAGGCCAGCTTTTGTCAATGATCAAAGACAAAAAGCCTATTGACTTTTTTTCTCCACCCTGTGTCAAAGTTAAAAAGACTAGCAAGTCGTGGAAGTCTCTCTCACACTTCCATCAGCATCCCCCTTATTTCCTTAATTCATAATAAACTATAAGATTAAGCCAGCTATGAGGTATATATCAGCAAAATTTATACCAAGGCAGGTTCCCATATTTCAGGTAAGTTATTAGCCTTTTCTTCTTTCAAATTATAATTTAACTATATGGAGAAACTGATAAGAAAAAAATTTGTTTAATAAATGATCAATTTAGTATAAAAATAATTTAATTGATATAAATATTTTCATAAAATTGTTAAAAATATCAGAAGAAATTCTAACTTAATAATTAAAGGTTGGAACGAGGACCTGGAAGAGAATCGGGTTCGAATCTCTATGCCAAATTACTACAACTTTATAATTCAATAAATAAATGTAAGAAAAAAAAAAGAATCGTTGAATGTGATAAGTGTAAAACCCTAACCTGATTGAATGTTATAATAGTAGTTTTTGAACTAATTAGAGGTCCAATGATAGAAACGAGGGTAGCTTAGAATTTAGAGGCAGCTCTGGGCGTCGTTGGGCATGAAGTGGAATTTTCGAAAATTGCTTAGGGTGACTGGGAATAGTGATTTTTCTTATTATATCTCAGGATGGAGGGGTTTGCGAAGGAATTTTTAAGAAATTTCGGTTCTTATGACTTTAGACTAATATTTAGAAGATAATAGGAGATTTAAGTGAATAGTGATTTCGGGGTGAAATTCGAGCTGCTTGATATTTTTCGAAATTAGTAAGAAAATACGAAAATGTCAGGAATGTCGTAGAAGTCGCAGCTGACTTAGGGTGGCTTGGGTGAAGCAGGAATAAGTTTGGATAGTTTTAGGGCGGTAAGGCGTAATTGGATAATAATACTTATTTATTGTCTAGGTTTACGATTTTAATAATTTTTAATCAGTTTCGGTGATTTGAGCCTGGAATGCAATGAAGGATTTAATTAGAATATTTAAGGTCAAATTGGAAGTTTAGACGACTATAGAATATTTTTGACATTTAATAGTGGTATAAAAGCGTATAAGGTGGCGAGAATAAATCTAGCATAAGGAGATATTTTTAGCATGAGAAGTAATCAAAGCCTTTCTTAATGGCTAAGTTGCTGATTAAAATAATAGGTTAATGGATTTATGATTAATTAGAATGGACCAATGACAAGGTGACATGTGTAAGTCGCTTATCGCTGACAATGGTGCTTTTGGGTACCGAGTGCAATTTGGCAAAATTGTGTAGGTCCAAATATAAATTCAAGGGGAAATGAATGTTTGCTCAAGAGGAGAGCTCATCCATATGAGAGAAAGAGAAAGAAAGAGAAAGAGAGGGAAGGAGAAAACCGTGTGAGGCGAGGTGGAGCAAAGGGAAGTGATTTACTAACTATAGCCCCGAAGCTTTCAGTCTTTAAGTGGTACTTGAGGGAGAGGCCAAAGGAAACCAGAGCAGAAGTAAGTTTTTAATGGTGGGAAAGTTAGGGTTTGATGTTTTTTCATGTCAATAGTCTTGAATTTTCTGGTATGGATGTTAAATTGTAGTAGTATTTAGGGTTGAATGATATGATTTGATATCAATTGAGAAAGAAATGGATTAGGTTAGGCTTTGAAAAAATAAAGTGAGTGAATTGTTAGGGTTTGATGTTTTTCATATCTAATGTCTTGACTTTTCTGGTATGAATGTTAAATTGGTGGTATTTAAGGTTGAATGATGCTGATTAACATTGGTGGTATTTAAGGTTGAATGATGCTGATTTTGATATCAATTGAGAAGGAAATGGATTAGGTTAGGTTTTGAAAAAGAAAGTGAGGGAATTGTTAGGATTTGATAGTGAAATTTGTGTGATATGTTGAAATTGGTTAGGAATTAGTGAAATTGAGGTATAAGGCATTAGATTGGAGTGTTTAGAGTGAAAAAAAAAATGGAAGAAAAACATTGGTCATTTTAAGGCGTGATCCGTGCAATGCTCTGTTTTTACTGTTTTGATGATTTCGTATTTTGGCCATGCTTGCTCATTTCTGATCCGATTTGAGTGATTCAAGTTGCTGGTTAAAATAGACTTCAAGGAGAATCAAACATATAGGAAATAGGCATCGTCGAATTACAGATTACATGTGGCCCAAAAATTTTGCTCAAAGTAGGGCCATGTGCAGAAATGGAAATTCTGATTCATTTTTGAACATAGATTAGCCGGTTGTTTTGGGCCGTAAAAAAGAGTGAGTTTCGATGCTCCGATTTGGGTGATTCCAATTGGAGAAGAACCCTTAGCACATTAGTTTCAAAAGAGTATAAAGAACCAGTGTCAAATATGGAGTTAAGACATTGAAAAATGGGTATTTCAACAGTCCCGAGTGTAAAATCGGTAGAGGGCATTAAGGTCAATTTGTAAAGAAAATGGGTAATTTGGTCATTTCCTTTGTTACGTATTTTTAAGTGTGGTTAAATGAGATTTAAGTGAATGTGATGTGGTTGGGTGAAAATGAATGTGTATGGTGGATTAAATGGAAGTTATGGTTAATGGTTAATTGTGGTTTTCTTGAAAAATGTGAAAAGGACTATCGGACGGGAAACGGGAATTCGACGGGAAGCAAGCGGGATTGAGCGGTGAACGGTGAGTGTAAAATGATATTTTACCAATTGAGTTTTAAAAGTGCATGGTTTTAATGTACCATTAGAAAAGTTTAAAGGCAATGATTTCATAAAGGTGAACATGTGGAAGGTTATTTTTAATGCGTGCAGTGAAAATGTTTTATCTTGCGTATTATATATGATTATGTTAAATTATATATGTATGCATGTGTTAAGGCATTATGGACGTTTAAAATGTGTAAGAGAATATATGTATATTTATATATATATATATATAGGTTTTAATGATAAAGTAAAGGTTTTAAATGGATTTATAAATGTATTTGGAAGAAAAGGTTTTCTTGGGTAATTACTGCTTATTATAGTATTACTTAGTGATATCGGTAGAGAGTCTGTAAAGCGTGTAAGGATTTAGAGGGTAAGAGTTATAGGTTACTAAGCGAGGAGGAATTAGGTGTGCAAGTGAATATTAGCTACGCGTGATGGAGTGCACTATAGTGGAACCGCATGCGAGCGTGAGTTTATAGCGGCGTAGTGGTTATATTTGGAATGTGTTGTCACTCAGCGTCGATCTTGTGTTCGGTGTCTTTTATTTGCTGGGTTATCGAGAAGAAAGAAAGAAGAAAAAAAAAAAGAAAGTTTAAGGCATAAATGGATTTTAATTGTATAAGTATGTATTACTTTGAAAGAAAGTTTAAGGCATAAAGGGATTTTAATTGTATAAGTATATGTATTACTTTGGTATATCTTGAAAATGGTATCTTAATGAAAATGTCTGTTTCGTTTGAGAACCATTTGTTCCATTCTTCAGTATGTTTTAAAGCGTTTCGAGGGACCCAGAGAACGGGTCTTGTAGATGGTATCCTCATAGCGATTGGTCGGGCCATCGAGGAGGCGGCCTTATGTGAAGCTGCGTTAGCCATAAAATAGTTTGCATATTTATATGTCGAATACTTTGTCATGTATATGCATATATGGATATATTTTGAAAAGGAACTACTTAGGCGGTCGGTAGAATTAAAACTCTGGCTTAAATCTTTTTATAAAGCGTGCATGGAATTGAAGAAGTTTTGAATGTTTGATGATTGAAATGAATAAATGTATATGGTATATATTGTGTTTGATTGAGTTGTGGGCGAGAGTCACCAAAACGGAGGTTGAAAATTGGAAGATTAGAAGTGTTTTAAATGTTTATGCAGTATTTGTAAATTTGGGAAAGTCAGAAGCAGAGGAAGCTTTGGCGATTTTAAGAAAAATCCGTGTTTGAAAAAAAAAAAAAAAAAAAAAAAAAAAAAAATTCTGAAACGACTTCAGTGACCTTTCTAAGATATGTAAAGGATTGTAAAGGGGTTCATTTCAGTGGATTTTATTTGATTGTTTGAGGAAAGTTTACATGTCAGTTTGAGTGGGAGGGTCCTCGGGTTCATGAGGTTAATTCGGGTCGGGATCCTTCAATAAGTGACGGTATTTCATATTATATTATTCTCATTTAATATCAAATATGTCGTAGTCCATTTCATTGAAGAATACAATAATAAAAATAAAAAAAGAAAGAAAAATGAAGAAGTCTCTTTTTTTTTTAAACATTATATATATATCACGAACCGTTTATCTTCGTTTTTCAAAAATTTACAAATAGCTTGAATTTATTTTCTAGAGCAATTTAATAATTCCATATGCCAATAAATCCTAACTTTAGTGATTCAAAAGCCAAAACATAGAAAGGAAAAGAAGCTAGTGGGGGGACATATATATATATATGAAGAACATATTATTATAGTATAATCCAAAGTCAATAGATTGTCTTAAAACGTCAACTTTAAAAAATGATGGGCATTAAGGGAAGGTTTGTAGAGACAGTTTATTATATTATATTAAAAGTGATTAACTTTTAAAATAAAATAATAACAAGATCTAAAAATGTTTATTTCCTTTTTCTTTTCTTTTTTTAATCGAAAAATATTTAGTTCTGACACCTTGGATTCACTTCAATTCAAAGATTGGGCTCAGCCGAAATATGGATTTCTTTATGGGCCAATGTGAGCCCACTAAGTCAGTAGGATTGGGCCGGTCAGGAGAATTTGAGAGAGGCGATAAAGAGAGAGAAATGAGTTGGCGGACAGCGAGGCATTGGGAGCATCGCAGTGGTAGTAGCAACTAGCAAGGGGGCGAACCTCTCGCATCGGTTTCCCTTTCTTTCACAGCATTTCATCAAAAGCAATATAGCTATGGCTTCCTTCACCGACTCGTTCGGTCAACCCGGCGACGAGTCACGACCATCGGCGGCCGCCTCCGCTGCCTTGGCGAAGACAGCTGCCTCAGCTATGACCCCACGCCTCGCTTCCCCAGCGATTCGACTCGTTCACCAACTTCGCCCGATTCCGGTCCGTCGAGGAATCGGTCGAGGACTCGCCGTTCTGGCACCTCCTACGCCGCTTCTGACGAGCGTTCACTTCTCAGCCAATCGGATGCACCCTCTCCTCCCCCGATCTGTATGCTCGGCAGTGGTTCTTTGCGGATCAACATGAAGTCGTCCTTTTCGCGAAGCTAACGGCGAGGGTGTTCGATGAAGAAGGTTTTGCTTGGATCGGATGGTCCGATTCTGTCGCCTCCTACCGAGATGCAGGCGGATGAGGGTTTTGCTCTCAGAGAGTGGAGAAGGTTGGTGGATCTTGATTCTGTTTTTCATTTCTTTCCGTCAGATCTGTGTGGCAATTTTGAGAATTCTTGCATTTTTATTGTTAGTAAAGTATAGTTTTCAAAAAGATGTTTTCACAAATGGAAAAAATACAAAAGGTTTTATTGGGTTTATATTCGCCTCCACCAATCCTATCAAACGCGTGCCAAAGAAATGGGCCGAAAACCCGATTTCAATGCAAATCGATGGAATTCTCCCGTGTACACATTTGATTTTGCTCCAAACCAATTTTTATTTTGTTTGGCTATATTAAAAACCTTGTTTTGAGTACTTAAAAAAATCAAAACGGTTTAAGGTTTGAAATAACAGTAAATTTAAAAACGGATTCTTCACTCGACTATTTTCTGAATTCAATTCTCAACAGCAAATTTTATGAATTTAATTCCTAACATTCATTTTATTTCATTTCTATCTTTATGGCCATTTTGAATTTCAAACCTCAAACCCAACACAACAGAAAATATGTTGTTCTATAAATTTTGAAAATATGTTTTTTCGTTCTTCCTCCCTCTTCTCTGTTCTGCTGTTCCTAGTCCAGATATTACATCTGAAGAACTGTTAGTAACCTGGGGAATAAAATTCCTAGGGGCAATGTACTCTTACACGACTCAGTTTGTTACACGGTTTTTTTTTTCTTTTTGTCCATATTCTGTTACTGCACTGGCATTTACAATTCAGCTTCAGATTCTGCTACTGTTCCGATTATCACTGTACACCCAGATTTATTCGTTTCAGTCGGTTGCTTCATATTCAAACGCCTATGCCGGCTCTAATAATTTATTTATAAATATATCGGGTTTGTTTTAGTTTTGGGGGAGTATTCCAATGTAGGAAACATAGGGAAATTAAAGATGGCTTGGTAACTAATTAGACCCATTGAATCTCCCAGTGGAGAGTCCAATCCGAGGGATTAAAGTTGGTCGATCTTTCTATGGAGTTGAGTCCATATTCAGTGGCCATGCATGGACTTCCAGTGTACTTCGCTCCAATTCATTTTGTTGATTTGGGATCCAAATTTGATTTTAGGCTTATGTTTGACCCAAAGGCTCACGTTGTATTCTATAATTTCTTAGATTCATAGTGAAGTTTTCCCTCCGACCTTTGGTTTCTTCCCAACAAGGGTTTTTATATAAATTTGGTGTTTCTCTTTGGTTTTGTAATTCATTAATGTGTCATTAAATTTAACACATTTTGTGGCCTTGCACAGGCAAGGTGTCCCAGTTATTCACCAGATCAACCCGCCTTTTATACAAAATAAAATGGTTAGCACTTGAGAAATTTTCTGAAATCTGAGATATTAAGGCCATCATGGTAAGTTTCTTCGCTTACAGGTCTCGGATGTGCGTCACAAAGTACGTCTTGGTGCACGAAAAATATATTCACGACAGGGTGGCTGGCGGAAGTAGTGGAATTTACCTGCTTGGGTTCTTTCGTACAGGGTACGATGCAATGGCGCAATGACATCCCGGCAGCGTTAATATATCGCTCGTGCGTATATTAACGTAATTAATTTAATTAAATAAGTATTTATTCGAGTTTATAACAATAACATAAACTTAGCTCCACGTGGGCTAAGGCACAACCCGAAACAGTCCATCTTGGAACTACCCATAATCAGCGCGAACGTATTTATTTTAAGCGCGATGCGCAGCATCACCGTCACTGAAGCGGTCGAGTGGACCGTCAGAAACACTGCAAGTTTCTTAAAACAAATTAGAAATCTTTTGGGCAAGAACGCGACCCGTCAGAGGCGCCGTGAATCACTGTCCAATTCATGGCACTTGAAACAAAAAGTAAAGCAAGTAGGAGAAAAGCACTGCGCCTTTCAGGGTTTGTGAAACTCCCCCAGTCTGAGTACCGCAGCTTAGCCCTTCTTGGTGGGGACGACTGCTTCTTGTCTCGGGAGCCCGACGGTCCGTCGTAGGAGTCTAGAGAGAGGTGGAGTCTGCCTGTCACAAAACCTCTCTTTCTCTTTCTCTCTCAGTCTGCTCTCTCTTTCCCTCCCCCAAACTGATTTGGGAGACTTGGTGAAGAGTCGCCTCGATCTTGCGTGTCAGATTTCTCGTTAGACACCCAGATCTGTACTTATCGTATCAGCTCCCCAGCTTAGTTTTCTTCAATGGCATGATCTTATATTAATCGCGTGTGGCGCACTTGAGCTCCATGTTTGGCGCATCTCTCGGTGCCCTTGCGTGGCGCCTCTTGGAGCGCTCGTAAGGTCTTAAAGTGTCATATTTCCTCTACGTGCGCCAGCGTGAAATTTATTGTGCCGGAGTGCGTGAGTCGGCGATGGTAGCTAGATTCGGCGAGGTGATTCAGCGGTGCCTTCGTTTCATCGTCAGATCTGAAAAATTGAGTTTTGGCCAAAAATTACCATTTTACCCTCGTGGGGAATGCGAATTTCAGGGGTCTCACACATTCATGGAACCTTGTTCAAATAAGGAATGAAAATATTGGTAAACATGGATGTATCCGTAATTGGATTTTACGGATATATCATAAATATCGATAAACACGGATATATTGAAAATATCGATGGATATTTTTAAAAAAATATAAGGGAAAGAGAAAATTATATAAAAATTATGAAAATACTTCGAAATTTTTTTAAAAATAATAAAAATAAGTAAAATACATATATTATAGTTATTTAATATTATTAAATTAAATTTATAATTATTAAATTAAATATGTAATTTAATATTATTTAAGTAATTATTTTAATTCATATATTTATAATTATTGATACAAATGATTGTGATGCAAAAAATGGTTGGATAATTATTTAATTATTAAATTGAATATGTTATTATTTTATATTATTTGGATATTATAATATTAAATAAGATATTATTTTATTTATTTCCCTTATTATTAAAAATAATACGTAGATAAAAAAAATTGAAAAAATTGGATATTATATTATTAAATGAGATATATATCAATGATATGATAATATCAATTAACTTTTAAAAAAAATTAGAATTTTAACTATATTTATATTTATTTATTAACAAATAAAATTAATTTACTTTTCTATTTAATTATTTTGTTAAAACATATTTAATCACATTTTAAAATAAAAATAAATTATTTTTATGATTTATACAAGCTCCACTTCTATATAAGTGTTAATTTTAAATTTAATAGTTGATGAGAATATATGATATGATCTTAATTTTATAATTAAAATTATCACCAAATCTCAGATTAATTTTTAATTTATAAATATTGTAGAATTTATTCATTTTAAATTTTTTGAAAATGTGAAATGATTAATATGAAAAATAAAATAAAGTGATGATATTAAATTTATAATGTAAAAATAACATAAAATGAAAAATATTCATAAATAATAAAAGAGGATATTTTCAATACTTGCAACATTTGTAATAACTAATAATTAAGCTATAACTATTCTGGTGAAGGTGGAATCTCAATACCGTACTTTTGGCCAGGGTTCAAAACTTGTAAACGCAGATTCTTGATAAATTTATCCATAATTAAATAAATAATTATCAAAATATTTTATATTAGCTTAATTTTAAATCTATGACAGTTTTGACATGTATAGCTTGTAAAAGTGGAAATTATTTTATAATGAAATCGTGTCTTGAAAACACGATTTTATAATTTTATATTGAAATCGTATCTTGAATGAAACGAGAATTTTACGTTAAAATCGTGTTTTGAAACAGTTCTGATGTGTGAGAGTGTGGCAGCAGCGACTTATGATTATAAAAATTTATCTGTCGTTAAAACCACGGATTTCATATTTTATCTTAAATCGTATGCTGAAATCACGAGCTTGTAATTTCTGATTCACATTAAATCGATAATACGCAAAACACGATTTCACTTTGCTATTTGAAATCGTGTTTACGAGCCTTGATTTACGTATTTTGTGGCTGAAATACGTATTTTTTAAGGTAACGATATATATCTATATGATGCTTAGTTGATAATAAGTGTCATAGAATTGAAAATATTTATTTTTGTTTTATATTTAAAAAAATATTTTTTCATATTATAGTATTATTTAAAAAAGCCCGAAATATCCCGAAATATCGTCCATGCCGATATCTTTACCTCTTGATATTAATATCGTTGTTGTTTCACATCAGGGAGGATTCAGTGGCAAGGAACACATTGTATTAACTGAAACTTCTCACACCAATTAAAATTTATTATATGGAGAATTTGGTGAACTGAACACTTAATTTGTACTAGCGGTGGTAGTAATTAAGAGATTAAGTGCAAGAAGAAAAGTTAATTTTGGGAGCTATAAGATAATAAGAGGTTTAAGATTGACCAAAAAAATTGGTTTTATCTTATAACAGAGGGCTTAAGAAATGGGTTTAAAAGATTTGACCATGTAGTGGAGTTGAAAGAGAATCTTTATGAGGTAAGAGAGATTTATGACATTGATCATTAAGGCCCAAGTGGAAAATAAGTTTTTAAAATTTGTTTTTGAAAATAGATTCGAAAAATACTTTTCTTATATCAAAGTAAAAGTCTTGTTGAAATTTGGCATGTTTTGAATTTGAATTTGATTCTAAAAATACTTTATTTTTAGTGTTTTATTCACAATTATTTCTTAAATTTGTGTAATTATTTTTTAAAAGTAATTTTAGCAAACAATTTAAAACAATAATAACTATTTTTAAATTTTTATTGGTTTTGGAAGGCTCAGATTGTGCTTTTTTTGGATGCTTCGTTGTCCTGTCGTGTACAATATTGTTTCCACGGCAGATAATTAAACACCGGAAAAGAAATAAAACTTTAAAACTTAACTTCCTCTAATATATATATTCTTCTAGTTATCAAAGTAGATCTACCGATGAAATTAATAGCACAATAATGAAATACAAAAAAAAAAAAAATTGATTTATTACAGTAAAGAGTACAGGGAAACAGAAAATAAACTCTAGTATATTGATATAGCGAAAATACCTAAGTAGATTGGTCCAGCCCCTCTATTACCACAATGGATCCCTATTTCTTTCTCAACCTTTTTTCGCAAAATCGCATGCATGGCTTTGAATTCGACGTAAGGCTGGCCAAAGTGAATCACAAATAACATTAAAAAGAAATAGATGTCGGAGTAAAGAGATAGTTTGAGCATAAGAGGATAAAACAATTAATGCCGATATGAGCAAGTGAAGAATCAGTTCATACCGGAAAAAGTAGACTTGGATGCATGGAATGAGATCCTTTTGAGTAGAAGAGGATAAAGCAATTAATGCAGATATGCCCAAGTGAAGAATCAGTTCCTACAGGAAAAAGTAGACTTGGATGGTCATGGAATGAGATCCTTTGAGTGGAAGAGGATAAAGCAATTAATGCCAATATGCCCAAGCGAAGAATCAGTTCCTACCCGAAAAAAGTAGACTTGGAGGGTCATGGAATGAGATCCTTTGAGTGGAAGAGGAGAAAACCAATTGCTAATATTCCCGAGAAAAGGAAGTACTGATTCTTCCATTACATTGAAAACTCAAACAGAATGCCTCTAAACTAATTACTACCGATTCAATTTAAGATCCAAAACTAGCTTTCTTTTTCCGTGAAAAACAAAGAAGAAAAATGGCGGAGGCTGTTGTTTCCTTTGCTGTGGAGAGGTTAGGTGAGTTGATAATCCAAGAGGCAAGTTTCTTACATGGGGTGAGGGACAAAGTTACCGAAATTCAAGATGAGCTAGGGATGATGCGATGCTTTCTGAAAGATGCGGATGCAAGACAAGATGAAAGCGAGGTTATTCGCCGTTGGGTTGCAGAAATTAGAGAGGCTGCTTTTGATGCCGAAGATACTATTGAGACCTTCGCATCCAGTGAAGCCCGGAGGAGGAGGAGGAGGATCCTTAAGAGGTATGCTTGCATTTTCTCCAAGTTCACAGCACTCCACAAGGTTGGGATAGAGATTGATGCCATAAAAACCAGAATCTCCAGTCTAACTACAAGATCACACACTTATAACATAAAGAGCATAGCAGAAGGAGAAAGCACATTCGGTATTGATGCCAGAAATGAGAGGCGACGTCTCCTCAGGCGGTCTTACTCCCACGTTAAAGATGAAGACACGGTTGGATTGATGGGAGGCGTGGAGATCTTGGTGAAAAAGCTGGTTGAATCATCGGACGATAGACCTAGACCATGCTCGGTTGTGGCCATATGGGGTATGGGTGGCCTGGGAAAAACCACTCTCGCAAAGAAGGTTTATCATGAGGATCGTGTTAGGCGTCATTTTGAATGTTTTGCTTGGTGCTCCGTATCTCAACAGTTCAACTTCAGAGCCCTTGTACAAGAAATATTAGTCGAGTTCTTGCCTCCTGATTCGAAAGAGGAGAGGGAGAAAATTGAGAAAGATGTTGATCATGAGAAAGTGAAGAGGTTTATCAAATACAAGAGGAAAGAAATGTCCCAGGTGATCCTGTTGACGTTTGGAGGCCAAACTTAGGACACGTTAAGACTGCCTTTCCAATACCACTGCAAAAGGCAGGCAGCAGCAAGATAGTAATCACCACCCGGTACAAAGCGGTGGCTTTACATCCGGATCCAGGAGCCTTCTTGTACCAACCAATGTGTTTATCTGAGGATGAGAGTTGGGAGCTTCTTCAGAGAAGAGCCTTCCTCATCAGAAATGATCATAATGCTACAGGTACGTCTCTTTATTGGATGATGATTTTTCTTTTTAACTTTACATATATAGAGAAATAGATGTACTAGAAATGACATCTCTTATTTGAATGACACCAAGGGTATGTTTGGAACATGGGAATGGAGAGAAGGAATGAGAAATGTCATTATCCCTAGGGAAATGGAATGAAAATTAATTAAGGGATAAATCAAATTCTACTTTTAAGTAGGAATTTGATTCCTCATATATAGGTGGTATTTTGATTCCATATTCTCTTTAAAAAAAAATATAAACACTTAAAATTATTATTTTATACTATTTTTGTTAAATGACTCGGTAATTGATGTTAAAAATTAAACCAAGAAATAAAACATTTTTTAGCTCAAAAATAAAATAAAGTATTAATTTTCTCATAAAATATGTTTTTAATCAAAAATAAAATAAAATAATGATTTTCTCATAGAGTATTTCTTTGTCCCAGAAAATAAAATAAAAATATTAATTTCTCTACGACCAAAAATATAAAAACTATTTCGAATGGTTTGTGATACCGTTTTACAATTCTCGCACAAAATATAAAAACTTAAAATCATTATTTTGCCTATAATTAATTCATCAAGTCTCTTTGGGTCCCACCAGAGTTTTATCTTTCTATTAATTTGATTCCAAAAATATTTACCAATTTCAATCTTGATTTGTATATAATTTCTAAATTTTTATCAAAAAAATTATCTTCATCAATTTAAAAATATTTTAAATTTTATGCATTTTTTAGTTATTTCCTAAAATGACTTTTTAAGTCATAATATCAAACAATATTACACAAAAAATAATTTATTTTTTTAATTCCTTACAACTAAATACAAAATAATTTTACATATTTTCTTAAAAATATAAAATCATAAATCATAAAGCTTCAAAAATAAGATATTACTATTAAAAAAATGAGAAATAATTATTTAATTTATTGTCTGAGCAAGTAAAATAATTATTTGGGTAAATAATTATCCTATTTTTGTATTATTATCAATTTATTTCTTTTTCATTTCAATTTCTAATATTAACAAATACTAAAATAAAAATAAACAATCATTCTTATGTTAGATTCCTAAACTAATCCAAAGACTAGAATTTGAATCAAATTATTGATTTCATTCCATTAGAAATAAGAATAGAAAGTGATTCTTGATTCTCATTTCTCATTCTCATGTTCCAAACACACCCCATTGGGATATTAAATGAATGGAATGATTCCATGTCAATGACACTAAGCGTGTTTGGAACATGGTAATAAGGAATGCAAGATCAAAAGTCTGCCTATTCTTATTTCTAATGGAACAATCAATAATTTGATTCAGAACTCTGCAGTGCTGGATTGGTTTAGGAATCTGGCCCATGAAAGAGGCATTGTTTATTTGCCACAGTATTTATTAGTATTATAATTCGAAATAAAAGTAAATAAATTGACAATCATACCATACCACCTGATTTTAAGAGTTTAAAAAAAATATAAGTTGGAGAATTATTTACTCAGATAATTATTTTACTTTGTCAAACAAATGAACAATAAGCTATATAATTAATTCTCATTTTTTAATAGTAATATATGATGTTTGAAACTTTAGTATTTAGGATTTTATATTTTTAACAAAAAAAATATAAATTATTTTGTATTTAGTTGTAAGGATTTAAAAAATAAATTATTTTTCATATAATCGTGTTTAATATTATGACGTAAAAAATCATTTTAGGAAATAACTAAAAAACATAAATTTTAAAATATTTTTAGAATTTATGAAGATGTAATTTTAAATAAAGGCCCCAGAAAAACCTGTCGTTATTTCTAATTGGACTTATATTTGAGTCCAATAATTTATTTTATTTTGATAAAAAAATATTTTACTTGAAAATCATTACTTTATTTTATTTTTGATTAAAAAAATACTTTATGAGAAAATCAATACTTTATTTTATTTTTCAACTTTAAAACTAAATGTTTTATTTCTTGGTTTAGATTAGACCATTGGTATGAGTTTGATGAACAAAAATAGGTATAAAATAATAATTTTGGATTTTATCTCTTTTTTGAGATAAGATGAAATCAAAAATACCATATATATAAAGTAAAAATCTACTTTTTTTATAAACAATGAAGAGCGCCCATTAAATAGATAATAAATGCGAAATAATCACCTCACTCCAATGAAGGGATGACAAAAGACTAAGTATTTAGCGTTAAAACAAGCATGTTTAAGTAGGAACGTGAAGCGCGCTTGTTTCAACTCCTTCTGGCCGGAATAGAGTAATTACCATTACCTCTAAGACACACACAATCAGGGATTAAAAACCATATTAGAGCAGTTAAAGAGTGAAGACAAGCGTTATGTTAATAAAGTGCATTGAACTCCACATCGAATAACTTTCAAGATAAAGCCCGAAGAAGAGCCTCCGCAGTCTTAATCTCTTGAGCTTCTTTGACGTGGGATAATTAGCCTTATGACGTCTTGCATGCATAAAGCCGACCATCGTTCAGCCGTCGCGTACCCCGAACATGGTGATGTCACGAACCATAGGCGCATTGAGGATTGCGCTGCTGACCTCTAAAGGGTGAGACCGGGTTAGGAGTCCGTAGGCGCGGCGAATAAGCGAAGGAAGATACACCGGCCGCAGACGCGGCGTAATCTGGAGAAACACGCTGACTCCATACTTCAACTGGCGTGGGAGGAGTTCTTCCAAAGCCGATTTACGTTTGCCTCCATACACACCATAAAATCATTCTTGCTCCGAACACATTACAAACGGGATCGAGATCATCAATCAACTTTACTTGACCAAACGGGAAATTCATGGAGTGGTCGATCAAAATCCTACTTAGAAGTAGGATTTGATTCTCCTCGATTAGTTGTCATTCGAGATTCGTAATTTTAATGTCCCCAACGTAGGAATGGATTGAAAGGGTAATAACATTCTCATTCCATAACTGTTATGTTCCAAAATGGGGTGTTTGGAATATTGGAACGGGAAATGAGAATCAAGAATCATTTTTCATTCTTATTTTTAATGGAATTGAATCATTAATTTGATTTCATTTCTAGTATTTGGATTAGTTTATGAATCTTATACGAGAGTGATTGTTTATTTCCTTTTCAATATTTGGTAAGATTAGGATTTTGAATAAATAAATAAATAAACTGAGAATAATATCATATCACATGATTTTAAGTAATTTTTATTTTATTTTCAATAATGAACTTCTATATTTTTACTAAATAATAATACACCAAACAATATATAATTGAAAAATAACCATAAAAAATCATATAACCGTACAAATTGCTTTTACTTTCTTCCATTTAAAAAAAATTTAAAATTTATTAGTTGGAGTTTCGAAAAAAAGTTGGATTATTTACCAAATTAATTATTTTACTTGATCAAACAATAAGCTATATAATTAGTTCTCATTTTTTAATTTTTAATAGTAACATTCGATTTTTGAAACATTAGGATTTAAGTTTCTATATTTTTTAAAGATAATGGAAAATGAGAATACAACCTAGCTTTGGGTGTGTTTATATTTTTTTCCGAGAGAAAATCAATACTTTATTTTATTTTCGTTTTACTGTTAACTTAGGCATTGGATTATCGACTTGATGAACAAAATTAGGTAAAATAGTAATTTTAACTTTTTATATTTGGATTATTCACATTTACAAGTAGGATTTTGATTCCTTAGATATAGGTGTTATCCTGATTCACTCTTCTTCTTTTTGACAACTATTAGCATACTAACAAAAGCATGAAACTTAAAATTACTATTTATTTCTAACTTTTGTTCATCATCCAATTAATAATTTAAGCATTTTTTAAAAGCTATATGATTCAAAATCCAAAAAATTGTCTTGGATGTGTTTTGAATTTTTTTTATTTACGTTTTTTTTGTGAGAAAGTACAATAACAGTTTATTTTATCGTTAAATTTATAATCTTGATAAAACATTTTTATAAAACTGTTACATAAAAACTAAAAAAAACTTAGTAACAATTCGAAAAACAAATTTTGGAAATACTTCTCAAAATTATTTATATATTGAAAATAATTTTAATTTATAATATTTTATTTTAATCATATGAATATAATTATTTTAAAAATGAAAACATTAGAGAATAATTAAAATATTTTATCTATTAATAAAAATAACGTTTTCAAAAAAAATAGTTATAAAAGCTATAATCAGGCACTAAAAATGGGGATCAATACCAGTTACATTCATTGAAATAAAATGAAAGTTATTCATTCTCATTCCTCGTTCAATAAAGGATACTAAATGAATGGAATTAGGATATAGGATTTCACTTGAAAGAAAATCTTGCTACAAATGGAACTCAGACCCATAACCATGGTTTCAATGAGGTTTGCTTTTATTGAAACCATGGAAGTTTATTCTTTTTCTAAAATAAATAAATAAATGGATGTTTTATTTAAATAGTGATTGATAATAATTATTAAGTATTAAATTGTTTTCTTATATTTTATTTTTGTAAGTATTAATAAATAAAAATCAATAGGTTATTTTAATATTAAATAAAGCTAAGATGGTATTTATTTTTACTTAATGTTGAATAATCTTGTAAGCATTAAGTGACTAAGTTGTTATTACAACGTCGGGTAATGAGTAGGGATGTCGTGGCGGGTTATTTAGGGTTTCCACCTCGCCTCGTCCTTAATGAGATGGGTTTGGTTTTAAGCGTAATAAGTTTTAAAAGCGGATTGATTTATTTTACCAGCCCACTCAGGGGTTCAAGTGTCATTTATTACCAAATCACGATTATATTTTAAAAATATTTTATTATTATTTATTTTATACTTTAATGTAAATAATAATAATAATTAAAATGTTTTTAATAAATAATTTATAAAAAATCATAATATTTTATTTTTATGATATATTAATTTTAATATAATAAAAATAAAATAAACAAATATAAAAATTTTAAAATAAAAATAAAAATAAATCGAATATAGCAAGGCGGATTAGGGAATTTTCACATCCTACTTGACTTAGTCCTTTAATTTTTAAATGAGGCGTATTTAAGAATTGAAAAAATAAGCAAACAGGATAGGGATAGGGCCTTTAGTTTCTGAGCACTTCAAGTTATGTCTACAATGAGTGAGATGGTAATAGTTTCTTTGTTTTAATGGAAAATGACTTTTGAATAAGTAGAATGTCTTTAATTTTAATTAATAACTTTAAAGAATTTATGATAAGTCATGAAAATTTAAAGAACAAACGTCGAATGAAATTCTTTAGCTTTAAACAAAAAAATCAAAAACAAATAGCCCCAAAGTATTTTCACTTTTCTACTTAGTAAAACTTAAGGAATAAATAAATAGTGTAAAATTAAAATAATAAACTATTTAAAATATAAAGTAAAAGTTCTATTATGCAAAATGTATATATATAACATCTAAGTTCATTACTATGGCTTGTATACAAGCTATTCACGAAAACTAAGAAAAGATTCTAGATTATTTACCCATTTGTAAATATCTTATTTCTTTTGAATGAAATAACTGCATAATTCCAATTCTTGGAGTAAATTCATTTTTCTCTGTAATAGTTAATCATCAGAATATTTCTAATCATTTCTCCTAGACTTTTTAGATCCTACCATTAACAACATGGAGGAGATGGGAAGGGAAATGGCTAGATATTGTGGAGGACTGCCATTGGCTGTTGTTGTCCTTGGAGGACTTCTAGCTAAAAATCCCACATTGCATGATTGGGAGAGAATTCATGGAAATATAAAATCATATTTGATGAAATCAGGGAAAGACAATTACAAGAAACAGGACAATGGAGTGTCGGATGTGTTAGATTTGAGTTACCAAGATTTGTATCTAGCTTAAAATCTTGCTTCTACATTTAGCCCACCACAGGGACTATCAAATTCCAACAAAAACTTTGTTTCGAATGTGGGTGGCTGAAGGGATTGTATCGAATGAGTATGATGGAGAAGAGTACCTGATTGAGCTCATTGAAAGGTGTATGGTTCAAACAAGAACAATCTTTCATCTAGGAAGACAAAGTATTGGTTACGATGGAAGAGTCAAAACTTTCCAAATGCATGACCTAATGCGAAATTTATGCTTGTCAAAGGCAAAAGAAGAAAATTTTCTCGAGATTATCGATGGTGTTCAACAAGTGGAAACATCTTCATCTTCTACGGTAACATTAACACGTGGTACTATAGATAAAGTTCGAAGACGTGCCATATATCTAGATCACTTTCCTCCTATAGAGAGTACTAGTACCATTGCAGGAGAGGCTAGAGCTAGAGCAGTCTCCACCAATACTAATAAAAATGAAGATGCATATGATATTTATGTCAAATTGAATCCGAGAAGAAGAGCTGACACCTTACTCAGATCTCTTCTAATATTACTTATCCATCAAGAGATACTAGAGAGAAGTAATTACCTTTGGATGCTTGAGAAGTTGGAGTTGAAGTTCATTATTAAGAGTGTTGAGTCTTGAGGGACTTGCATTAGGAAAATTACCAAGCAATGGCCCGACCTCGTACACTTGAAGTTCTTAAGTTTTAAATATTCTACACTCTTACGCTTCCCATTGTCTATAAGAAATTTAGGTTGCATCCAAACACTGGATTTACGGCTTTTGTCTCCTCCTAGTCATGATGAACAGATGACTTGTTTGGTAATTAATGAAGTGATAGGTAGGATGAGATGGCTAAGACATCTCTACCTCCCTTATCATCTTAATGTGGGTAAGAGTAAGGTGCAATGGGAGAAGTTGAAGCGGCGACGTTAAACACTTTGATGCCAAACAATGGGATATAAAGATTTGGCCCTTGACCCTTAAGCTTAAAAACAACGATGCGAATGTCAAAAGCTTTAAGGGTGGGTAATTCTCAGAAGCCCCTCTCTTCCCCCGTTTAAGTAATCTTCATTCCTTATTTGTCAATGGAGTTGATACCAAAATGGAAGAAACAGATCTTAAGCAATTATCCGTGTGTCAACATCTTTTAAAGCTATACTTGTGTGGAGAAATAAGCAGCTTGCCTGAGCCCAACCTCTTCCCTCCATACCTCCTTAAGTTAAGCTTGCAGTATTCTAAACTACAACGCAAAGATCAGCACGATTCTAGAGAGGCTTCTAAACCGACAATCCTTTCCTTATGGCATGATTCTTACATTTGGGAAGAAATGGTTTCTCTCGAATGGGTTGCTCGACTCAAGTTTTGTAAGCTGTAGGTCGATGGATTAAAGGTTGAAGGTGGATATGATTGCAATGCCTAACCTTAATGAGTTAAATTTTCTCATTGTAGTTCTTTGGAAATGGTTCCTGAAGGAGTAAGGTATATCACCACCCTTCAAAGTTTTAATTCTCTATATGAGCAAAGATTTCATCCGGCGGCTTCAAGTGATAGATGGAAAAGAAGGGGAGGATTTCTATAAAGTTCGGCTTATTGCATCCATCGCATATTAATTGATGGTAAGTCATTCATTTCTACTTTCTCTTTTCTTTTCCCCTTGTAAGTATACAAACACATGAATGATCAAACAATTGACATTAGCATGCCATTTTTAATCATCAACTATTTAACTACAATTTTTTTTTCTTTTTTCTTTTTTATTCTATTAAAAAATCATTTTAATGTTATGTCACTTCTTTCTTCAACCTCTTATTTGCATTCTTTCAAACTTAAACAGACTAACCATTTCAAAAGTCCCAATGGGGACAAAATGGTTTACTCATCAAAAATTCCTTACAACTCTCCAAGGTTCATGGGGCACACCAATTGGATTACTCTAACTACCTATTAATCATTTCAAGAAAATTTGATTATACGTAGGTGCTCTTAAATAATTAGATTGCTTAGTGATACTAAACAAAATATGAAATAGATCAGCTCCTTCTTTTATGTCCATTAATGTTTATGCATTAGGAAAATCAAAACAAGGAGGATATATTTTGTTGATTTTATGACACCCATAAATTGAAGCTACGAACTGACCTCTCACTTGTTTTCACAACCACTAGAATTTATCTCCCGAGAGACCACGACTTGGCTTGCTTTTATACAATCTTTCTATTTCATTGTTCTTTTATTAATAGATAGCTCTAGATATGCTTCTAACTATGATTTCATATTTCATAAGATGTGACGTGTAAGGAAGCATCGCTTGTGAAGAAAAAGGAAACTCTAGTTTCGGATTTCATCCATCTGACATCGAAGATGGACAACTGATGCTAAATGGTGGTTGGTATAAATCATCAGGGAGCTGCCTTATTGCTACTTTATAAATGATGTTAGACTTATTATGATCTGAACACAATATTCATATGATTTTTTTTCTTGCTTTTAATTGGTGTCCTGGCTTGTTTATGATTGAATCTGAGACCGTTTTTTTTTTATGTTAGTTTTATTGTGTCTTTGTTGTCATGTTGCATGCAAATACAATTGGTTATTTCAATATGTTTCTTCTTGTGTGTCTTTGATAATACGTTTTAAGCAGCTTGTCCTCCATGTATTGTATATATATAAACTGAAGTTTGTTCTAGTTTAAAATTGACATTCTCATGAGAGACCCCAAATTTTATTGGCGACTCAAATTATGACCCGACCAGAATTATTTTGTGAGCTCGATCCAAAAATGAATTTTTTTATGAGATTAGTGTTGAGCCTTTAGTTTCAGACTCGTGGGGGTGCGGGAGGCAACACCCCTGTGGTTTAGACCTAACCTAATTGATGCGACCTAATTTGATCTAAGGTTTTTATGTATATATTATATGTGAGTGTTTAGGGTTTTTGATTATGTACTTGAAAGCCATAATCAATAAAAGTGTCTCCACATCCATAGACGTAGGTCACATTGGCTGAACCACATAAATCTCAATGTATTTGTTATTTTTCTCGTTTATTCTCTTTCTATTTGTTGTTTATTTTATAACATAAACAAAGGGAAAAGTTTGCTTAGTAACTTCATGCGATTGAATCTCCCAGTAGAGATTGTAATCCGAGGGATTCAAGTTGGTATTTCCATGGAGTTGTCTCCAAATTCAGTGGGCATACACTTCCAGTGTGTGACACCCCGAACAAGGTGCTTGTGGCACTAGTCGTTTTCGACATGTTTAAGGGTATTTTGTAAGCTTAATTGGTATTTCATAAGTCAAATGCGGCAAGGAAATGGGGGCAGGAAAGTTATAAAACTTAAGAACTGAGAATTATGGGAGTGTAAGAGGGACTTAAAAGTTATAAGTTACAAGATTTGAGGCCAAAAATAGAAATAAAGGAAAACTTGGATTACAAATGGCCAAGTTGTGAGCTTAAAAATGAAATAAGCAAACTTGACCAAAATGGGTTTTATTTGGAGAGACGAACATGGCCTTACAAATCCATGTTTTAAAAAATTAGGTGGTCTCATTTGTGAGGGGAGGACCGTAGAAGAGAGAGGGGAGAAGAGAGAAAGAAGAGAAGAGGAAGAAGGAGGATTAGGCAGATCCAAGCAGGTATAGAAGCGAAGATTTATGTATGGATTCTATGAGTTTATGCATGAATTTCCATGCACAGTGGTTATTATCTTGCCCAAATCTAGGGTTTTTGCTAGGGTTTCATCTTAACCCAAAAATAAGGGAAAGTAAGGTGGGAAAAACCCACATGGCACAATATGGCTGAAATCCTTCTTTAGGAGGGATTCATGGTATGGTAGTAATTGAGTTAGGGTTTGGAACAAACCCTAACTAATCATCATAATTGGTTTATGTATGGGTCATAACCCATATTAGAAGGGTTTTGGAAGAAATCCATGATGGATTTTTGAAGAAATATATGAACTTGAAAGAGGAATTGAATAGAAAAGAGATTCCAAGATGAATTTGGAATTGTTTTGATGTGTGTTTGAAGTGTAGAAGTGATTGGGGATCACAAGTATGGAAAAATGTGAGAAAACACACATTCTGGGCACTTTTCGGAGAGTCCTACCGGTAGGATTGAAGTCCTACCGGTAGAATATCGCTACTGGTCATTTTTGGCCAAGTCCTACCGGTAGGACTTAAAGTCCTACCGGTAGGGCCCGCTACTGTTCAGTTTTTGACCAGTTTTCGTAATTTTGGCATAACTTCCTCATTTCTTATCCGATTTGAGTGATTCAGAGGTAGCTACGTCAAAATAGACTTCAAGGAACCAAACTTTACAGAAGAGTATCTCAATTTCTGACTCTAAGTGGTAGAAGGAAATCCACTCAAAGTGAGGCTATATGCAAGCCCATTTCCTGCATCAGTTGATCATAGCGTAGTCGGATTGTCGGACGTATCTTGAGTTCAGTACTCGAATTAGGTGATTCCATTTGAGATAGAACCCTTAACATCTTATACTTTAAAGTACAAATATCAGTGTCAAATATCAAGACAAAGGTACTGGAAAAATTAATATACCAAACTATCCTCGGTAAAATGGTGGCGACTAGTTGGCATGAAATGTAACGAGATTTAGACGATCCGATTGGATTGATTCAATTCACAGGTAAAAATATGATTCATAGAAGAATAAGACTATATGAATAAAGGTGTGATTACATGCTCATCATACCTTACCGATTATATGAATTCTGATCTGTCATGAGGCAGCGTATAAAGAGTGGCTAACAATGCCTATTAGCAAGATGGTAAGTTATTGAACTCATATAATTGTAAAAATTACCTAAGACTAGTTGATGAATGACCGCGGCGCTCGATCGTGCTTCGGCACGTAATTGCCGGTACTCTCTGATTAGTGCGGCGGCGCTCTCGGCGTCTTGGCACGTGAGTATGGTACTCTCACGATTAGTGCTCGGCGCTCCTGGCCGTGCCCGGCACTAGTACTTGATTACTCGATTAGTGCTCACGGCACTCTGTCGTCTTGGCACGCCTGGGCGCCGGTACTCTCACGATTTAGTGCTGCGGCGCTGATCGTCTTGGCACATTAGTACTGGTACTCACGATTAGATGCGGCGACACTCTCGTCTGTCTTTGCCTGCGAATTTGTATTGTCTTTGTGTCCTCTCATTCCGTATTCTTTGATGAGTAATCTAACAATTATATGATAAGACTACGAATAAGAATAAGAAGCTGAATATGGTAAAAGATCGAGATGTACTACGGGTACCTCTGTATATGTTCTGTGAGTACCTCGAGTACTGTGCATTTGCTATGCTGGAAATGCCTACGGGTAGCCTGTATCTATTATAAGTTAACGGTACCCTACGGGTACTCCTGTATACGATAAGTTACTGTCTGTATAAAGTCTGTAGTACCTACGGGTACTCCACGCATCTGATAAGTCCGAGTGATATACGAGATAAGTTACGCCAGTACCTACGGGTACTCCACGCATGCAATATAAGTCCACAGCGTACCTCTTGGGTACTCCTGAATACGAATAAGTTTGTAGTACCCTACGGGTACTCACGTATTCGATTAAGTTAATGGCATGTTTTGTGTGACCTGGTGCTCAGAATGCGAATAGTTGCATTTTTTATCGTGTCTGTGTAGTACCTCACAGTTACTCTGTATCGACAGGTCACGATACGTCCAGTTACGTAGTACCCTACGGGTACTCACGTATCGATAAGTCAATGGCCCGAATAAGTTACGTCACATCGTCCGGATTCTGCGGTACCTCACGGGTACTCGTATGCGAATAAGGTCGTAGTACCTCTACGGGCCTCACGTATTTGAATAAGGTGCGCCAGTACCTCTGGTACTCACGTATCTGAAAATGTTACGTAGTACCCACGGGTACTCACACGTATTTAATTAAGTTACGTTACGTTACGACCTACGATTAAGTCTACATGTATCACGGTGCCCACTGTAATGATAACTCACGCATCCCGATAAGTCTAAACATCCAGGAATAAGTTACGTAGTACTTCTACCCAGTACTCCGGTATTTGGGAATAAGTTCTATCCTGTATACGATGCATTACCAGCGATTACCTACGGGTACTCCACGTATACGATAAGGCCGAGTATACGAATAAGTGCATCCGATGTACGATAAGTCACATGCCATGATAAGTTAAGATCTCTGTATAAATTCTGTAGTACCCAAGGGTACTCTTGTCTCAGTAACATACGTATAAGTTACGTAGCATCACGGGTATTCGTAGCAAGTAAGATAAGTATATGCTCGATGGTCGATTATAAGTTCAAAAGTAAGATAAGTATATGCTCATTAAGATCGATTATAAGTCAAAATGAGATAGTATATGCTTAGTAAGATCGATTATAGGATTAGTAAGATAAGTGTAATGCTCAGTAAGATCGTTATAAAGTCGTAGATAAGCATAAGTCTTGGGTACCTACGGGTACCTCTGTATAGAGAGATAAATGCGAGAGTACCTCACAGTACTTTTGTATAAACAAAATGTTCTATAGTACCCTCACAGCCATTATACATGTCAAAAATACGAGAATAAGCTCAGTATAAGATACGAAATCTGAGGATATGTTAAATAGAATAAGTATAAGTTAATAACTCCTACGAAGTCCTTTGTGAGACTAAACATAAATTAAAGTATAAGTATAAGTTTGTAACTCCTACGAGTCTGAATGCACATAAATGCATTATGGATAAATTTACTGTAAAGAATAAGATTTGTAACTCACGGAGATGCGAATAAGCGTAAACTGTTATAAGAAGAAGTACTCGTATAAGCTCATAATATAAATGCATGGAAATTTATATTATACATTATTGTTATGCGTTAAATGTGTATATGCATAAAATGTTTATAAGCGTAAAGCATACGGGTTTTTAATCCGTGTAGGTACGGAAGACTGTCAATGAACATCATACAATTTGAGCTGACACACACTTGTAAGGGTTCACTACATGTAGGTTAGTGCTCACGATTTGTAATTGTAAGTGTAAAAGTTTTGTATTTGTAAATGGGACTCAATATATGTGTATAGATTTTGATGGACACCACTCGGGTGGTAGTTCTTTTGATTATGTTAACATAAAAGGTGGGCCGCACACGAGTGCCAGTTAGCTTTTAAAAAAAAATAAAAATAAAAATCCATCGGTCGAGAGTCGGTATAGTGCCATTAAAAATCGGCGCATTCTGAGGTCCGTTGACTCTCAAAAATCTGTTCCATGGAAAATCTACACATCTCGTCCACGGGACATATCTGCAGTAAAATGACCTCTTAGGCCTGAACCAAATACTCAAAATAAATATCCCAACTTTATATTCATAGTTTCATCTTGTTCACCACGATTTATACATATTTACAAAATATTTATTCAAAGCCACATTTGGCTTTCTTCTTAAAAGCTACCTCTCTTTGAGTCTTTCGTCTCTGGATAGTCCACTATGCACGAAAGGGGTCCCATGACGGGAGTGAAAGCTGAGAAAGCCAGGTGAAAGTTTTCCTACAAGGGTTACTCCCCACCTAAAATGCATATGCAATGGCATATATAAGCAAATCAATTACATTCCATACAATTGTTACTATTATGGAGAATATACATATCATGCATGAGATGCAACCCCTCATACACGAGCACAGTCCCATGACTCCTCACACCTAGAATGCCAAGTGTGAATAAAACCAGTCACACACCATGACTAAACCATTAGAGACCCTTCAATTTTAATTATCAAAACCTGATTTTATTTCTTTTCCTCTTTATTTTGTGGAGCCCACGGTTAGGGTTTTACAGTAGGGCGCCGCCGCCTTTTCAACATTTTCCACGAACTTACATAAGGTTCATGTCTAGCGAAGTGAATAACATTTTAGAACTTTCACCTGAGAGGGAATCTACTGACTTGCACCAGCGCCCCAAAAACATGTAATTTTATCATTTTGATCGTTTACACGCCGTGAATCTCTACCTTGGGTATGTCCCATTTTTTTTCCCGAGTTCACGACCCATTTACCAACACTAGTAAATAAACCATACCCTACACCCACACCCGACTTGACGTGATGTGACCGTGCATATGAAATGCATGATGCCAATGCATTTTCCTCGTGTTACATGCATGAATGAGCACTACATGAAACATTTACACACCATGGAAAATTATAATTTATACATATAATCTACCTCCATACAAACCATGTTAATACATCAACTAGCATGCATTAATATCACATTTACCGCAGCTGCGTATTTATTGAATGGCCTTTAACACCTGACGGTCTGACTTAGGACCGTTCGGCGGGGGTACCTCACGAATCCCTTCCTGACATGGAACCAGTTTGGTTCCAAGCATCCACACACATCACAAATCATAATACCTAGAAACTTCCAGTTCCTAGTTCAAACCATAACTCCACGATCGGTATTTATTATGAAACCCGATCGCGAAATCCATACCCTTTAATTCCAAAGCTTGGAGACTATTTCGTGGCCTCCCATAAGCAACTACCATTATAAAGTCTTTGACTAAAAGGTAAACCAAGTAAGGAAAATATCATACCTCTTGAGTTGAATAAACTCCCGAATGTCGGAGTACGCGTTGTCTCTCATTGGCAGACAACTTCCTTCTTGTCTCGAGAGTCAAGCGGTCGGATGCTTCTGATTCTAGAGAGAAGAAAGACTCTCTCTCTCACTAAAAATGGGAGAACAAACCTTCTGCATCTCCCTTCTTTCCTCTCTACGAATTCTTTTCCTTTCTTCCCTTCCTTTTTGCTTTTCTATTCTTTTTCTCCTCTCATCTCACCTCTCTTTCACTTTCTCTTCATTTTCTCTTCTCTTTGTAGTTTCTATACATTTTTGAATCATCATTGTAGTATGGGTCAAAGGAGCAATTTCCTCCTCATTTCCTCGAATCTCATGTGTGTTTCTCGAGCTTCGTATTTTTACTGTATTTTCTTAAGCCCTCGTTTATGACATCGTCGCCGCAGGCTCAATGTGGTAGTGGGATTATTTCGCACATGGCTCGTTGTGAGATATTCTTTCAAGTCGGACCGCGTGGCTTTGCCAAGTGTGCTCTCTTAGGATGCCATGGGGCATCCCTGACACTGCCAATGTGTCATCAGGCACCCCTGTACTCGGCATTGATCCGACCATGAGGGATTCAACGAAATTCGATGTGGTAGCTAAATTTTGCTAGACGATTTCAACGGAGAAGTCTGTTTCATCATCCAAGATCTAGGAAAATTCCGGATTTTTACCGAAATTACCATTTTTCCCTTTATCTAAACTCTTGGATTTTTCTGGGGTCTCACACAGTGTACTTGGCTAGCTCCCATTCATTTGTTGGGAAAAGCTAGCGCTAAAATAAATAAAATGTTTTTCCTGTTTATGCAATCAAATAGGCTTTCCATTAAATTATTCCCAAGGAAATGTTTATGCAGAAAATAATTAGGGCAATAATAACAAATCAAGACACCAAATTTTTTAATGTGGAAAACCTCAAAAAATATATATATAATGGATGCCACCTTGATAAATTGTATGTACTACCTTAACAATCTTAGGTACTGCCTTAATAAACAGTATTAAAGTAATACATATAATTTATTAAGATATGCAACATGTCATCTATAGGAAAGTTAGAGATTGTATGCATTATTCAGATTTAAGGATTTAAGGATTAATTTGGACACATTGAATAGTGGCTTTCAGGGGTGAAATGAGGAGAGAGATCAAAGCTTCAAAGAGTTGGAGGTGCTGCTCTAGCCCTCCAACTGCCTTCAATCCTTTGTATTTGAAGGATGCAATTAATTAAGAGCAAAATAAAATCCGCTTACTAGAAGAATTCTCAGAGAAAATTCAAGTGTTAGATGGAAGAGAAGGGAGGATTTCAACAAAGTCAAGCATGTGCCTTCCATCTCATTCTTTATATAGTGAAGTGTTGGGTGCGTTTTTTTTTTTGTCTTTTATCCTTATTTTCTTCTTTTCTCGTGCATAAACAAACATGTAAAGCGTGTGTCCGAACGCAATGAAGGAAATCCTTGTTTGAGGAAAGGCTCGATAAAACTTTGTTTAAATTGAGAACACCAAGTCTCACAAATGTCACATCGGTTAGGAATGAAAAAACTTATGAATATCTGGCGTGGATAGCATTCGGTGGTATGAGACATTTTGGGAGAAAAGCACAAAAACAAAATCATGAGGTTTAGACCCAAGTTGAGTATATCATACCAATATGGATAGAAAATGGTCCATGAGGTCTTCCAACATGAAGTTTGGGAACATGATGACTCTCTAATGCCTTGTACCACATGGTGTGAGGTAACACCATACCATTGATGGGCGGTCACGATCCCACATCAATTAGGATTGTAGGTGTCTTGGGCAGAAGTTTGGGTTCTGCCATACCTATTGGGTTGGGCTCTCCTATTAGGCTTGGGTACTTATCATTGATGCTTTAATTGAGAATTGGTTCGTAGCAGGAATAGCTACCTGATGCTCAAAAGATGGCCTAAAGTGAAAGCTATCTAGAGTGTAAGTCATTCGGCTTCTCTAAAGGCAGTTAATGATACGATCACATATTGATTCCACAAGAAATTAAAATCCTAAAAAAAGAAAGATTATGGCAAGGATCTTTGCAAAAATCCTTGCAAGAAAGCTCCATATATGGGGTTGAATTAGAAGCTCCTACCAAAGAGAAAGAAAGATTATAGCCAGCATAAATGAAAGCCATCTCAAATAACCCCTGCAAGTTGATGCTCTTCCATGCATACTAATCACATGCTTGCTTTTCTTTTCTTTTCTTTTCATGTGTTGAGACAATTGGCAAGTCTGGAGATCACTGCACAGTAGGGTTTGGGCGGGTGGGAGTTTTAGAAAAATAATACAAAAATTATAAAAACATGGTTTGAAAAATAATCCTAATTTTAGTGTAGTTTTCTCTACATAGGCTTTCCACGTAGGATGAAGATTCAAAAAAGTTGAGGTGTTTCTTCAAAAGATATTTTCAATGTAAATTCATAATTTCTGATACTTTTTTCAGTTTAAATTCATAATTTTTAAAACTTTATAAAATGTCTCTTCAAAAAACATTTTCAGTTATAATCATAATTTATGAAACTTTATAAAGTGTTTCTTCAAAATGCGCTTTCAAGTAAGATGTAAGATTTTTAAAATTTTATAAAGTGTCTGTGAAAAATACTTTTCAGCGTGTCAAAAAGTCGTTATATTTAAATTGTTACCGACTTTTTGTAATTGAGGAATTATTTATCATTTTTTGGTTTAAATGTCAAAAAAGCCCCTAGGTCGGCTATGCAACAACTGAATATGACTACTCCATTGTGGAAGTTAGTGTCATAATAATTCCTTTTTACAAAGAAATTACGTGTAGTCTTCTTTTTTAAATAATAATTACCAGTAGTTTTCCACATATTACGAAAATGCATGTTCATCAAATACGAAAAACTTAAAATTTCATTAAAATTACGTTAAATGATGCGATTTTAAAATATTAACTTTAAACCCACAATTAGTGAACTTGGTTTTGAAATTAACTTTAAAACTGGAGTTAATGAATTCGTTAAAAAAAAAACCATAGTTAGTAAAAGCAGTTTTAAAATTAATCTTAAAACCGTATTGGTGAATGCAGTTTTAAGGTAATTTTAAAGCGCGCATTTAAATCTTGAGTTTTCAATGTTGGAGATATGGATTGTCATACTCTTAAGCAAAAAATCCATCCTTATGTTTCAACAGAAAAAACTAAATGTCACAAAGGATGGATGGTGCAACATCAAGTAGACCAAAAATGCATGTGGGACTTACCATATTTGGTCAAAACGAATTTCAAAGATAATATTGACCAAATTCGAAGAAGATACATTTGGTAATATATATGGAAGATTTAAAGAAGCATAATGTGGAATTAAAATCCGGCATATTTGATCATATTGGATGAGATTCTTCTTCGAGGCAAATATTCCATTATGATATTTATGGAATAAAATCAGGATCTCATAGTTGGGATATTGAGATTGATTTGAAAAATTACAGTAGGTAAAACAACCTTCTATAAACACAGATTAGATATGAAATCGGAATATTCAAAAATATCATAAAGCACCAAAATACGTTTCAAAGTGTCCCTCTGAACCACACCAGAGTTGGGTTGACTATTCAAATGTCTAGAAGTTTATATGGCATTGAGTGTTATTCTTATGTATACTCGAGTGTATAGATTGAATTTGGGCATGTGGGTGTCTAGTGTTTGGGGACTTAGGGATCTGTATTATGTTTAGCTGCATAAGAAGAATTAGAGCAAAAAGGCATTGGAGAAAGGGAGTCTTGTCTCATATAAGATCAAGCGTGCTAATTGATCGTAGTGAAATCAGCTGCATCTTGTGTATTACCGCGGATAAAGGCAATTGCTAAACCGCGTAACCAATCTCTGGTTTCTTTCTTATGTGTGTGAATTTATTCATGTGATTTCATATCTCTTCGAATTACATTACTTCAGCAACTCTATCACAAATTGATCCAACACGTTGCATAATATGATTAGGCCCCAGTGCATCACTTATGTGAGTGTTACTTGTGCATTTAGTCTTGACATCTTATAATCATTTGTTATATGAAACGATTCTTTATTTTTATGGCAAATGTCTAAAAGCTAGTTTGATGATTATTTAAAAAAAAAAAAAAAAGACTATTCATGTGATTTTTTCTTTTTTTTGAATGTTTTTAAAAAATAAATTACTTTTGACACTAAACTCCCATTAACAAGCCAAGTCCCAAGTCAACTCGGCCAGCTTTAGTTTTCTCCACCTGTTGTTAATGATCAAAGACAAAAAGCCTGTTGACTTTTGTCCAAAGTTCTCCACCATGTGTCAAAGTTAAAAAGACTAGCAAGTCGTGGAAGTCTTTCTCCCACTTCCATCAGCACCCCCTTAATTTCTTTTCTAAAAAAAAAAAAAAAGATCCCTACTTAATTCATAATAAACTATAAGATTAAGCCAGCTATGAGGTATATATCAGCAAAATTTATACCAAGGCTAGTTCCCATATTTCAGCTAATTTATTAGCCTCTTCTTCTTTCAAATTATAATTTAACTTTGCTTTGGAGAAAACTAATAAAATAAATTTATTTTAACATAGTCAATTTAGTATAAAATAATTTGGTCATATAAATATTTTTCATAAGGGTATTAAATGTAAGTTTAACTCAATGGTTAAAGGATAGAACGGGACGTAAGGAAGAATCATATTCGAATATCTATGAAACATATTACTTGTAATTTAATAAATAAATGTAAAAAAAAGAATCGTTGAATGTGATAAGTGATGGTATTTCATATTATATTCATCTCATTTAATATAAATATATTTGTAGTCCATTTCATTGAAAATGCAATAACAAAAATAAAAAAGAAAGAAAAATAGAAGAAGTGTTTTAAACATTTCCACCATATATATATATATATATATATATATATATGGTGGGAATGTTCTTCGACCCCCAACCCGACCTGTCTTTCAATCGAATTGGGAATTTGGAGCGTGTGGGAGATCATTTGACCGGATTATTTAATGAAAGAGGCATTTTGGGATCACGGCGTAAGATCGTCTGGTGAAGTATGTCCGACATTTGTGGGAACGAAGTATGCAGGCGTCTGGATCGTCTGGATTGTTTGTGGGCTGGGATATATATATATATATCGAATTGTTTATCTTCGTTTTTCAAAAATCTACAAATAGCTTGAATTTATTTTCTAGCACAATTTAATAATTCTATATGCCAATAAATCCTAACTCTACTGATTCAAAAGCCGAAACATAAGAAGGAAAAGAAGTTAGTGGGGGGCAATATTTATGAACGTATTATTATCTTATGTCTGAAAGTGAATAAATTGTCTATATTGGCTTTAAGCTTGATTGGTTAGAGCATTAACTTTAAAAAATGTTGGACATGAGGAATGGAAGGGTTGTAGAAACAGGTTACTATATTGTATTAAAAGTAATTAGCGTTCAAAATAAAATATAACAAGATCTAAAAATATTTATTTCTTTTTTTTTTTTTTTTTTGAATCCAAAAATATTTAGTTGTGACACCTTGGATTCACTTCCAATTGGAAAGATTGGGCTCAAGCTAGAAATATGGATCTCTTTATGGGCCAATGTGAGCCCACTAAGTGAATAGGATTGGGCCTGTCGGAAAGTAGGCCAGTCCTCTGGATTTACGAGAGGCTATAAAGAGAAATGAGTTGGCGGACAGAGGCATTGTGGTAGTGAGGGCAGACTTCTCGCGTCGGTTTTCTCTTTGCTATCATTTCATCAAAAGCAAATGAGCTATGGCTTCCTTCACCGACTCGTTCAGGTCAGCCCGGCGGCGAGTCGACCATCGGCGGCCGCCTCCACTCGCCCCTTTGACGAAGACGGCTACCTCGGCTGCTTATTGCCTCGCTTCCCAGCGGTCGACTCGTTCATAACTGCCCGATTAGGTCCGTCAGGGAATCGATTCGAGGACTCGCCGATCTACAACAGCGCCTCCTACGCCACTTCTGACGGCGTGTTCCTTCTCAGCGTCGGATACACCTCTCTCCCCGATCTCGCTAATGCTCCGGCAGTGATTCGCTGCGGATCAGCATGAATTCTCGTCCTTTTCCTTGAAGCTAATGGCAAGGTGTTCGATGAGTTTTCTGGTTGGATGATCCGATTCTTGCCGCCTCCTACCGGAATACCCAGGCGGATGAGGTTTATAAGAAGAGTGGAGAAGGTAAGCGGATCTTGATTCTGTTTTTCATTCTTTCCGTCAGATCTGCGTGGCAGAATTTGAGAATTCGTAATATCCTCTGCACTCTAAATATTTTTTGCAATTAGTTTCAACTGATTTTTAGGTATAGGGTCTGTTTGGTTGCTGAGGTAACCAAATTGGGAACGAAAATTTCGACTCATGCAAATTATTCCAAAAAGATTTATTTCAATTGACTGTTTGCTTTTGGTAAATCAAAACAGGGACTCACTCAGCTTCATTTTTATTTTCCTTTCATTTTCCCCTTCCTCTGCAACCACTCTACCAATAGTTTAGCTTTGTGAAATAGGATTTGAATGTCTAAATTTCTGTTTGAGCTCAGCTATTGCTAGGTTTAGGAATAAAGTGATTGTGTGACAGTGATTTTCAGAATCAAGTTTCAATATTCATGTCTATTTGCATTTCAATTTTCAGAAACTAGATGATTCCTTATATCCGCTTCAGTGGCTTCAACTATGTAGATTAAGCATTGATAAAAGATATTGCTGTTGTGTCATGCAGACAGAATGCAATTAAACTGGAGGAGAAGGAGAAGAGGGAGAAAGAATTGTTGAACCAAATTATTGATGAAGCAGACGAGTACAAAGTGAATTCCTACAAGGAAGAGGACTATAACCTGTGAAACCAACAAATCTACAAACAGGGGAAAGGAGAAGGTAAGATTTGTGATTCTTCCTAATTGGAAATCATTAAGCTGTTTTGGTTGGAAATAAGCATCTGCCATGTGTTGCTTGAGTGTGCCTACGCCTGTAGGAAGGATAGCCGTGCTTTCTTATTATCTATTTTAAGTATCTTGAACCACATAACCATTCTACAACCTTTACAATGATGGTTTATCTGAAAATCAGTCTACCTTTCAGTTTGATGGATGATTTGGGCCTCAATCATTTATGCAATAGAAGCCTGTAGGAAGGATAGCCGGGTTTTCTTATTATCTATTTTAAGTATCTTGAATTACATAACCATTCTACAACCTTCACAATGATAGTTTATCTGCCAAATCGTCTGCTTTCAGTTTGATAGATGATTTGAGCCTCAATCTTTTACACAATAGAAGCCACAAAGCACTTTCTATGACAATTGGTTTTGAAGAGGGCATTCTAGATGAATGTTTGGCTATTAAGGGTGAGGACAGTAATCAGACTAGGGGTAATGACTCATTCTTTGAACTCATTTTAATAAAGTATGCAATTCATACCAACCAGATGGGGTTTTGATAGGCTTATGAAATGAATAAATTCCCAATTATTCTTCTTAAATGTTTGTTTAGTGTACTATATGTTTTATTATATTTAAATTAGAAAATTGTAACTTCTATTAGAGATATTAACTTTTAGAGAAGACGTGGAAAAATAATGGTGTTAAAAATTTTAAACATCAAATATCAAAAAAAATTATTATTTTCTCGATCTTGAATAGTAGAAGTGAATTTTAAATATTTAGGGTATCTATACCACTGTATAGATATTGTAATTAATTCTAATTTTTTGGCCAAATAGGAAAGCGTATCCAAATATAGATGACTATCCTGTGCATTTTTTGGATGCCTTTTGTTTATTATTTTTTTGTTCTTGATAGGATTTTTCATCCTTTCGTTGCAACTTTTCTTACCTTATTAATATATTCCTATTTTATTTCTTATTAAAATTTATATACGCACTTACATGTTCAGCTTTAACATAACTGACGAAAAATTGTATTATGGATTTGCCCCAATTTCAGTAATTGTCATTTATCAAAAAAAAAGAAAAATGATAGTATCTTGTGGGTGGTTCATTTATAGACAGTATATTAGTAAAGTAGCCAAAGTAATGTTCAAATGGGTTTCTTTTTATTGAATGTTTGTATAACATTTTCACGGATGTATTGGCTAGCACATATTATATTTGACATCACCTATGCATTAAGAAAATGCTATAGTTAATATCCCAACCATGTTTGCTATGTACCATCACAAATATCCATGTAGTGACTTGAGAAGTATATGTTCTAAACCGCACATATTCCATGTTCAAAGTACTGCACGACAAATTCTTAACCCCTTTTTTTTCTTTTGCCATTTTTGCAACTTCTACATTTTGATCAGTAAGTATTCTTCTTGTTTTAATTTTTGTTCGGACTCAGTGATACGGGATAGTCTAAGAAAATGGACTTACAAAGTTTGTTGATCGTGCCTGACTCTGGGGACCTAAAACATGACAACTTTTACTTTGAAAGTCTGTTTTGAATTCTTAGGTGTCTTGACCAAAAAAAAAGTAGAGCTTCTATTTAGACTGAAAATACTTAAAAATCATTGTGACTCTGATCAAATTTCTCGGAAAAGCAAGTCCTCAAAGTGGGAACTTCCTTGGACTTAATATCTGATTTGTTTAATCACCTGGAGGCAAACAAAAGATGTACTGAAGTTGCAGAAAAAATTAATAATAAAAAAAAGTGGGTTGCTATAAGTTCCTACTGCATGCTGCAAATTTTTTTTTTTTTTTATAAGTTTGCTACAAAGTATGATGATATTGGCTGTACATGACCGTATAATCATGGAATGTGGTCTTAGCCATCCTGCCATTTTTAGCCAAAAAGTGTGCATTTCTTGTTGTAATGAAATGAACCTCATTGAGCTTGTTGTGTTGCGTCAAGGCAAGATTATTTTGAGAGAAATGGGAGAGAGAAGTGTCCTCAAAATGCATTCAGTTCTAGTTTCCCCTACTTTTGTGTAAGGTCTTCTGTCTTGTCAAGTCAAACTCACACTCAATGCATCATCCCGATTTCAAAAATAAATCCATTCATTGGAAACTTAGCACAGATCATGACGAACTTCGATAATAAAATGGTGCTTTAGTTGGTGTGAACAACATCATCTTTACAAGGTATCTGAAAGTTTTGGTGAGCTACACCATGTTCTACCATAGGTCTTATATGCTTTAAAAGAAATTAAGTTTTAAAGCATGCAATGCAATCGTTTTATTTTATGTTATTTATTTGACATTTTCAATGATGGGCAGTTATTCTAATGACAAGAGAGAGTTCCATGCTGAAGCAGATAAAGTACTGAAAACCATTGCAGAGCTCAGTTTCTAATGAAGTGCCAGCTATAGAAAAGAAGAGAGGGAAGAAGGATCAGGATAAGAAGCCTTCCATTGTTGTGATCCAAGGACCCAAGCCTGGGAAACCTACTGACCTTTCAAGGATGCGACAAATACTCTTAAAGCTAAAGCACAATACACCTCCCCACCTGAAGCCCTCTCCACCACCAGCACCAGCCCCAGCCCCAGTCCCAGCCAAGGACGCAAAGACCGGCAGTTCTGCTTCTACTGCTGCTGCTCCGGCCAGGCTGCGTCGGGCGAGCCCCTAGAGGCTGTTGCTGTAATACCAATGTCTGCCATCTTTTGCCAGTATTTTTTTTTTTTTTCTTATAGCTTGGTCTGGAGATTACTATTTTTGTTTTATTGGTGCCATAATAGCCTTTGAGGACACACTTTTGATCGGTGGGTATTATGTGATATGATGCTAGGTTATATTTTTGTGCATGTTTTCGTGTATAAAACATTATTATTTATCCAGAAAGCATTTTGGCTGATTATATTGTACCATTGCATTTTGGATGTTGGTTGTGTCTATTACCAGTGAAGAAGCATTGGAGAAGTATGAACTCGAGATTGAGTTGGTACCAGAGGAGTTAAGGTAATAATTCGAATGGAACATGCTATTAAACTGCTTTTCTTGGGAGGGAAATGTTAGAAAGTTTCTTGGTGATTTGCCACCTCTCATTACCTCCACAAGCTGCGGGGTGTCTTATTACCTCCATCCACAATCTTACTCATGGAATATAGATAAATAAAAAATTCTGCAATGGGATACGAATGCAGATAATTGAAAATAATAATAGTATATAATTAATGTGGTTCAGTAGAGAAGATAACAGCATACTCCCATCATTCAAACTGGCAGGAGATGTGTGGACCAGCTCAGAAGCACCCCAGCAGACTCTGTCACATCACATGAAAGTCCAAGGATCAAGGCATTTAAGAGTTTTGTGTCAAAATAGCCTTAATTTTGAAAAAAAAAATATATTGATTTTAGCTCAAACTCAAAACTTTTGATTGGCCTCCTCTGCGCCTACAGTTACTAATTGAGTTTTGATTGGCCTCCTAATTGCGGCTTTCGTCTTTGAATAAAATCAAAGCCGAAATTGTTAATTACGGCTTTCACTTTTGAACCAAGAAAACAGTTTACAACTATAGTTTAACTGTGGCTTTCATGTTTAAACCAAAGTCACAGTTTCTAAGTGTGGCTTCATTTCTTAACCAAAGCTGCAGTTCATGTTTGAACCAAACCCATAATTTCTAACTGCGGCTTCAGTTAAAAAATGAGAGTCACCTGTTAGAATTTACGGCTTTAATTCAAACACGAAAGTCACATGTAGAAATTATGGCTTTTGTTCCGTCTTTCTTATGTGACATCTTATATGACATAAGGAAACCAAATTAATCATAAGTTTAAAAAATAAATATTTTGAAATTTTTTTTTTTAAAAGTAAGGCTATTTTGACCTGACACTGAGCATTGCGCCTACCAAGGTGATCTGTGTCTCTGACCAAATGTTTTAAAAGTAGGATCGATGGTGAATGAAAAATTATCAGATTCGCGGTTCATTAATTGACAAATGATCGAGGCATGATTGAGCGGAAATAGCGTAATAAATATATTATTTATATTTTATTTAAATTTTAAAATATATAATTAATAATTTTTAAGATATTATTTACTTTTTATATAAATAAAATATTTTAAAATTTATTTTGAAAATATGTATAATGTTTATATATGAAAACATATTAAAAATAGAAAAAACTTATTTATATAAATATATATTTAATTTGTAGTAATATATAATTTTATTAACATCTAAAACAATCATAATGGTAACATAATAGTAAAATGGTTAAAGCCCCCAACACTCTTATGTTGGTCATGAATTACGTAGTATTTGATTAAATTTTTAACTTTAGTTACAAGTTTTCCGCTTTGCAAACCTTAACGCAAGGAAAGCAACGTGTCGTTTCGATGTAAGCGTCAACAGCGTCGTTTTGGCAACGTAAAATATATATATATATATATATATATATATATATATATATATATATATATATATATATATATATATATATTACTGAATGATCGGCGGTTCATCGATTAATGTCGGTTTAAACGGTTCTCATCCGATTCATTCATAATCGATTTTTGTATTGAATCGGACTAGTTTTATAACCGATCGAAAATTCAAGCCGATTTTCAAAACATTGGTGATCCCATAGAAACTAGGATTATCGATCCCAAGGTCTCACAGTGGTACGTACCACTTTGTGTTTGACTTTGACCCAAGGGTTTCACACAACCTACTTGTGCCTTAGACCTGCAACAAAACTCTCATGTTAACGTTGCACGCAACTCTTACTATAGTGGGTCTAATTTGATTCCCAGCATCACACCTCCCTAGTCATAGAAACCTGAACAGTACAAGGTACCTGTTTCATTCTTAGGTCTTAACATCAGTATATCATCATGAACTCATTCTGGAGGATTCCTCCAAAATGAGCAATGAATAATCTCATACATTTCGACATTTGCTGCTTCAAACAGTGCTACTAGTCTTTGCATGATCTATATCATTGTGCAAGAAAATACGACACAGAGATCAAAGCTTCCTAGGCTAATGCAGCACTGCACCGTGTGAAAACGACCAGAAGAGATGGCTCTAGCATAAACAACCTAATAATAATACAAAGGTGAATCGGTGATGATGAATGATATAATCATAGACTTTAACTGCCAATCAATCTAATAAACTTTACATGAATCTTAGAGGCATATGTTGCATATTAGTTTCTTCCCAGAAACTTCTCCTTCAACTGCTGGGTAGACGAGGATCAAATAAAATATAAGCTGGATTAGAAAAGTAGTTCAAAGTTCCAAAGATGGCGGAGTTTTCTGGCTATATCATCTTCCTCGGAAGCTGGCAGGAGAACAAACCCTCTCTCTGCCAATGTCATCCTCTTCACCTCCATCCAACACAGGCATTGTTATTGACCTTATTTGAACTAGCATTACTACTTGTCGCAAGAGGGAGTCTGAAACACTAACTGTTCTGCTTCGTGTGAGCCCTGACCTACGCACATGTACATAGAAGGATGGGAATATTTAATCTGTCAGAGGCCGTAGATTGCCTGGAATGCTTTATATGTCCTGCCAAAGAAAATCTCAAATTAAAAACAGATAAATAAATAAGGAATTTGTATACCCTATATGTATATATGCATACATAGTTATAATATTATTGAAAAAGGGGATCGGTAGAACAATTCTGAATTTTATAAAGAAAAGACTAAAAATTGATGACCAGTAGAAAGAGAAAAATATTCCCGGTGTGATATAGAACATGGTTCTGAAATATTTTGATCAGTAACTAACTTATATGCCTTACATATTCTTAAACCAGGACCTAGCTTAAACCCATAGACGTGAACTCAATAAATTGTATAGAGATGCATACCCATATGTCTGATAGCCCATATCAGAGATTTCTTGAAGAGTGGTGTTCTTCCCAAAGCCAGTGCTGTCAGGGGACGAAGCCGACTTTCCAGACAAGTTACCACGAGGAGAATGTTTGTCTTCTTGCTTAGGGGGGGCCAGTTTTCTCATATTTATCACCCTTTCAACCATTTTTGTTCCAATTAAAACAGGGCTTTGTGTCACTAACTTTTGAAAGCCCACGACTTGTGCGGGGGAACAGAGCTTCCACTGGCATGAATAACACCATTGGGAGGCGTCCTCTTTGCTGGAAACATGGTTACCTGTAGCCTTCCACTAGAGGCAGCATCAACCGAAGAAGATCGAGCAATAGGTGCACTGAGCCTACCCTTAGGGCGAGTGGCCTTTCAGGGACTGATGTCCTTAAATTTGGAGGAGCATCGAGTGTGTAACCAGGCATCTCCGAGGGCTTCCATGGTCTGGACTTCACTGTTGGGGAACTCCCACGTGATGGCACTGGGTTCCTGGCTGTAGTAGGACCTGATTTCGTGACAGTTGAAATAGATTTAATTGGAGGAGCAGATAAATTTGATACACTTGAGGGTGCAGAGGGCCGACGAGTTGGTGTTGCAGCCCTCGATACAGGCTTGGATGCTGGTAAGGAGGGTCTGGATGTTGGTGTTGAAGATCTTGCTGTAGTCCTTGTTACAGGTGTAGATGATCTTGCAGGAACTGTGGGTTTTGTTGAAGTTAGTGTGGCCCGAGAAGTAGGTGTTGAAGGTCTTGAAGGTCTAGTAGTGGCAGTGGATGTCGGGCGTCAGTTGGTGTTGCAGGTCTTGATCCTGGACCCCTGATGATGAGGGCGCAGTTCCTGCCTTGAATTCAATCCCGGGGAGGAAGCCGAATGTTTAGACATAAGCTATGCCGCAGCAGGCTCTAGCTGGGGGTTTTGCTAACTATAGCCAAAATAAACAAACAACATAAGGTTCATGACTTGGGAAGAATAAGAGCCCACGTAAAATTCCCAGCACTATATTAGAACAAGACAAGTATTAAACATTGCATTGAACATATAAAGTCAACTGCTCCAGAAAAGCATTAGCAGCCTTATATGGGAATCATTAACAATCACAGACTTTCCATGTTAGCTTAGATAATGAAAACTCTCAGAATACGTTTTGATACTTGGTGGGGTTCAAAGAAACTGCAGTCTTTGTTGAGTGATACTGAGACGGCGTAAAATTCAAAAAGAACTAATGTGGTTCAACTTGATATATCAATGTTATACAATTTAATGATGCAATATGAGTTTCTTGCACTTAAGAAAGATCACATGGAAACATTTTTTTCTTAAGTTAAATAGTTAGTCAATTTTTTTCTATGTTGAGGACTTCCTGAAAACAAATATCCTATCAGACCAATAGGATATTGAACTACCAATTTCATTCAATTTTTTTTAGCTATTAAATAAAGGTCAAAAAGGTAAGCAACTGAATCAATATCGTGGCAGAGTCTGCCTTGGCCTAGTTCAAGTGGTGGAGGGCTGGGAGGATTTGTGGACATTCCAAGTTCAAGTGGCTGCTGGGATAAAAAGGGGGAAAAGGGAAGAAAAAGTTTACCTACCAAAAAAAAAAATACTAGTCACATTTTTAATTCTTAAGATCAATGTTTCCATATGTGTACCTATCAAATGATAAATGTCATAAAACGCTTGGAAATAAGGACAGTTATCCACCATAAGATTTTAAATTAAAGCTCTTACTCTAGATTTCAATGCGGTGGACGAGCTTTAGGGGTTCCAATTTGACTCATAACAGTTTTCTGTGATTCCATCTCCAGAGAAGGAAAGAGGGGAGTGCCAGGAGGTGTTAGAAGCCTGAAATATAAGAGAATAGTAATGTCACGAAGTTAGGAAACAACATCTTGAACATTATGCATCAATGAAAATCACGAACAACAACGCACCACCATCGAACATCAGTATAGGCAGAAAATACAGAAAAAAACTTTATTCGGTCATGCATTGCCACAATTAAAATTGTTCCACTAGTTCATGTTTAAGAGATAATAATATGCTAAACATTTGGGGGCCAGTTGCTTCTCATTGAGAGAATGGGAAGTGATGGAATACCTTTTTATCTCTGGCCATATAAATAACCATCTGGTATGCAGGGAGTATTTAACTGGGACGTCTGATACTAACTATAGAGATCATTTAATTCAGTCAAGGGAACAAATAACAATGGATTTAGGAGATTGTGTTTAAGAATGCAAAGAATCCACAAGAGAAATGATGGATTCTGTGTTTAGTAGTTTCAAGTAACAGCAGATGATTAGAAACATTCTTGTTCTTCCCATTGTAATTGTCATTTGATGCACATGTAATTGCTTTTTCTGGCAAAACGTAGCTCATTCAGTTCCTTTATGCTACACAATAAAAACATGTACTGGCAAGGTTTTTGTTTTTTTAGGCACACTGGCGGGGGTGTTACCATCAAGATTTTCATATGCGTCACTAGACACAAACCAACATAAGGATCAAATTTTACTTTGTAGGATATAGGTTTGATTTGAAAGAAAAAAAAAAGACTAATTATCACACCATGCCTCGTAATACTAATTTCCAAGCTAATGTTGATCATCATCCCAACTTATAATCATAAATCTACCCAAATAGATCAGCCTCAAACACATAAAAGCAATCTAAGAACGACACTTTCTTTACCAGTCATAATCATTTTTATCATTATTGTCAGAATTCAAATCGTCTGCAACAGTTTTACGTGGAGGGTGATGGTGCAATGTTGAATATTGGAGAACTGCCCGAGTTTTACTCCTGCAGGTGAGTAGAAACGAAATAAAACCAAATCTCAATACCAAATGACGAAGAAAAAAATTCACAACATAGTAACACATGCGAGTTTATTAGTAATAGCTGAAATTTTGGTTTTGAAGTGAAAGATGATGAAATAACAAGTAACGGGTTAATGTCAGTAATACAAGACAATTCCAAACCGATAATCATCAATTTGAAGAAGCCACAAAACATTAGATAGAGACCTCGAAAACCAAAACCAACAAAAAGGACTCCACAAATCCGCACCTATTGGAGCATCAAACTCTTCCGAATGCTGAAGGAGGAGGAGATTACTCCGCTCTTTCTCGCGCTTCCGCATCTCAAGAAACAACGCCAGCTCCTCTTCCTTCTCCTTCATCACCGAGGACCTCAAACTCCCCACTTGCCACTGCCCACTGCCTCCATAGCCGGCATTTGCGATTCCTGAGCCTAAAACTCGATTCATTGCCAAATCTAAGCTCACCAACACAAAGATAGCTAGTAGGCGAAGAAAACAATAAAACAACCGAATCTTGAACCAAAAGCCTAACTTCCCTCATACGTAACCAAAGGCAGCCACATCCACCCAACAGAATCCTCCACATACTCAGGGGAAACCTAAATCAAGACACAGATCTGAAATCGAGCTTCAAATTTGCGCGACTCAAGCCACAGCTCAGCTCAAAACAGAGCACCATTCATACTTACCTTCGTGAAACAAACCAAACACTAAACACCAAAATCCGAAACGACAAAAAAACCTCCAACAAAACCGAAGCCTGAAAGAAGCCTTCAGCATTGTCGAAACCTAGAGAGAAACACACCCATTGTTGGAAAGCGAAAGCTGAAACAGGATACAGTAGAGAGAGAAGATGAAGAGGAGTGGCATTAATGTTATTTAGAAGTCATTTGAGGTCCGAATGCAAAATCGGGAAAACAAAGAGCGATAAGACCAGGTTTTCAAGGAAGTTGGGAATTTTTATTATTTATATTTATTTTTTATTTTTATTTTTGTTTTTTGAGATTTCTTTGAAAGCGGACAAACCATTACTGCATCTCTCTCTTAAAGAATACGCTTTCGTTGCTCTTTTAGGTGGATATCACGGGTTGGGTTTTGCAGTGATGCCCTACAATTTCATATTTTTACTTTGACCCCTAATTTATTTATTTTTTTCTTCAAACTTTTGATTTTTTTTTTTTTTGGTAAAAAAAATGGGGGCAAACATATTTATTGGTCACCGACCAAGTTGAATGAAGTCTCGTGTTTCCTATCCTCAGACTTCATTTCATATTTTGTGGATTTTTAGAGATTATATTAAATCTAAATATTTATAAAAACTAAATAAAATAATTGATTGTTAATGAGATTTGATTTAGTAATTAAAAATTTGTAGATTATAGAAAGAATTAAGGTTAATAGAAGGTATTTATTTATATTACAACGTAATAATGTAAATAAATATATGTCAAAAAATAATATAATAGATTGTTAATTTTTTCCTTTAATATGATCTAGTTTCAAAATAGTAAATTATTTTCATTAAATGTCATGTCTATTTTAACTGTCAAAGTTCTACATGTTAATCATGATAGGTTAATAGATTCTTAGTTAAAAATTATATTTTGTAATATTAACTCAAATATTAGTCTACACATTTTTTAAAGATGTTACAAAATTTATTTTTTAAAGATGATTGTAATTTAACATTTAATCGAATGAATTTATAAGTTCTTCTTCATAATAAAAAAAAAAAAATCATAAAAATTTTAGCATGTACAAAGTAGTTATCATTTTTTTTTTACCATTTTATTGTACGTTGGTGATATTATGTGTGCTTATAATAGTGTCGTCTATGTAAATATTATATTATTTTAACTTTTTACCAACATTTACTCATTCCATCTAAGAACTCTCTAATGTTGAACATTTCTAAATTAGAAGTCAAACTTTTCAGCTCAACCAAATGAAGAATTTTCTTGGGTCAAGTGAAATGACAATAAGATGGTGTATTTTTCATGTGTTAATCCCATACATCATAATAAGATAAAATATGGATTTTTTTTTTGTAATTTAAAGAAAAACAACAAACAAACAAACAAATGATTTTGGTATTATCTTTATAAGTCACCATTACCTATCATATCCCATTCCAACCGATGTATAAAAATGTAGTTTTCAATAAAAAGGGGTTATTGCAAAGGGCAAATATGTGATTCTAGTATGAAATTAATATTTTAAAATGGAATGCTAATTAATTTATACAATTTGATAAGGTTAACATATAGGAATCAATCCTAAACTATAATAGCAATAAGAATCCATGATGAAGGTGTAGGTAGGTATTTTTATTTTTTCTTAAAAGAAAATTTTTTTTATTGATTCAAATTATAAATACATTCATCGAAACATAAATATCAAATCACTAAAAAATCTCGAATGATTTAAATAAAGAATCGCAAGTAATAAGATAATAAATCGATTCAAAGTTCTAGCGATTTTCTCACATTATAAATGACTATACTACATATAACTTCAATTTTGCAACATCACATTATTTTGATTTGTTGTCTCTGTCCGATTAAATATGTTTTACGCAATCAACTATCTATACATAGATAAAGACGCAGGTGCCCTCACGACGAAAAACAAAACATCGTAATAAAACGATGACACAAAACCAAACATTGTAATAAGATGACGAAATCACACGTCACATTGTATCATTATACGACTTCAATTCAGAACATACCTCTACGATCATATTCGATGACATTCTTTATCCGATTAAATATCTTTTTCCCATCTGAATCACCTACACACAGGTTAAACGTTTAATACACATTTAAAAACAAAACGCGATTATGACATAAACCAAACATCAGAATGCATTTATAAAATCATATTGCTTATAACAAAAGCATCGATAAATCACGAAAAACAAAATAAAACTAAATTTTATGTGTAATAATTACTTTATTAAGAAATATATTGAAAAAAATAGATATAGGATGGTGATTTCAAATCGAGAATAGCTTAAGGAAAATGAGCGGCTATAAGAGAAAATTAAGAGAAAATAAGGCTAATGTTTTATATTGAAAGAAGTATGTTTAATTTACGTGTAATTTACGTTGGAAGGGAAAACAACATTTATGTGGAGACATAGAAATTTAAAGAAGGAAGAAGAGAAATAGCAGGAGGAAGCGGTCCCATTCCGTCACGAATGGAATCTAACCCGGGTACAGTAAATAATTCTAGTTGACTTTCAACTCAAGGATAAGGAATGCATGGGCATGGGCTTTGTGGGCTTTGTGGGCTTTGTGGGCTGTCCATCTCCCCTCCTCCCTCTCCATGTGCCAACCAAACAACCCTTAAGCTACATCTTACTTCTACCGTTAATTTGGTATCTCAAAAAACATAAAAATAAAAAAATAAAAAATTTGTCATTGGTTTATGCGTATCTCGATTAATTTTATGGGTCGTAAAATTAATGATTGGATAAACATCTAATGGTCTTTAACGGGCTCGAATGAGTGATCATTGGATTAAAACTTAATGTCTTAGACCAATCGAGCAAGGATTGGTATATTATGTTGTATATTATGTTGTAGTATTATGATTTGATATTATGTTGTAATATTATGATTTGATAAATCTCAAGGTTTTGTATATTATGTTGTAGTATTATATTCTTATAAGGATTTGAATTTGGATATCTCATAACTAAAGCATGCAATTTGAACCCGGCTCACTAGGCTAGGCCAGCCTACTTAAAATTAGAGTCGAGATGAGCTGTTGTTTTTTGGCTCGAAAAAATCAAGTCAAATTTGACCTTGTTCGATTCGATATGCCCGCCCAAAATTGCCAGCTCTACTCGTAGCTCCCTTCCCACCCCTTTGCCACTTGAACCAATTCTCAAGCCTGATATCTCAATCTTTCAATCTAAGTTTTTTTTTTTTTTTTTTTTGACATTTATTCACTTTACATTATATTATAGCATAATGTTCTATTCCACACAAATTTATCCCTATTTGGACTCGAACCTTAGACAACTAAAACTCTCATTTCCTTATGCCACCCTAAGTTCTTAATCAATTAAGCTATGTCTTATTGGCATCTCAATCTCTTAAGTTATGTTTGGTTTACAAAAAGAGGTAACGGTTTGAAATGGACAAATCTCAAAATAAATTACAAAACTAATTATTTTCATTGAAATCCAAATAAAAGTACAAAAAGATACACTTTTGAACAAAAATGTCATTGGACATTTAGTTATAAATATTAGGATCGAACAAAACGACCTCTGATACTACATCATGCAGCATTTACCTTTACACTGCTAGAATATTTTTATTCTAAACGAGATTTTCAAAGCCATTTTTATAAGAGGCATTATTAAATGGTTTTTTTTTTTTTTTTGTTGTCAATTTTAAACCAAATTCTCTACAAAAATGTGTGAAAATAATTTAGAAAAATAAAGAAAAAAGTAAAAAGAAATAAATAGTACAATAAAAAAAAGTTAGAGTTAATAAGTTATTTATCATTGCTATTTAAACATATAATAAAAGACGTTATTATTATTAGTATTAGTATTATTATTGAAAATTTTATAATTTTAAATTAAAATGTAATTTTTGGTTAACTTGATAAATAAATAAATTTTGAAACTAAAAAGGAAATTTGGCTTAAATTAATTATATTTTTTTTACCATTATTTGCTCATCATGCCTAAGTCATAAAGCGAACAGTTTAATACCTTAAAATTAAATTGTATTAAAAAAAACCAATATTTTGTATCCTTGATGAGTATAAAAATCTTGGTAAGAATAAAATCTAACACTGACATATTCAACTTGAAAACTAAAAGCAAATTTGAATTCAAAAAATAAAAATTTATTTTAATTACTCTAGAAAAAAAAATAGTATTTTTTATATCACCAAACATATAGATAGTTGAGAAATGGGATCTTTATTACCTTTAAACCCGAGAATGCAACTGTGTTTTATAGTATAATTTTACTATTCTTATAATTCATCGCGCTTATATAAAGGATAATCTAGATGACATGCCTTAAAATGATCTACATGCATGTATTTATAGCTGTTTTTACTTACATCTATTATTCGATAAAAAAAAAGAAGTATTTTTATATTAATTTTGACAAACAGTTAAAATATTTTAAACTAAAAAAAATGATTTGAAGTTATTTAGTATATATTTTTATATTTAAATGAAAAATAAGAATTGGGGAGGAGTATTATTCCATTCCCATATCACACAATAAATAAAATTATAAAAATATATAAAACTTGTAGTGATTAGGCACGCAAGTTGGGCGAGTCCAACCTGAGGGGCCGTGTCTGTGGGCGATCAACCAGAGAGGTACAGAGTGGTTTTACGACGCCGTCTTTGGCTGCAACGCCCGCCTGACGAATTGTTAATGGCGGGCAAGACGAGGAACGAGGCGAGCAGTAGCACTACCGGGAGCGGTGGCAGAAACAGGGGCGAAAGCGTTGTGTGGCGATGCGGGCAGGCGGAAAAAGCTCTTGCGGGTATTGTAGATCCGGTTCTCGCACCAGTATTTCTCATGGTCAGCCTCCGATGACTCAGATTTCTGGGTTTTGGCTTACTGATTCATTTCTGTTGACTGGTTGTTTCTTGTTTGATTGGCTGATTGATTATTGTGTTGTCGGGGCTGCCTTGTCATCCTCGCTGGTTCTGTTGGGTCGATCGATAGGGTGCTGGTGGCTGAAATTCTGCCGGCCGAACGTGCAGCCGGAAGTCATCGATGGTCTCAGCGTTTTCGACTGGGTCAAAACCGAGCTGGTTTTATGTTTGAATTAATTGGTGGTAGAAACCCCAGCCCGCAATTCTACCCGCCAAAGTACGTAGAGCGAAGCTAGTCGTCAATGTCGAGGTGGTCTTGAAAGTCAGATGGAGGCACTTCTGAAGGTAAAAGCAACCGCCAATGTTGAACAAGAGGTTGAATTGTGGCCTGGGAGTTGGATTTATAGTGTGGTGAAGTTCAGTTCTTTGTTGAAAGTTTCTTTGCTTTTTGTTTGGAAATGGATGTCTAATGACTCCTTATTGCATCAATAATAAATTGGTCTCTTTTTCTCTTTTTCTGTTATCCATTGAACAAGAGGTTGTTTAACCTGATTAACACGTTGTCCATTTTCATCTTTAATGTGATTCTAGCATTACTACTTCCTTATGTTTTACTTCATTGTCCATATATCCAACTTGCCATTGTAGGTTGTTCCCAAACATTAGAGCAATTTTGAAAATGCTGATATATATATATATATGCAGTATATATATGTGATATAGAAGCAATAAGACCAGCTCAAGTGGAGCACAAATTGGCCCAGCCAGTACTCTGTGAGGGAAGGCCTGAGGTCAGTCCCAAAGGGGAAAAATTCCAGAGGAACTGACCCAACACTATAACAATTTGCAAAGTGACATGCTCAAATATATATAGGTGAGGGAGATATATATGGTATAGTAAACATATGTTTTCAAATAAAAGCAACATGATTACCTCTGTCTTCCTCAAGTGTATAACCATGTGTTATTCCAACATCAACAGAGGCTAAGCAGTGAGTTCATCTGAAAAGGTTCTCAAATTTCTGTTATAAAATGACTTGAATGCTGGACATCAATTGTAGGAAAGTAGAGTTAGCTTTTTTTTTGCTGCCCTTGTATATAAAATAATTTTACTAAATTGACACTTAATTTATTTCTTCACTCTACTCTTTGTGGTATATTTATGGCACATAGAATTTCCATGAATATTATCGTCAGGTGCTAGCAGCTTTAACTTCTTGATGTATATCTTAAATTCGATAAATATCATGTAATATCAACAATATTGTTAAAATACCCTATATTTGTTATATGGTTAAAATATATATCTTATCACAGTTCTGGGGTTTAATGTATTAAAAATAAAGACCCAGAGATTGGTGTAAGGAAATTCTTTGGTCTGTGTGACAACCGAATCAAAGTTTTTGCAAGTTCTCTTCTTCGGAAAAGTATTAATAGTTGAAATATAATATTTGGTCGTGGGGTGCGCCTCCCAGATTATGGTAACTGAAACTAAGAACCGATTTACTTAAAGGCTGTTTTTTGGTAAACAATCGTAAACATTTGATGTTTTGCTCCAAGCATATTAAGTATGTTTTTTAGTAAAAGCAATTAATATTGCACCTATCTTTTAAATGACTGATAAATCAACCTAATGACTTGATACAACTTAATACCTTTTAGATACTTTAATTCAAAATCATCTTAAGTTATTGAAATTAACTATAAAGTTTTATTAAATACTCTCTATGTCCCAAAAATGTAAGTTAGTTGAAATTAGCTGAGCTTCAATGTTGGTTACGTGAGCACCCATGGCACTTCACAAGTTGAAGAACCAGAACTAAAGGGATATTAGATATTAAATCAAATAAAAAGAAATCGTGATGATGGAATGGGAACTTTTTTTATGCATGCTTGCGTTGTTGTTTGGCATAGCGAAGCAATTTTCTTTCGTTACTGGTTTTACTGAGCCATGTCTTTCTTCTTTTCTTTCTTTTTCCCTTTTTTCTTTCTGGATGGGGTAAACTAGAGTATTGTCAGTTCTTGTTCTTTGTAAACATGATTTGTCAGCCTGGGTGGTTGTGTTTTTTTATTAATCACAACTATTTCTTATAGATGTTTTAGGTTTCTTAGTTCTGTAACTAAGATGGGGGCATTGGGAGAAATAACTGTGGTCATTGTCAATTTAAATGTTTTATAGGTTGTTTGCTATAATTTATTTTCATTTACCGATTTCAACTCTAATGCTCCTTTGGAAGATCTTCTTGACCGAGGTTGGAGAAGATCTGGCTCATTTCTCTACAAACCTGAGATGGAAAAGACGTGCTGCCCTTCTTATACTATTCGTTTGAGAGCAGATGATTTTGTTCCTTCTAAAGAGCAGCTTCGAGCTTCTAAACGAATGCAAAGGTATTGTTATGAATCATCTCATTCCTTTGATTTTTTATTGAATTGGTTTTATTTTCGTGGAATCATCTGAAAGACGGCATTATACAAGACTCATGAGATTGCTGTTTCACTGGGAAGTTTGTAGGATCCTGGTAGATTGTGGGCTAGTTGATACCACATATTGGATGTTTAATGAATTTGCTCCTTTAATTTTGCCAAAGCATTCTGAATATTAGCAAAACATACTTTTTCCTTCTTCTGAATTCAGTTCATATATAGTACTAACAGCGTTATTACCATGCCTAGGTTTCTAGATGGAACTTTGAATGCGAAAAAACAAGAGAAAAATGATGATGGGCCTAAAGCTTCTAAGAGTTCAGGCAGCTGCATCCATCATGAAGTTTCAGGCTCAGTAGCAAAGGGATCATTGGCTGGTAAAGATGAAGAGAAGAATAAGGTGGAAGCATTTATGCATTATTTGTCAGATCAAATTGATGATGCAGTACGTGCATGCACTGAAAATGGGGAGTTTATTTGTGACGTCCAATTACCAAAAGCTTCTGTCAAAATGGTTTTGCCAGCCAAAAGAAAACTACAAGTGCTGATCAGAGGATCTTTTATACTCCAGCCATTTCGCTTCAGATAGCAGCCACTTTAAGGAGGGCGCACCGTGCCGAAGGAACATTCAAAGTTGGCAAGAGATAACACAGAAAAAGACGAGGCACTTTGCATATTCACCAAAAACTATTGCAGAAAAGCTGGCTAGTTCTTAAATCATGTGGTGAAAGTCTCTGGTATTACAGTAAGATTTGCAATGGGTACATTAATTTCTACTCTGCTAGAGAAAACAATTTTCTGAGTGACAGGATTCAAATAGTTAATGTTCCTAAGGAATCCTTCACTGGAAGTGGAAGTGAGGAAGGTTGTTTGAAGAAGAACTCTGGATGTCCTCAGGCTAAACGACGGAAGCTTGAAATTCGTTTGAAAAGGTCCAGTTTTGATCCAGAAGAATTTGCCTTGTATAGAAAATATCAGATTAAAGTGCACAATGACATGCCAGAGCACGTTATGGAAAGCTCATACAGGAGGTTCCTTGTTGATACTCCCTTAGTGTTTGTTTCACCAACTGGAGATGACACAGTTCCCCCTTGTGGCTTTGGTTCTTTCCACCAGCAATATGTGATCGACGGCCAGCTCGTTGCTGTTGGCGTCGTAGACATCCTCCCTAGATGTTTATCCAGTAAATATTTATTCTGGGATCCGGACCTTGCTTTTCTGTCACTTGGAAAGTACTCAGCCCTGCAAGAAATAGGATGGGTAAAAGAGAATCAAGCTCATTGTCCAAGCCTTCAATATTATTATCTTGGCTACTATATTCACTCTTGCAGCAAAATGAGATATAAAGCAGCATATCACCCATCTGAGCTTCTCTGTCCTCTTCGTTATCAGTAAGTTCTTTTTCTTCCACTGGCAATAGGTTATAATTTCACTTTTCTGTAGCTAATTTGTATGATCAACTAGCATCCAAGTTCTTGCTCATGTTTTTAGTTATGCATCACTTACCGGGACATGGTCCCTGATTAGGGATGGCAATGGGTTGGATTTGGGTAGAATTTTAGATTCCCCATCCCCATCCCCATCAGATTTGGATTTTTTATCCCCATTCCCTTCGGATTTGGAGGATTAGGTACCCATATCCTACCCAAATGCCCTATCCAATTTGTGAAATGAATTGTTTTAAAAAAACATAAATATTAAAAATAATTTGTCGTATAATAGTAATAAAAATTGTTGTGATGTGATTTCATGAATGAATTATTTTTCACATCTCGCCTGTTTTTAACTTTAGGGATTTTTAATATAAATAAATATATATTATATATTTATCGAGATTCGGCTCTGAGAGGCAGGTTATACTCAAACCCATCCTCATCCCCGAACCCGTTTACCTGAATATTTAATTGGGTCTAAAATGTTTCTCCATTCCCTCCATTCGGATCGGGTATCGGATTTTTCATTAGGTTGGGAGGAAATTGCCATCCCTATCCTTCCCTGACGGAGTAAAATACCCGATAATCATCGTTATTGGACAACATGGGACTCCCTAATCCAATTATCCTTCCCTTGCATTTCTCTTTTCAGGTGGATTCCATTTGATATCGCCAGGCCTTTACTCGATAGAGAGCCATACGTTGTCTTGTCAGATTTTGCTGTCTTACAAAATGGGGGTTCCACACCACGTGTTCCTGAAATCCTCACGGAAATTAAACATGACGGCCTTAACGAAGACTCAAATGACATTGATGACGAAGAAATGGACGATGCTGATTTTATGAACTCCTATGATGAATCTGATTCAGAAGCCGAAGGTCTGACGTCTGTTGAAATAGGAGATCGTGATGTTAGTAACATTTTGATCGGATTGAAGCAGTCCTGTGTGAGGTTCAAGGTATGTTTACGCAATGCTCTGAAGCGAGTAAAACCAAAAAGAGGTTGGAAAACAAAGAAAAAATAGTTGGTTCTCTCTCTCTCTCCTGCTGCAGCAGTTCCTTTTTTTCTCTAAGTGATTCGTGTTTTTCCCTAAGTATGCTCCAATCCAAAGTTGAGATTAATCAAACCGTAAGTGTTAGAATTTGAAATGGTCAACTGCACAAATGCAGGAAATCTGACCTTTTCTCCTCATGATACTTTTCATTGACATGCCTTAGAAAAGATCTGAACTACAGGAAATGAAATGCTATGTAGTTCAAAACTTCCTTTTTTTTTCTCCATATACCTTTGATTTCATTTTAATGGAAGTGATTTTTGTTTGAAGGATCTGCAACATGCTTTCGGTCCCCAGGAACGCGCGTTCCTGGAAACACAGTTGCATGGATACATGAGGGCTGTGGGTGCTGAGATTGCTGGTCGAATGGTATATTCCCTGGAGTGGTGACTGATTCTGTTCTTCAGCTCAGAAATATAGATTTCCCAGAGAGACTTGAGTTGCTTGCTGCCGGTATGTATCATCATCTACATTGACCAAATTGGATCTGGGGTTGAAAGGAAAACTGCTGGGGAGTGATTTATTTCTTTGGATTTTGAAATTATTTTTATTTGCTGGAAGAAATGAAATGAAATGAACTGGGGGGGACTGGATGAGTGGTCTGCACTCTGAATTCTTTTTGTCGATACAGATTACAAGATACATTCCCTTCCATGTGGGGAAAACCTGCTTTGCCATTCTGAAATGAAAATGGAATACATCTCCAACAAGATTTACCTTTTTAATTTTTACAAGTTTAAGCTAGTTGTAGATACTAGGGTTACGTTTGGAACCCGGAAAGTACTAAGGCTTTGTTTGGAACCCTGGAAAGTACTAAGGAAAAGAAAAAATGTTAAAAGACAATGATTTTCTCATGTTTGGTTGGTAGAAAATTTAAAAGAAAATCAAATATAATCAAAATTTTATATGGTTTTTGGTACCTGGGTACTTATATATTGAGAGAAACAAATAAAATAAGTCTTGCATAAAACATAAAATTAATTTGTTAAGCTTTGAACTATTTATTTTCCTCCAAAAAAAATTTTCCTCTACATTTCATTTTATTTTCACTATTTTCTTTCCTTTGAACCCGGAAAAGTGAACAAGGAAAAATGAGCGAGGCAAATAAAGAAAGAACGTGGAATGAAAGAGAATTTTGAGGAAAATAAAAGATAAGTTTAAACTTAATAAATTAGCTTTATATGTTTTATTCATACTCATTTTATTTGTTTCTTTCTATTATATAAGGATTAAGAAATTTTAAAATATGTAAAACTTGATTATTGTTGTGTGATTTTTGAATTGGGTTTGCTTAAGTCTTAACCTATTATCGATCGCACTAAATTTTCACTTGAAAAGTAAACAATTATTTGAGAAAATAATTTTTTTTAACATTATTTTTTCTCTTTCAAGATTCTTTTCGGGTTCCAAACGGAGTCCCTCCAGTATGTTTCTCCACTTTAATATTTGTATTAGTTAATAATCCACATTACTTTAAAGGAGCATATCTCCTGAATTCTTGATAGGTGTGGCAATTAGTTGCATTGCTGTGGGTTACCTAATTATTAGTTGTATTTTATTTAATAGTCCAGTCAGAATTTTCCTAATTATTAGTTCTTTTTTATTTATTAATCTTAAGTTAGAGTAAGATTTCATGTATGTCTATATGATTAATTTCATGTATGGCTATATGATTAATGTCACAATCAATATACTCATTTCCTTGGTACCACATCGTTTTCGTCATTTTGTCAGTTGTTTATTTTATACGTAACGATTTCACCGGGTAAAACATATCTCAATTGACACAACAAATAAAATCACGATCACTAATATATTTGCAAAACTCGAACATACGATTCAGCTCACTATGCATTATTAAATATGTAAGTTTTAAATCAATTTATTACTCTATTAACCTGGATATTGTTTTATCTTGTATGACTTTTAGCGAATTTGATTTTGTGTTTCTATCAACGTATTATTAGTTTGAATCAATAAAATTAATTTTTTTTTCAAAAAAACAAAGTTAAATAGTTTAAAGATATAATTAAATTAATTACATTATTATTTAAATAAGTTTTTTTTTTTTTGACAATTAAACACTTTATTACAATATAGTAAACTATTCCCACTATGACTCAAACTCAAACATGGGACTCTTTTTCTCTTTGAATGTCCTATCTTTTTAAACTTTGAACGTTCTACCAACTGGGCTAAGCATATGAACTATTATTTAAATGAGTTGATTTATGCATTATGCTAGTCAGCCCAAATAACCTAAACTCATTTGCTATTTTGTCATTCGTAATTAATGAAGAACTAATTACAAATTCATTAATAGTCAACCTACAAACTAACCCTACTTTGGGAATTTACTTAAACAAATGGATGAATTATATTAATATATGGAAATTAGAGAGACGCAAGGTGAACCCCAAATCTAATAACTGTCAACTAATAAATATATTCATTGAACTATCCAGTTTCATTATCACTAATAAAAACTAGGAAAAGAAGTTTAAAAGTCCATCAATTCATGTGTAGAGAGAGTCCAAGTTTGTAGTGCATACCATGACCTCAAGAAAGATGAGCCTTATTTGTGTGTTAGAGATTAATTGGTGTTTGGGTGAAGGCGTACAAAAGCTAGGATTCATAAATTTAATAATGATTAAAATAAATAATTTAAAATATTTAGATTGAAAATAAATTGCTCCAAGTCAGCTGTTGATACATAAGCAATAAGATGGAAATTTCATAATAAATCTTGCCTTCAAAGCACGACTTAATTTACATCAAATCGTATCTTCAAAATACGATTTCCATAACTTAGAGTGAACTACGCTCTAAAAAACAAGATCATAATAAAAAATTTACACTACAAACTGTCTTCAAAACAAGATATCGATTTTTACACTAAAAATTCATTTTCAAAACACAACTACATAATTTCATATTCTACATCGAAATCGTGTTTTCAAAACACGATTTCACATTTTCATTAATTAAAATCGTTGCTTTTGAAGACAAAACATCTATATTAGTTTGCAATATAAGTGTCATAGATTTAGAAATTTTTATTTTTATTTTATATTTTAAAAACATTTTTCTAATTAGGTATTATTTAAAAAGTCCTAAAAAGCTAGCTTGGTTATGAATATCTTACCATCACAAACATTTTATTAGGGCTGTGATTGTATTGTTGATGATTTGAAACCTGCTTTTCGGAAGCTGCCACTTAATTACAATGTGAAGAACTATTCCTACCTGAATCCTAACCCAAAACCCCTTCCTATACACACCTGCCTTTCTAAAAACATTACGCTTTTACTCACATGAAACAAACTAAAATAAAGAGTTATGGTGAGTGAATAAATTGATAAAAAGTCTGCATTCATTTTGTTTTTTTATTAGGGCAAGCTGGGGGTAAGCCAGTAAAGCCACTTAAATAAGAAATTGCCAATTCCAGAATCCAGGAGTCAAATAAGAACACAAAGGGGGGGTTAAAAAGAATTTACATTTTGAAATAAAGGTTAATCATGCATTATTTATGCATCATCTGCATCACTTCCACCAACCACATGAGCTTCTGGAGAGATCCAAAAGTTGCTTCCATCTGGACTAGACACCTTAAACCTGTCCATCTCAAACATGTCAACTTATTCTTATCAGAACCCGATGCAGAATCCGATACCCGATTTGAATGAAAGAGGGTATAAAAGAACATTTTAGACCCAATTAAATATTCGGGTAATCGGGTTCGGAGATTTTTTGATTCAAGGATAGGGGCAGGTCTGAGTATATCCTACCTGACCCGAATACCCGATTAAATATAGAACGTATATTTATTTATATTATAAACCCCTAAAGATAAAAACAAGTGGGATGTGAAAATTAATTTATTCATGAAATCACATCACAATAATTTATTACTATCTATACATTTAATTCTTCAAACAAATTATCTATAGATCAGAATAGGCATTAGGGTAGGTATGGTATCTGATCCTCAATGATGATGGTGATAAAATCCAAAATCCATCGTAACGTAAGATACTAATAAATCTAGAATGACGGAAATCTAAAATCCTACTCAAATCCGACCCATTACCATCCCTACTACATACCTTTCAAGGACGGACTTTCCTTCTTTGTACTTCTGGGTCTTTTCATGGGCAGTCTCCTGAAAAGAAATCATTCAAACAACTTAACAGCTACATTCTGAGAAATCATTCAAATTCATAAATTCTTTTTTTTGTTTTTTTCAATTTATATGTCTCCTGATCTTACATATCTCCATCCCACAATGGATCCACATCCAACACAGAAAATGTCAGCAACAGTATGCATTCCGGTCATCATCATCCTATCTTCATGCACTCAACAGAGACGCGATAATTGCAAAACAAATGGGAATCGAACTTATAAATCTGTAAGGCATAGATACATAACCCCTTTCGTATCCATGACGTATCCCTGTCTATATTTACGCCGACCAGAATTTTATACCCGCAGTTCTGATCATACTCATCTTTCCTGTCTTCTTCAGATATGCATACACAGACTTCTGCAAACAGCAGAAAGTCAGAAACAATATAATGCTTTATGGCAAACAATGGCTATTCTCTTGTTATATGGTAAACAAATATTTATATTGTCACAACCCAGTCTAACCATGTAGATATTGTCGGTTTTAGGCCCAAGGGGGCCTCATGGTTTTAAAATGCGTCTACTAAGTTGAGAAGAGTTCATACTTATATAGTACCAAAATTATCATTGCACACAAAAACATATGAAGTATATTGGAAATTAGTCTGTGAACTTCAAATGAATAGGTACACCAGCAAAAAAAGAGACTGCTAACCAAATTTCAATGGAATTGGTTTATTACACAGACTCATTTTACTACATCAAATGACATTTCAGTTTTCTGCTCAAAATGAAGGCTCTACCAGAAAGTGATAGCTGGTAATTGGGTACATATAAGAATGGGTGTCTAAAATCAAGGAAAACTTACACCTTATTGAAGAGATGTTTTCCATGCCTGCAATTGGAAAGACTGGAATAAAAGAACACAGGCAAAACATGTTGTCAGAATTTTTATTTTCGAAAAGCTCCAATTAACATGCACTGGAGACTTAAAATGGAAAAAAGAAAAAACTTTTTAATGAAAACAATCATGGAAATATATCCCAATATCACCACCACCAAGTCCTCAACTTAAGCATGCCTTTGAAATAAACAAGATGAATTCGAGAAAATATTTCTTACTAATGGCCCCAGGTAATGGATAGGTCAGTGGAAGATCAAGTTTATACATGAAATGTGTATCCAATTACAAGAAAAATAAATCATGATCAAGAAGGTGGAAAAATATTCATAAGAGGAAGAAAGAAACTCAGTACAATTCCCATTGGACTATGTTGTACTAAGAAGCTTATGTGAGTATGAGGAAACATGCAATTCAAAAAGGCAACAAGCACCTTGAAAATTATTAGAGTTTTTTCAATACCAAGGTCTTCAAGAGTCCTTATTCACCATTTTTTTTTTATAATCATGGATGTCCAGACTAGCTTGCGCACATCTCGACTAATCCCATGGGGCTCTTGATGTTAAGGCAGGATAAACCTCTGGTGGCCATATTGTAAACCCCAAGGCCTTAGACCAACTGAGCAATCCCTTAGGTTAGTCTTTATTCACCATTAGATATTTAAAGACAAGGCAGACACAACAAATTGGCTCAGCATTGCTCTAGCTACTCAGTTTTTGGAATTAATGGAGAATGCTACTGGTCTCCACAAGATCCCAGCTTTTCACTTCTCTGACAATAAGAAATAATTTCTTCATCAATATTCACGGATATTAAAAACCGAAGCATTAATTCTGCATTGGAGACCCAGAGAAAACTCTTGACTTAGTAATTGAAACATGATGATAGCATCCAAAAATCATCAAAAGAACAGAGCTTTTGACATCCAATTAGTGTTCAATTCAAAGAGTTTCATCACTAGTCATGGGAAGTTGGGAACTAACAACGGAAAACACAAATTTTCAGTGAAAATTAACACAAAGGAACGACTAGATCTTTAAAACAACTCAGCCACACCATAATGGAGCAATTAAAAGAGAATTTGGTATAAAAAAGAAAGGAGAAACCCTAAATGGGGATGTCCTTGGGTTTTCATTTCTGAATGGTAAAGAAGTGATCCTCCAATGAGGCATCATCATAAACTCTCTCAAGGCAACAATCCAAAAGAAAACAGATCTCCCTCTGAAACAATATACTGAATTATAAAGAGAAACCTCAAAAGCCCTTCATTCATTATATGGATCTTCCTTTAATTCTTCATCATCAACATGGAAATCCTATCCCAACAACCCAAATTCCTAAAATTCACCATCTCAATCCTCAGAACCACAAATGACACACCTATCAATCATCAACAACACCCACAAAAACAGAATCCAACAAAAACTACAAAATCAACAAAACCCACCGGAAAATTTCACAAAACAAACAACAATCCAAATGGTGAAGGACTTTAGGAAGTCAAAGACAACCTTGGAGACGATGTCCTCACTGAGAGCAAGATGGGTCCAGCAGTGCTTGCAGCTGTAGATCTTGCCCTCAAGACTAACCACAAAAAGCCTCCCATTTCTTCAATCCACCCACAACAATCTACGTAAAGATGTGGAAGAAGAACCAACCAACAAACCAAAAAATTTAGATGATCTTTCAGGAAAAAACAAAACATAAAAAGAGTACAAGATTGGTAAAGGGTGGGAGTGAAATGTGTTGAATTATGGGGGAAGTGACGGGAAGCAATAAGGAGAGATGCCTGAGAGAATCGTTGAAGATTACCTAAATGATGCTGCACTGCACTTGGAAGGAAAAAATTAAGTGTATAGAAAGAAAAAAAAAAAAAAAGTTTGTGGGCTAATATTAAAAAAGAAACCCAATTGCCAATTATTATTTCAATACCTTTTTCTGCAAAGAGCAACCTGGACAAGACGTAATCTATGGTTTTCACTTATTTTATTGCTATTTTCCATTTTTTGTATAGAAAAAAAATGACAGAAGTACTAGATATAAATAAATTAAATTTGTTTCATGCATAATAATTATAAATAGAGGTTTTTTTTTTTAATAACTTTTTATAATTTGAAAAGAACCCATTCAAATTATTTAAATCCATTGTTGTCCTAAAACTCCAAGTGTTGGGAGTGTGAATACTTGAAATTTTCTAACCGATCTTCAGATCTGCTGGTTCCTTTGGCTCTTTTTTTCAAAGAAAAAAAAAAAAGTCAATTGTACTAAATTAAAAATATTTATAAATTTATTTATTTATTCTCATACAATATTCATATTTTATCATTATAAGAAGTAAACTTATATTTTCATTTTTTTTTTACAGTTAAATACTTTAATAATAATGTAGTAATCCGTCATCACTAAGACTATACATCTTCTTTACGCTTCATCTTTTTAAACACAAGTCATGATTATACGAATTAAACATAATAAACACTTATATTTTTATTTTAAAATGTTCCAAAAAGTTAAAAAAGAAGTCCATCATACTTACCTCATTTAGTACAATTTATCATTATAAATAAATATTTAACTTAAAAAATATGAAAAAAGAAAAAAATAAAGGTGTGGAAATTAATTAATTAATTATATATATATAACTGTGAGGAGAGGTCACCTTGTTTTGAGGTTTAAATACTACGTGGCTTTGTAATAATGGGTAGCCCACAACACAAGTTGGAAGAAAATAATTGAGAGTGGGCCAAACATTTTTAATTGGAGCCTATATTCATATATTTATTTTTCCATAGACCGCTACTCTACTAATTTTTTAGAAATTTATTCCCAACAATCATTTTTATACTATATTTGGTTTGTCAAGACTATTAAGAAAATTATAAAAATAATACTTTTTTCCTAATTCATAGTAAGATAGCACTAAAAAAGATAAGGAGATAAAATATCACTAAATAAAAATTAAGAAATATATTCCTCAATAATTTTATCTATTTTTCTTAACTTGACCATGCCATGTATATAATTAATTAAGAAATTTATTTTTATAGTTGTTTACAACATAGTAAAAAGAAAGCATTCTTCTTAAATTTAATTTTTGAATTTGCTTTTACTGTTTGGTTTTTGAAATTTTCACTTTACTAAATAGAAAAAGTCAAAATATTTAGTTTTTTTGACTTTTTCTTAATACTTTTTTCTATTAAGGCAAAACTAAATATTCAAATATAAAAATCATTTACTTTATTATTTCATTGAAACTCTCAAGATCTGTTTCAATTAATTAAATAAAATAATATGTTTTTTAAAATTTTTATTTCATAATTTGTTGTTTCAAAATTTAGATAAAAATTAAAAATTGATTTTTTAGAAAAAAACAAACAACTAAATAAACACTATTTAATACAAAAGTTATATTTAACATTCAGTTAAAAACAAAAAAAAACAAAAGCCACCTAGTAACTACTACAAAAAGGTAATATTTTGTTAATTTAGCCAAAACAAAATAAAATAGAGTATCCAACAATAATGAAAACGTCCATGGGCCAGGGAAGCCCAGGGGTGTGGGCTCCAAAAATCGAATTATGTGGAAGAGAGGTTTGATTATGGGATGTCTGATCATGGGCCCCATTGTCATTATCTTCCATATCACTATCGTCATCATTAATATCTCAGACAATACCTGTTCAAACATAGGTGGTGATTATGAACTTTTGTTTATTGATCTTTATTTTTAATTTTTAATTTTTTTTGTATTTTATGATTGATTTTATAAGGGATTTAAATTTTGTCCCAACCAAGCATTTTATCTAATGCCTCTTTTGATCACTCAATAAGCTTGATTTAGTTTGATTTTTCCATCTCTAAATGATTAATCATCCTCATTATTTTTGGTATAAAAATGAGTAATCCAATTGAATTTAAGAGAAAAAAAAAAAAACAATCCATGTGATAATAAATTTCCATTATCCTCCCTATTTCTTGGGTCACAGGTTTAACGCTAATGCTTCAAAAAGATGTAATAAATCTCGAAGCCGAATGAATGACCGTGGTGGGCCAAGATCATAATAAAACAAGCTATGTATGATCCAAGCCAAAGCCTACCGATTGTGCAAGACCACCAAGCATCGTGACACACATGATCGAACTTTCTAAGATACATCGATTATCATATGCGCATTATTAGCATAAACGCTCCTATAAACCACAATGAAGGATTTTTTTTTTTTTTTTGTAACTAGAGAATGATTAATACAATTATAAACATTACGTAAATAATGGGCTTTACTGTTATCAGAATTCAAAATATTTAATAAAGATAAAAACTTGAGGGGAAGAATAAGATTAAATAACTAATTTTCCTAAAACTTAAGATCGTTCCACACCCATCACATATCTAATTAATTGGCGTTTGCTATCATGTTAAATAATCATTTTTTTTTCACAAAATTTGCCGCTATAATTTGACAAAATATATACTGAGAAGCGCAGGCCATAGTAACAGCACAGATCTTTTCTTTTCTTATTTAACTTGTAATCAAAGTAATATGATAGATAAATGGATTAGGGAGGAACCTAGGGTATAATCGAGACGACTCGAGTCAAACTCGAACTCGATCGAGCTTTATTTTTATTTTTTCAGTGAGCTCAAACTCGACCAAAAATAATCGAAGTATTCAACCCATTCAAAACTCGAATCGGCGAAATAATTATATTCGAACTTAACTGATGAAACATACTAATCCTCGACTCCGATTAACTATGGTAGTCAAATTCGTCATTTTGGCGAGTCGCGCTTTGAACTCAAAGAGCTACGAATAGTTTAAATGTTTACACTCGATGAAGAATAAAACTTTAATCTTTAATTAATGGGCTATGGATGATTCATACAAAGCCAACCAACTAAATCACAAGAGTCATGAGTCAAGTCATACCTAACTCTGCTTTGAGCGGTGAGTTTCACAATTTATTTAAGCAAGTGGATGAATTCTATTGACTAGAAATTAGGACATATGTAATCCGAAAGAGAAAGTCCTCAATTTGTTAGGTTGCCCCATCCACATTCTTCCAACCAGTTCATTAAAAACTAGGAAAAATATGTTCAATTCCATCAATAATTTATGTGTCAAGTTCAAGTTTAATGACAGAGCATGGACCATGAAAAAGATGAACCGTGTACTGCGTGGCAGTGAATTATTGGAGTTTGGTAAAGATAGCCATGGTTGCAACAAGAGCAATATCTATTATCACAACTATTTGTTAAGACTGAGGATTAGGTAATGCGTTGTTTCGGTCAATTATATCAATATTTATGTATCAAAGTACATGATAATTAAGAAAATTATAAAATTATAAAATTCTAAACTACCCATAATATAAAATATCTCATCAAACTCAATTTATCAAACTTTATATTTTGTATGCATCATTTCTCTCATAACTTTTTGCCCCTTTATGACTTGTACATTTATACGTATATATTCCTATTGGTTTTGCTTATTTTATAAGGAAACATAGTTATTATAAATATATAACAATTATGAATTATCTCATAAAATATTCTTTATAAAAAGAAATTAATGCAAATTAGGACTTTTAGGCATATTCTAATAATCTTCATCTTTGATCAAATTCCATCGAGTCAATCATCTAGCATGTATTGATGAGAGAGCGAGCGACTTTACCTTAAACTGAAATTTCTTTTATCTTTATCTAATGTACTCTGTAATCTTTCGTTTTTTCAAAGTTTTGATCCAGAGTCGTAATATCAAATCTTCTTCATCAATATACCGCATATCTTGAATATTATGTAATTTAGGTATTTTCAGACATAAATATATGGGATTTCGGTGACGATCTTTGCTTTTAACACTCGATCCCGCCTTTTATCCATCGATTATTAACCAAAATCAATAAATTTACCCCTTTAAAAAAAACAGAAAGGGCAATTGTGGAATGATATCAAACAATTTCCTTCCGCCTGAACTTGGTGGAATGGGCCTGGCTGGTGTGACATTGTGGGTTAAGTAGGGTATGGATTATGACTCATAATCCAGCCAAACACAACTCCAAATATGAATTATGAAATATCTCACTCCACATCGACCTTTTTAATAAGTTGGTAAGTGGTGACTAAGAACCTTATTAATTGAAAATTTTATTAGGTATTCGGATTTTGTCCCCTCCTTATTTATTTATTTTTTTTTTTTTATTTTTTTGTCTCTTGTGTTTTGTTTTCGATCTCTACCTTAGCCACCTGCTAATCTTTTCCTGAAAAGCAAACTAAAGTCCTGGCCTTAGGTCACAAAACTTAATACGACACTTCGAATACTACACTAACCAACACCTGCCATGGTCAGCCGAAGATAATCGCTTCGCCATATTCGCCGACTCGTCTAACGCTAATGTTCCAGCCTATATTTGCGTCGACCTCGGCTTAATACTAATTCGATCCAAATTGACCCGTTTAATTATTATATTAATTAATTGAACTGGTTTTAATAAGTTATTTGTGTTAAATATATATTATTAATTATAATTTCTATTAATTTAAATAATAAAATTAATAAAGATATTAAATTTAAAGGTTATTTGTGTTAAACATTTAATGAACGATTAATTATAATTCTGATATTTTAATAATTAAATTAATAGGATCATATCTCTGTGTTGGACCCCGCCCAACACGACAATAAATTGGCCGGCCAAAGTAATGTATCGACATCGCTTATCCAATGGCTTCAGCATTTAACGTCGACACGATTCGTACATTAACACTGACACCTAACAGTTAATTCCACTCACACGGTCACACCCTCTCGCCTTGCAAGGATATGACTCACAATTTTTTATTTTATTTTTATAAGTATATAAATTTGTGTTTATTGGGATTCCAACTAGGTCCCCTTCTCTATGCTTATCCTAATCTTTAATCATTGAGTCATGTCTCATTTAAATTATAAAAGTTATAATATTTCATTTGTAAAGATATTTTTATTTTTGATGTAGTTCAAATTTTTGGGCGATTTAGGCGAGTAAGGTTTATTTGATTAGCGACAAAAAATCAAATAAATTATCATTCATATGCTGTAAAATTGGAATTATAGGTATTCTAGTCACAATAGCAAATAGGAATTTTGTTTTATTTGATTATATATTTATATCAATGTATTACTAATTTAAATCGATAAAATTATTTTTCTTTTTAGAAAAAATATAGTTCAATTTTTTTAATTATTAAATTGAAAATAAACGATATGGTAAGGATAAACGAGACGCGCTTTATGTAAAACCAAATTTTCATTTTCAACTTTTTATTTGCTACTCATTTTCCTCTGCAAATGAGCGATTTTTTTCATTTTTAAATTCAAATCATATATCTATACTTCTTTTTCCATCACTGATCGATAAATTGATTATTCCATAAGATCAAAGTTTTTTTTTATTTTGTTGTGTTTCGCTTATCGGCTTTATGCAAGATGTTGGTTATCGCCGTGGATTTAACATTTATTTATATGGTGATTCGTAAGAGCAGCAGATATCAAATCCATGAGAAGAAATCAAATTAATGATCATCATAATATTGTAAAATTGTAATCATAGGTTTTTTAATCATAATAGTGCTGGTACTATAGTCTGAAAGACGGTTCCTTAGCCAATCTGGCCACACAACCCACTACCAGACGGGACTAGTTCCAAAAACGCTAACGCCTAAGAACGCCGGGACTAAAGCCCAAAACTCACTACTTAAGAACGTCGACCAGCCCAAAACTCAACAAGCCCAGGAACCCCCGGGAGAACCTTTGCCCGAGTTCGGGCGCCTTCCCTGTGGATGCCTTCCCTTCCCGACGCGACTGTGTGCCCGAATTCTTCACTGAATGTTTCTTTCGATCGACAACTTCACCAAACGAAATTGTCAACCGCCTTTTAATGATATAAGTAAATGTTATTCCAAGAACCAATCACCCCGCCTCCAACGGAATAAGAAGACACTCCCAAAACCGGCCCGATCGGGAAAGCGGTTACATAAAAAGAAGAACAAGTCATCATTCCCGAAATAAGAGCCACATTCCCCTATCTTTATGGGAAGAAATCGTCGACTCTCCAGGAAAGACGGATCCCCTTTCTCCTTCCATAAAAGAGAAGCAAGTCACACCAAACGGTGACGTAGATTCTCGATCAGAGACCCGCCGGGCTTAGTTCTAAGTCTTTCGTAAAAGTTCGACTCTCATATCTATGCCGACTAACACCACAAGCAATCGCTTTCGTTTGCTTTCGCAGCCGCAAATAATCGCGAACGCCTGACATCTATTAATTCCGAGAATTCGCAGTAATTATAACAGAATATCGTAAATTTATGTGCTCTAGCCATCAAATATATAAGTTTCAATAAATTATTCATTATCGTATTAATCTTCACGCCATTTCATTATCTATAATTTTTCAACGATTTAACGATTTTGATTATTCGTTTGATTTAACGGAAGAAAAACGTGTCGCGGTCGAGGACGCTTAAAGCTGCCACGCGTGGGGATCGCTGATGCCTCACAAATATCTTCCTCATGTACTAGCCCAGCGTACGAGATACTCCCTTGACTATTGGCAGATGCCTCGTTAACCGGCTATAGCAGGTCACCAACTTTATCCCTAAGGCCATCCTCTACGTCTTCACCGCCTCCTCCGGTCATCCAATAAATTCCACCTCCACCATCCAGTCGACCTGCACGCAGATTCTCCTGCTTTATTATTGTCTTCGTCTTCAACACCTTACTCACTTCTTTCTTTCTCACAGCTGTTCCTTCATTTCCTGTTAGGTATGGAGTTGTTTTTAGTTTAATTAATATTAGTTTAAGTTTTGATTTTTGTTTTCGTGTGGTTGACTTCTATTTTTTTATATATATTTTGTTTGTTTTTACCTTAATTTTCTGGTATCTCTGAATTTTTTGGAATTTGTTTGCTTTGTTCTTCTTAGGTAGGCTGGATTGATGAATTTCTGTTTTTTTCCTCTGCTCTGTTTTTATTTTCTTGGGATTTCAACCTGTGTAAGGTATGAAAATATGAATTTATGAGAACTCCCCGGGTTCCTGATTGTTTCCTGAGAAAAAAAGAATTGGGTCTTCTAGTGTTGAAGATATATATATTTTTTGTGTTTTATTTTTTGAGCTTCATGATAAACCATGGAGCAGAAGAAAAAATGATTTTTTTTTCTCCTTTTGTGGGAGAAAGTGCAGAGTGCGTTTTGTTAGGAACCAAGCTATCTTTCTGAACGGTGTTACTTGTATAGTCTAAGTGTGAATTGTTGATTTGGTCTGATAAATTTTTTCTTGATTTTATGGATTTGGTCTACGAACAATCAGGATAGGAAAGGAAAATGATCATATCTACTGGAATATCAGCCCTTTCAGTTTACTTTTAAGCACTTATCTTTCTTTTTTATCCAAAATGGTGCCTTTGTAGTTTCTCTAACTGAACGGCAAGCTTGTTTGGTTCTTTTTTTGAAACTGATCATGAGAAGTGCTTTGAAACATAGAGTGGTGTTTTGAAATTGTTATTATTCTTCTGAATTTAGTGCTTTTTTTTTGTTTTTCAGTTCAAAATAAGTCGGAACTAATTGTGTTTTCCTGTTTTCCTTTTCTTTCTCCTTGTTTTTGGCGAATAGAAAACAATTTTCAAATACAGGAACCAAGCTAGTCTCAAACATGTTCTCCATGATTTCCTTTGTTCTTATTTTTAGAACAGAAAACAGTTTTTGAAAACAGGAATCAAACACTTCTTTTGGCCTTTTATTATCCTTAATGTATTGATATGTTAATCGGATAATCCATTATGCAAACTGCAAAAAGTTCTAATGGAGTTTTGTGTTATTTTTATAATATTTCAAACCATGTTACTAAGGGCGTAAGCAGCAGCGGCAAAAAAGACAAAAAGGAAGCATTGTGCCTGTTGAGGAGGTGTCTCATTTACATTGTAGTTTTTAACTGATCAAATTCTAGTATTTAAACTCTATTGGTTTTTAATCTTACAGATATGTTTTGTTTGTTTGATTTTGGTGGATCATCTTCTTAGTGGGGTAGTGGGTGGGTGATTTTGAGTGTGATCCTTGCTGGTCCTTTCTGTGTTCCCTTTGTTGATCGATACACCTTTGGTCTGAATCATGTTCTGATATTTTTCACTGTTTCAGGAAGCTTGGGAAGCGAAAGGCAGCACTTAGGGCAGACAAGAGTACCAAAAAATTGGCAAAGAAGGAAAAATTGACCAAGAAAGACCCTAACAAGCCAAAGAGACCTCCAAGTGCTTTCTTTGTGTTTCTGTAAGTTCATCTCTAAGTTTGATGGTGAACTTGGTTAATGCCCTTTCAAAGGTTATACCTAATTTTGAAGAATTCCTAATTTTCTTCCATGTAAATGCTGCAGAGAAGAGTTCTAGAGAAGACTTACAAACAAGAGAGCATCCTAAATGTGAAGGCTGTTTCCAGTGGTAAGAAGTCACATAGCTTTATTTTTGCTTTTACTGTTTCCATAGACAACATTTGGTCAGTTTGATAGTTCATTCATTACAAAATGAGAATTTGACCCTATGTCTCTGCATGCTTCAATTGAAGGTTGGGAAAGCTGGGGGAGAGAAGTGGAAATCCTTGTCTGAGGCTGTAAGTACTTATGCCTCCCAGAACTGGCTCGATGTGATTGGAAAGTGTTGTCACCCCTCTTTGTGTAGTTAGTTTAACTTAGTGAATCAAATTAATTCTGTTTCTAAAGGTGCTGCCTTAAACTGTCATTCTGGCTTTTACTCGACCTGGATATGCACCAAGCAATATTCGATGATGACTTTGGATCTCTAAATTGTGTGGCCAAGCCAATGCCAATCTAGTGTAGCCTGCAGAAGCACTAGATAATTGGCATTGTCTAGGCCTCAAAGACTCATAATGACCGGAGGGGGAGTTTGAGATATATATACCCTGACAGGATAAGGCAAATTGGTACACATTAACGTGAAATAGCCAAATTACAGTTACACAAGGATATTTTTACTTCTTAGTGTATGTAAGTTATCTTCTCCATCAATAGTTTGAATCTGGCTTGGAGACTGTTGATACTCCATTAACTATTGACCCGATTCTTCTTTACCGTGTTTTCCAGGAGAAAGCTCCATTTGAAGCTAAAGCAGCAAAAAGGAAATCAGACTATGAAAAGCTTTTATGGTAGCATACAACAAGAAATAGGTGATTATTGGCTGTTCCATCTGGCAACATAGTTTATTGAAACAATTCTCAATTGTCTTGGGGAACAAAATTCTGTTTGAAAATCAATTATGAAAACCTCACTTATTCTTCCTCCATGTACTTTGTACATATGCAATTCATTTAAGTAAGAAGCAAAAGCTTCAAGTATTTCCATATTTTCAATATTTTAGGATAATCTAAAAAAAAAATAGAAAACCGCAAACTAGTTCCAAAAAGAATTTCTATTTTTGGAACAAATTCCTCAAAACATAGTTTGTTTGGTTCTTGCTTTTTGAAAAACACAAAGAACATGTGTTCTCTCTGCTTTTCATATCCTTGTTCGGTAATACAAATAGCTTTTCAAAAACAAACTAAATAGGGCCCATATCAAGCCATTTTTCAAAAAAGAAAAAATCACTGTGTTTTTGTTCCATGAATAGAAAACAGTTCCTAAACAAGTCATAAGGTTTTATTTTTTCCTTCTCACTTTTGACTTGCTTATCTGGCTGTAGGAAAAATATGATGACGGCGAAGAGGAATCTGACAGATCAAAATCTGAAGTACATGATGAAGACGATGAAAGTGCAGAGGTAGCTTCTGAAACTTCCATTTCTTCTCATTGTCCATTATTTAGTAGTACTCCAATATTCCCTTTTTGCATCTCATTCCATTCCATCTCTCTCTCCAATCAAGTATAAACAAAGTTGCCTTACCTGTTTGTAGGAAGAGGACGATGATGAGGAAGATGATGAGGACTGAAACTAGCATGCTTTATAAATTTAACTCCTTATGGGTTGATCAGGCCATAAATTCTGGATTATGTAATGATCATGGTTGTGTGTGATTGGTTTTGAGACGGGAAAGGCAGCCTGTACTGCTGCTATGTTTCCATGTTAAGTTATTGTGTATTTCCTATGCATATGTATTCCACTCCCTGTCTCAGTTAAATATATCCTGATCATTTCACATAGTCTCCCCCCCATGGTATCTTATAGTTACCATTCCCTAATTTCAGAACAGGAAATGAATTGGATATAAAACTATAAGTAGGGGTTTGATCATGTTATTTCTTATTAGTTGAATGGTTGTTTAGAGTGTGATAGGTATTCAAGTCCAATAGGAGAGCCTAACCTAAAATCAATTAGATAGATGGGAGGAATTTCAAGATTAAATACAATTTCATAATTGACCTGGAGATTGTACTGGCCATTCATCTCTAGAGAAGTAGGGGTGGATGGTTTGGCATTTTTATAGTTTTCTACTTTGGATCCTTTGGGGTACTCAGGTCAGCCCTTTCCGTTACGGACTATGAGGTTTTCACTATTTTTTTACAATAACAGTTACTCTAATATGTGAACTACACAATTCTCAACTGGTGAACTACACAATTCTTTTGAACAGCAGCATAGGTTTCTACTGAAGAAGGCAAGTCATTGTTATTTTGAAGTTTTGTTTAGCGAATAATGAGAAAGTAATTGAACAAATCATCTTTAATTCCTTGACGTTAAGGTTAAAATGTAGTTGTTAAGGATTATTTTGGAGTTTGTTGAGGTTATGATGCCATATGCGTAAACTCTCTAGCATCCTTCCATTCCAGCAAATGTACGGGATGGTATATAATGTTCTACAATATTAGTATGGAGAAAGTAAATCTTCTTTAGATATCATTAATCTTCTTTTGAGAGGTGGGATCTTCCCATCTTCGTTTATATATCAAGATAGCATTTAACTCTGATTTTGTAGAATTTGTAAGTAAAGCTTATCTTTCCCCAACTTGGACCTCACAGATATTGCAACTTATGTTAGGTATGCTTAGGATATTATGACACGAATTTGTGATGAAATGATAATGCAGAAATTCAAGTATATGATGCTCTGCTGGATGGATGGTTTTTCTGAGGCCATCCAATAGTACATCTTGTCTAGGTTGCATTCTTGCCTACATTCTTATGCTGTTGGTAGGCTGCCACATCAAACCGTGGTTGAGCCCATTTAAAATATGGCATGGATCACTAACAGGAGGAAAACAAAAGTTTTCCAGGATGAATTTGGAAGTCCAGTGTCGAAAAAGCTTTTTAAATGGTCTATGGATCCAGCCCAGAATATCCATCAAGCCAATTTGAGAGCCCAAAGACGAAACCCCAAATTCCCAAAGATTATCCTAATATTCTTCTACAAGTTTATACTTTATACAATCTTGACTTGAGTGTCACTGTCGTTCCATGCCCCGACCATAGTCAAAAGGCTATGGGGCAGAGTGAAACGACTCAAGCCAGCTCTTTCGAGAATCGAATACTACACCTCAGAATGCAGTCGAATAAATATAAAAGCAAGATATGACTGCCTCTCGGTTTTCCTCAAAATCACTCAACGTCATTTTTATGCTGATTAACTTCCGAAACCGTCATTGAGGCCTGGTTCAAGTGGTAAAACGGTAGGATAAGGAACGGGAGGTTCTAGGTTCAAATTCTTATAAAAACATAATATTAACGCGATACGCAAAGCCGAATTAAATAACAAAAAAAAAAAAAAAAGAAATTGGAGAATCCAGTGAGCTAATCAAGCTGTTGTTTCAGATATAAGATGGGGACTTAATATGAATACAAGGTCTAGGCACATCTAGGCTGGTGGTTCCTCTTGGTCTGTCTAGGCTACAACTTGATATCGAATACAAGTCGAATCCATTGTTGCATCACGTGTCCTGTATCAGAATGTGATTGATCCTACAATGATAATAATTACAGTAGTGTTTATCTTTAAGATAGTAAAGGGCAACCCTTTTGAAGATATTATTAAGGCTTCATATAGGGGATATAATGAATCTTCTTCTATATATATTTATATATATATAGAGTCCAGACTGCAAGATGGGTTGTAAAGAAAAGCACATGATGGGGAGGTGGACAGACTAAAAGAAAAGGAGTGGGAAGATATAGCAAATGGTAATGATGGGAACCAGTCATAGATTCACAAGTGTCGATGTTTCGACATGTCGCCGGAAAGCAAGATGGTGATGGCCACATGGTCTGGAGCGACACGCTCAAGTGGACTACAAACGCCATCATAACCAAAAGCAAAAAGAGAGAAAGGAAGGCAACCCATTATCCCTACATGAAACCCCTGGTTATGTTCTTTATGTTAGAATGTGATAGATGGTATCAGAGCTTTAGATTAAAGATCTCTAGAAGAATAGAAGGTTTCAGGACACATAAGATAAAGATAAAATGAATTTCAGTTTAAGATGGGCATGAGAGTGTGCACGCCAGGGGCGGCACACACTGTAGCGTGCCTAGGCGAGGTGTGATGCTAAGCCCATAAAGGTAATCACCCCCCCTAAAGAGTAATATAGACCTTTTTGGAGAATTCTGAAGGAGGAGAGAGGGGGTGTTGAGCCCCTATGGAGGTTGCTCTTGGCATTGCTCGTGCCGAGAAACCTACTCGCATGCCTTGCAATGACCAATGTGTGGTGGGGGCGTGGCAAGGTGGAGTGCCTGGGGTGACGGCTCCTTGCATGAGGGGATCGAGAGGCACATTTGCAGGTCTTGCAGTCGGTTGCTCTCTTATCAAGATGTGAGGATGATTGACTTGATAGAATTTGATCAAAGGTGAAAATTGTTAGAATATGTCTCAAATTCCTAATTTTCATTAATTCATTTTTATAAAGAATGTTTTATAGGATAATTCCAAGTTGTTATATTATTATAATATTAGGTTTAATATAGCATAAGGAAAATTTTTAGAAATATTCCTATAAATATCATTGGTCACAAGGGGAAAAAGTTATGAGAGTAGATGAAATAGAAGAGTATGAGATACATCCTAAGGCTCTTGTTATTTTGTGATTATTCCTAGTCATTATAATACTTCATACTCTAATATCAGATTCTACGCTTTCAATAAATTTAACATTCTCTCTCATTCGTGATGTAAGTATAATTCGACGTTAAAAGTCTCAAAGAATCTTATATTGATTTTTTTTATCTTCTTATATTCTTGAATTCATATTCTTAGCATCAAAAGCTTCCGCTTTTATAACACTTTCCTTTTTAAAATCTTTCTTCGCTAATCATGATTGTTAAACTTGCAAATTCAATTCCTATCATTCTACTGCATATTCTCCAACATTAATCATTCCCATTGTCAGTTCCAACAAAATGTTTCTGCCTTCCTATTATCATGAATCTACCTGCACATCTTGGGGTGTCGGTCATTTGTCGCCCTTGTATATTCTTGCCTGCAAAACATGTGATGTCGTGATTTATTCATTCATTCTGTCCTGGTTGGTTGCGTTAGGTATCAAGAATCTGCTACCTGGGAAAACGATGGTTGGAAAATGATTCTAGGATAAGTGCTTAACATGATGGATGTTTAGAACTTAATGCTATAAGTCAAGGACCTTGCTTAACATGATTTGCATATGAAATGTCTTTAAGTCCTTTTGTTGTTTAGTTTGTGTAACTTTACAACTATGAGAGCTTACTTTTTTGCTTGATAAACTATTGTTTAGGAAGGAGAACAGTACTATTATAACCGTAGGAAGCTTTTATTCCATGAGATTATGCTTAGATCTACCACACTCAACAATGTCACAACACAACATGAGCAGCTAGAGAACAGATTGGCAAGCTTCTGAAAACATTCTAACGAAAAACCGGGCTTCAGGGAAATGGTAATGGCGCTATAGATCAATGACAATAATGAAATATGAAACAAAGAAAAGCAATAGATTTAATGAGGAACCCTTAGGAGAAAACCACAAAGTGTGAGAAGAAAGTTTCTTACTGCGAACTGGTGAATAATTACACAAGAGTAACTGAATGTAGAATAAACCATAAAATATTGATATTACGAAAATACTCGAGCATAAGGGTTCATACCACAGGGACAAGCCCATGCACCCCCTTGTGAGATCAGTTGTAGGCTACTATCTTAATAGATCCTTATTTTTTTTTCTTAACTTTTTCTTTTCACAAAGTCGCACAACACGTCTTTGGATCGAATATAATTCCAAAACCAAATTCGGGTCACAAATCAACAAGTGAGGTTAGGTTTGTTACATGCAGCTTATGCGGAATTGGGTTGATTTTTAATTTAAATAGAGAATAAACCATAAAATATCAACATATTACGAAAATACTGAAAAGATAGCGGTTTATAATATCAAGGGCAAGTCTGCACCCCCTCAGGAGATCGTACGGTGTGCTACCATCATAACAAGATCCTATTTTTCTCAACCTTTCTTTCATAAAGTAGCAACTGCTGGTCTTTGGGGACGGACATAATTTCAAAACCAAATTCGGCCACAAATCGGCTGTTAGTCTGGTTAAGATGCAAGAGTAAGGGAAATGGTTGATTTTAGTTGAGCATAAGGTTGAAACTAAAAGCATCTATGGGCTGAAAACTGATATTGGTTAACAGGGAAGAGATCAGGCTGAAAAATATGTTATTTTGGACAGACTGTTGGGGGCTTTGGATAAACTTTTTTTTTCTTTCAAGATATGGATGGAAAGTTCTGTGGATTGTAGCCTCAAAAATGATGGATTTATTAGTGATGACAAAACCCAAAAAAAATCCAGAAATTTGCAGAAATTGGTTGGCTACGAGGCATGAGCCAAGTGTCATAATATTAAAACCAGAGGTTCTAAATTGTCTAAATCAGCTATAAGATATTCTGTCAATTCTCTTGTCTAAATCAGCAAGGATATGTGAGGCATTCTAGTAGGGAATAAATTTAATTTTGTAGGCATGCATATCATGCTTCAAAAATATTATAATAAAGTAAGCAATTTGTTCAAGGAATTAATTGAGGCCCACTAATGTTTTCCAAAGTGATTCGATGAATATTGATAAGGATGTGTTTCCAGCTTATTAGGAATGCTTGATGGCAAAAGATTATAGATAATAAACTGATGGAGTATATCATAAAGTTCAATCATTCTTTTGACAGAAGGGAATAAGGACAGTGATCATTTCGTTGAGATTGATTTGGAAGTCTGGCATTAGTTTCATGATATCTTATTGGGTAAATACAAGGAAATCCCAGAGTGATTTTTTTCTTTTCCCCTTTTCTTGCACTTCTTTCTCATGAGCCAAACAACTTTATCCTACGTGCATGCCATGAGCCTATGAGAAAAGAGCCTTCACTTTCCATCCCTGGAATCTGCTTTGCCCCTCAATCCGTTATCATATCTTACTTGGCAATGCTGCATGACTACCCATTATTCAACGTGATCTAGATTTAAGTTTGGACTATTAAGAAAAGAAAACAAAGAAGAAAATAGAAACTAAAAGTGGAAGGAAATAAAATAAAAAATGGTTTTAAACTTAATAAATTAATTTTATATGTTTATTCAAACACATTTTATTTGTTTATCTCTATTATATAAGGACTAAGAAATTTACAAATACGTAAAATGTTAAAAGAGTTTTGATTACATTTGCTTTTCTTTAATATTTTTTACAATGAAATGAAATATAATAAAATCATTTTCTTTAATATTTTTTCCCTTTTCTTAATACTTTTCGAGTTTCAAACGGAGTCTAAGGAACCAAAATTCGTCTCTAATGGTATAGGCATCATACTCAGAACGGATATCCCGTACATCATCATGGAGATAGGCCTAATTCATATTCTTATTGATTTTTTTTTTTGAGGGAAAAAGAAAACCTCTATTCACTTAGTATTACCTCGTTGTAATACTATGTTTTTGGATGTGAACTTGGATCTTTCTTAAATCCGTTCCACCGTTTTATCATTTGAGTCGGATTTCATTGACACTTCTTAGATTATCATTAAATCAATAAAGATGGGGACTTTAATTGAGCTGATTTCTGCTGCTGAATATTCCAAAATCAAACTTGTTTCCTAAATGAGACTCAAGATAATTGAAAATGCAATGAACATGTTCCATGGTAGATGCATACCACTCCTTTGATATTATCAGTGTAGGGTGACTTGAATTTTTGTTATATCCGATCCGATTTGAAAAGTTATAAGATATTATAGTCTTTAGGGATTGTAGATAACAAAGAAATCAAGCCTATTAAGTTAAAAATTTAATCATGTTGGACCACTTGAGCATCCTATCTCACCTTCAAGTTTACTTGGGCAATAAAATGCCTCAATTCTCTAAGTAATGGTGTATGAAGCAACAAAAAAAGCTTTTCCATACTTAAAATTAATCTGTTAGACAGAAAATACGTACCTTTCATGTTCTGTTTGGTTCATGTTTTCGAAAACTGTTCTCAACTTAGTTTCTATTTCGAAAAATTTACTGTTTTTTATGTTTTTCAGAACAAAAAAAGAAGAAGAATTAAACATGTTTTCTACATTTTCTTTATTCTTCTTATTTATTAAAACAAAAAACAATTTTCAAAATCAGAATAACACATGCTTATGATACCGAAAACTTTGTATGAGCTACAATGTAGGTTACTTACCCAAATGCAGAAAAAAGACAAATAACATCGAAAAAATTCCCAAAAACTTATGTGCTATATCTCATTTTGGTGTTTCAGGATGTACCTGCATAGAAATGAAGGTATGTTACAAGAAATTAATGAACTCTTCCAAGATATAATAAGTAAAAGCTTCTCCCCTACATGGAAAAGGCCAAGAGAAAGTGGGAAAAAGGTTGTGTTGGTAATAAAACCTACTGCATTTACGCAACCAGGAAGGTTTGTCCCACTTTTCCGCAGCAATAAAAAAGAAGTACTATAATAAATCATAAGATAAACAGTAGAAGATATCAGATGTAACTGTGTGGGTTCTACTTTTGCTGGCTCACTCTTTTGAAAAGGGGAATTGATAAGATTAGTGAGTGATTATTAATTAACAATATTTATTATTGATGTATGAGGTTGAAGAGGATAAACCTAGGTCGATTAGAAAATGATTGGAGGCAAAGAAAGTCAGAAATGGTGCAGTAATGGAGCAAAGGATAAGGCATTAAAAGACAAATGAAAGGGAAGAAAACTCAGGAGTCAAGAGTAGTGGTGTTATGTCTATACAACAAATTCTTGATTACAGACAAAGTAATCAAACCCTCAAAATTCAAACCCATATTGGCCGGCAGTGTGTCAATCAATTACTCATCACTCACCACTCACCGCTCACCACTCACCACCACACTACTTACAGTCTAAGGTTATATTATATTTCTAATTTGACCATATTAGTCATCTTTACTGATGTGAAGCATAATATCCAATATCAATCCCAAATTCTACGAGTTTTAACTTCTTTTTGAGAATTGGTCCATCACATGATATCAAAGCGTGATTCAGCGTAAAATCTTGATTCGAGATATTTATAAACTCTATTTAGTTTACTTGACCTGGTGGGAATATGAAGTAAGGGAAAGTGTGAAACTAACCCCGGTTATGTTTGAAACTTGGGCAGCTTTTTATAGCTTTTAGGGTAATTATATATGTCACGCCCCCACCCTCGTTTGGGCGAAAATAGGGGACGCGGCACGGTATTGAGATTCCTTAACCTGCTTTTTGGACACTGGTGGGCCAATTTCATATTTAAAACCATAAGGAAATAAAAATTATAATACCACCACCGTAGTAGTGTTTAAACTGTCCTGTATATATTCCTGAGTCCCTTTTACTTGTACTTATACAAATTCTACTATTACAAAAACTTTACATTTACATTACAAAACAAAAAATCAAAACCTACATCAAAGAGCCCTATTGGTTTGTCGTCTGGCAGATGCGAATGCCCTGATGTTCTCAGCACTTATACTCGATGAAACACCCTGTTTATAGCTTAGTTGGGAAAACAGATAACAACTATGACCACTTAGAGTGGGCCACATTTACATGATACATATAACATAATTGTTATATGTCAGAGGTTAATTATAATAGAATTCTATAACAGAGTTTTCATATAACATAATTCTTATAACGAAATTTCATATCTCCCGTAGGAGTTCAGAACAGAGATCTTGTATAGAAGGTACCCGTAGGTACATTATAGAACAGAACTGATTTCTTATACTTTCTTCTTATTCATTTTTCAAATTCTTATTATATAAATGTGTGCATATGTCATATTATTCGGATAGATAATATATAAGTATATGCCTACATAGACCTGTAACAATGAATGAGAAGAACACAATATAATAGGTACCCGAAGGTACGATACAATACTGAACAAAGATGTGCCTACCCACGTAACATAAGTGCCGTAACACTTGTAGGAGTGACATAGCACTGATCAGAGATGTGCCTGCCCACGTAACAGAAGTGTCGTAGCACTAGCAGGAGTGTCGTAGAACTAGCAGATTTCGCCAAGACCGATAAGAAACGTGCATGCCCACGCACATAAGTGCAAAGTAGCACCCAGCGTGAGTGCCAAGACCGATCGAGACGTACCGCCCACATACGTATGTCATAAGATCTAGTAGGAGTCAAGCAATCGATCGCATTTATCTATTCACTATTCGGCCTTAAGGCATATATGATTATATGTGTTTCAAAACTTGTTATATCATTCTTAATCCAATTAGCAAATGAAGGGCAAGAAACAATGTTTGCCTAACGACCGAATAGCTGAGGCGGCGAGGTATAGAACATTTTTCATATAAATTTTATGTATGTACTCGGCGGCAAGGTATAGAATATTTTTCTTATAACTTTTATGTATGACCGGGACCGAATTACTGCATGAATAGGACAAAAATAGGTCATAAAGACTAGTAATTAACTTTCAAGATCGATACTTAACATTCACCTGACTTAAACCCACTCTTTGAGATTCCAGACTAACTTCAAGACTTAGACTTAACATCATCCGGACCTTAAATCACTTTGAGCACCCAGACTCACCTTCAAGACTGCAGACTAATAATTCTAGACTGAAGATCCTCTAGCAATCGGTACTAACTCAAGACACTCACCCTCCTCTAGGCTAAACAACATTGAGTAATCCAGACTAACTTTCAATATCGCAGATTACTTGCGATTGCTTAAATGACTACTAGCCATTTTCAATTAAATCTTCTAACCAAAACAAAACCAACTCAAAACCAACTCTAAAACTGATTTAAACCAACCAAAATACACATGTATTGAAGAGTTAGGGTTTTCCTAACCCAAACATAGACAAAGAAAGAGTTAGGGTGATTTCCTAACCAACAAATCCAAGAGTTCCAAACAAAAGAGATGTTCCAAATATGAATTCCATATTTACCTGGATTTCTTCTTCTTCTCTTCTTCCTTCTTCCTTCTTCTTCTTCTCTTATTCTCTTCTGTCTTTCTACACCGTAAACCCTAGCCAAAATGAGAGAACAATCTCCCAGTCTCTCTAAGATCATGTTTGGTCTTATCCAAATTTAAGTCAAATGCTCATTTTTGCTATTTGGTCATTCATTTTCATTTTCTTTGCAGACCAACTTATTAAATTTCTAACTTAGCATGTAATCTTCTTGTGTTATGACCTTTGGGTCCTTAATGTCAAATTACTAATTTATCCTTGGCTTATGTATTAATCCCGCCTTTATCCTTTTTCACTTTTAGAACTTAAATTCTAGCAAAATGCAAATTTTACTTATATTATACCCTAAACTTGTAATAAACTACTAAGATATAATTTGAGGTGCTACAATATATGTTAACAAAAAGAAATTTGGACTATATTTGATTTCCATGGATATCAATTTGATTGTTTTATTAGCTAGTTTATCTTTTCAAATTATAAATATGTTAGTCATCAAAATTTTGGTATAAGTTTTTTCTTTTGATAGTTAAACACTGTAGTTACTATACAATAAATTATCTCTATTGAGAGTCGAACCCAAGACCCTCCCCACCTTATGCCTTGCCTTTTTTAAAGGTTGAATGTTTTACCATATGAGCTAGGTATAATGAGCTTGGTAGAAGTTTTAGTGTTTGTATGATGATAGTTTTTAAAAATAATTTTTTATTTTCCTAAAAATATTAAGAAAATATTATTAAAAACTAAAATGTAGGAGTTGTTTGATTTCTCTTTTTGAAAATTGTTATTGAGAAAATAGGTTTTGAAAACATAAAGAACACAAATTTTATGTCCTTTGAAACAATACTTGTGTTTGGAATTTAGTTTTTTCTATATTCTTCGTGCTTTTTAGAAAAAAAAGAAAAAGAAAAAGGAAACTAACGTGTTATTTATGTTTTCTTGTTCTCGGTTTTAAAAAAATAGCATTTAAAAACGGTAAACAAACATATTTTTTGTTATTTTTAATTTAAAAATATTTTTAGATAATGTCTAGATATTTTTACATTCATACTTTAAATGATTAAAAATAAAGTTCAAAATAAATTAAAATTTCAAATACTTTTATTCTAAAAAAAAAATATTAAAGAACAAATTTCTAAAAAATTTCTTAAAATCTCTAAAATAATTATCAAAGAGATCCTTACCCTTTATTTTTATCAAGGAAATTAATTAGAAACTCCAAAACAGGCTTTTGAATGAACTCTTTGCTTCGTCTACAAAGTCCTTACTCCATCCTCATAGCATTTGGCTGCCTAAATCAATATGATATATATATATATATATATATATATATATATATATATATATATATTGAAATGCTTCTTTTCATGTTTGTTTTACTAGGTTGTGTTTGTGATGACAATGAATCAGATTTAAGTAGAATTTTATATTTCACATAGGATTTTAGATTCCACATCTCCATTTTGTGAGTACCAAGATTTTTAGGATCTAGTACTTGATGGGTCCTTGGTCCATTGGGCCTATGTTGTGAAATAGCCCGATTCTACTCACCTCACTAAGATCAAGCAGACACTTCTCAGAAGGGAGAATCTATAGAGGCCGCCTTGGAAAGTAAGGACAAACTCTTCTAAGGCTTATTTCGAGGCGGCCCTCGGGCTTCGACTCCAAATCACAAAATGTCATTCTGCACCCTATATGGGAATTCTATCCCATATATGAAGTATGTTACGAATAAACACCTAGAAGCGGAAAATCCGCAAAAGTGATATTATTAGCGAATTTTTCGCTTCGAATCCTCACTGAGAGATAATCTCGAAAAGGAAAAATAACTGATATGATAAGAAAGAATTAGTCATTGATAAGGAAAAGAAGATTTCCTCCCTTAAACTAGGAGGAGATAAAATCTTACCCCAAGAAGGAAGAAGGAGATTTCGTGAACCGAACCCTATAAATTGGAAAGATCCCCCACTGGGAAGGTAAGCTATTCTAATTGCTCCTATTCTCTTCTCCATCTCCGCATTTTTTTTGCTAACTTAATCATTGGAGAGGCGATCGACCCACCATCGTCAGAACACCCTTCTTACAGGTTCACATTGCGTTGCTGATGCTCAGGGAATCTGACGATCAAGACCCATACAATTTGACGCTCAAGGGATCCAACGTTATCAAAGTCCCAACAATTGGCGCCGTATGTGGGAAACGAATAAAAAGTCTTGACGATGGGCTGCAAGGGCTTGGCTACAATGATTCTCTAGCAGCCCCCCGTTACCTAGAACTCTTTTGACTCCCCCTTCCGCATCCGATCTACCTGAAGCAGTCACAATGTTGAACAATTTGATGCATCAAACACCTGAAGATCATTTCTTCTATTGGCGTCAGGAGATGGAAATGATGCAGGAGGAGTAGGTGAGATGGAGCGTGTGAGTTACAAGTCGGCGCTGAACGCTGCAACGTGAAAATGATCACCATGTACCCTAGGTAGAAAAAGCCTCGAACTTGAAAGGATATAATGAGATGGCGATCGTGGTTGAACACATCCAATAGTCCGCAATAAAGGAAAAGAGCTCATTATTTTTGGCGATGATAATGCCCTAGCAGATGATGAATTGTCCTCCCGGGAGATCCCCATCCACGAGTCCTCCACCAGGAAGGAACACTCGAGGCAGCACAAGGGCCAAATTGCGAAGGAAGCACTCGCACTGCCCTGCCCTTAATGACGTCGTCAGTGGCGCTTCCTGCTAGGCTAGGGATGTAACGCCCCAAAAATACCCTAAAATTTTTATAATAAAATTTATTATATTTCGGTATAATTAAAGCCACTTGCATTTTTCTCTCGAATTAGATGAATATTATCAAACATTATTTAATCCGGAAATAAAACCCAGTTAAAAGAGAAATATGAAATTGTAAATAAAACTGGAGGTCCATTGTAAGTAAGTTTATATATCTATGAACCTAGGAGAAATAAATGAGTAAGGGGAAAATAATAGGAGACTTAAATGAAGAATAATAGAGAAATTGAGGGACCTAAATACAAAAAGAAATAAAGAAAAAAATCAAGGAAAGGGCATGTGGCATGTAGGAAAGAGGGAGGAAGTTTCCTCCTTTTCAGCACGACATGCGATCCATAAGAAAGGAAAACAGAGAAAAGAGGAGATGATTTAGAGTGAGCTCTCACTTCTGATTTCCCAACGACGGGACAATAGGTTTCCTATTAAGCAAGAGGGAAAGTCTTTCCAGCGACAAGAGCCGCAAGTAGAGACTGGGACCTGGGAGTTTCGACAAACCTAAGAGGTAGGTTTTCTCCTACTTTGCTATTTTCTACCCTAAGGGTTGTGTGGTGGTTATCTTGCCTTAGGTTTGGGTTGCATTATAAACCACGGAAGCCGCTATATCGTGGTAAAGGCGCTTAGCCGGACTCTTAGAGCTGATTGGGTACGAAGTGATGAGTGCCTAAACACCTATCTTACACTCGCCGGCTCTTCATTTTCACATTTATTTTACAGTAATTTTTTATAGTTTTTTGTGGTTAGATCCTCGACGGTGTCTCGTGTGAAGCAGTTCATTGAGCGTAAAGAGTGCTTGAAGTGCTTTTGGAACAATGAGGAGGTGTATAATACATGCCAAGGGACGCCTTTACTGCCAAGGATGCCTTCGCTGCTGACGCTACCACGCCGTGACAAGCAACCGAAAATCAAGACTTCATCATTTAAAGTACGAATGGCTCGTGAATTAGGTATCGGAGGCGCATTTAACTGAGGCACGGGTTTCGTGAGCCGAGTGATTAATCGGGCTTCGAGGAAGGTCCGAATTGTACCGCTTTTTCATTTTTTTGATATTTTCGGATATTAGAACAATGTTTTCTTCATTAAACGATTTCATCTTTTCTTCTATTATGTTCTAGGATCTCTCTTCTAGGGTTACATCGAACCCGTCAAGGTGATGGATTAAAGATTGATATTTTTTATGTTATTCGCTTGTTTATAAATTGTCGTGATCTTATTCTATACCAGAGTTTAATTATATGATATCACTGTCCGGGCCAAAGATTAGCATAATCGCACTGAGATCCGAGATTCGGGAGATGAGGGTATTCAGCATCTCAGAGCATTTTCAAAATTCTATCTTGCTAATGTAGAGCATCTCGAACCTCGCGTGGCATCCGGGGGGTTAGAACATTTAAGCATTTCGGAATACTGAGTCGAGGTAGAGATATACTCGATTCTAGTCACGAGATAGGCGGATATACCTCGAGAGAGGATATCTCGTAGGCAAGATCACCTCGCCAGTGACATATTATAAATATATTGAATAACAATATCTTTAGAAAAGCAATCCATCGAACGTGACAGGGGGAGATATAACCCTAGGCTTCAAAACCAATACTTTAATTGAATCAATAGTTTAGTAATCTTTACATATTTGAATTCTCCTAGAGTCATCTTTCGTATATTATCTAAAAAGGTAACCTCAGAGGTCAATATACCGTCCCTCGTGGATCGATATCTCTACCACGAGTACAATTATATTACTGGGGGGCGATAATGCACTTCGCGCATATAGGCGTATATTTTATACACCGCGCTTTTCGCCTCGCTAAGTTTTTGGCGCTGCTGCGGACAGTTTAGATTGATATAGAATTACGCAATTATAAATTACTTCCTAAATTTTCTTGGCTTTTTGTTTATTTTTACAAGCGCCGTAATCTCGTTTGGTTGGTTCGTGGTGTTATCGGGCAGATGTGGTCTCAAAGTAAGTACATGCGACATCGAGATCAAGCTAATCTACATTTGTTTGATCTTGAGCCAGAAAGAACCTTGCACAGATTACTTCGAGAACAGAGAACAGAACAGACTAGAAACCGAACGACCATGGAAAATAATGAAGATCAGAATCTTGGTACTGGAAATGCATCGAACCACGAGAGGCCGAAATGGGAATCACTAAGGAATCGTCGCCTGTGCCAATTATGTACCAGATAGATCCTTTCATGTTATTAGACGAAGTTCGTGTTACCATCGATCGTTGTCTTCAAGCATCTATCGACGACTACCTATTCAAGCAAACAATTTCAATTGAAGTCACTACGCATGATAAGCTCAGACATCTTGTTCCATGGATTACCCCATGAGAACCCGAACATGCATTTGACTAACTTCCTCGAAGTTTGCGATACTATCAAGTATAACGGAGTTATTGAAGAAGCTCTAAGGTTACGTTGTTCCTAATTTTCACTGGAGATAGAGCCAAACATCAAGCAACTACCAACCACCGCATTCCATTACTACATGGAACGATTTGGTGCAAAATTCTCGACTTCAAGTTCTTCCCACTGCCGAAAAATCGCGAGCAATTGCAAGAGATCAATACCTTGACAAATGGAGGGAGAACCTCGCAGGTATGGGATGATTTCACGAACATTATGAAGTGCCCACACCAATTTCGACTAACCGGGATGGATGCAAGTCCATACCTTCTATAACGGTCTCTGAGAAATGCAACTCGAAAGCAATGATTGATGCCTCACCGTGAGGAGTTAATCGATGAAGAAAACCACAGACCAAGCCTATGAAATCTTAGAAGATGCTGCGACTAACACTAATCAGTGGCCTAGAGAGAAGGCTACACCAGTGAATGCGGTGGGTGGCACAGATAATGAGGTCCTAAACAACCTGGTGAATCATGTGGCACAGCTGACTAAGCAGTTGAATAGACAGCAAGGAACCGCGAACGCCATACAAACTAATCCATGGGAGTTATGTGAATTTTGTGGAGGCAAGCATAATAGCTCAGATCGCCAAACAAAGAAACCTCAAAGGGAGCAAGCCCAAGATGTGTCCGTGTTTATCGAATCAACTACGCTGAAGAAGGACCGTGATGGTGGTCGCTTATCGAATCAGGCCAGGTGCGAATAATCGAACTGTAATAGTCGTAACAATTAAGGGTATGGGTGGCGTAATAACCAGAACAATATGCCATCAAACTGAGCTAATGAACCACCCTCTGAGAAAAAATTGGATTTAGAACAAGCTCTAGCACAGATGTTAACTTCCCACTCTGCTTTCATGAATGAAACTAAAGCAACATGCAAAGAAGAAGCAACCCAAGTAAACAATCAAGATGGGAAGACAAATTGAGAAGTTTGGAGGCACAAATGGGCCAAATGGCAAACTTACTGACAGAAAGGCAACCGGGTTCTTTGCCGAGCAATTCAGAAGTTAACCCAAGAAGAGATGGGAATGAGCATGTTAAAGCAGTCATACTGAGAAGTGGGAAAGAATTGGAATCACAGTTGCAACCCCTAATCGTGAGAAACGTATAGAGACCGAGAGAAGGCCATTCACCGCAGCAAAAGATGATGCAGCATAAAGAACAAATTCCAAGAGAAAATGTACCATCGAGACCTCTCTATCAAGCAAAGACCAAAGATACCTGCTCCTTACCCACAACGTCTTCAAGAAGCATAAACTGATAAGCAATCACTAAATTCATGGATGTGTTCAAAATGTGATATCAATATCCCATTTGCTGACATGCCCAGAGCGGTATGCCAGCTTTATGTAAAATTCATGAAAGACATATTATCCCATAAGAGAAGATTAGTTGACTCGAGACAAAGGAACTTTAATCGAGGAACGTAAAGGCTATCCAGAGGAAGCTACCGTGCTTAAGGATCCGTGCGCCACTATCCGCACAATCTGGAAACGCTATTTTTTGAGAGAGCGTTATGATCGGTGCCAAAGATTAATCTTATGCCCTTATCCATCTTCTGCCGTTTGGGATTAGGAGAGGTCTACCACTGATACTACTCTTCATCCGGCGCATTTATCTTTGAAGCATCCGAGAGGGATAATAGAAGATGTCTTAGTAAAGGTCGACAAGTTTATCTTTCCAGCAGATTTCATTGTTTTAGACATGGAGGAAGATAAAGAAATACCGAGCACTGGGGAAGACCATTTCTGTAAATCGTCGGCACATTGATGTGCCAGAGGGCGAATCAAATCGAGTACAAGAAGAAGAAGAAGGGTTCAATGTGTTTGAAGTCGTGAGACACCCAAATAAAGTGATACTCGCTTCATGGCCGAAATGGTTGAGCTGTAGTGTTCAGCCAAAGTGGTCTCACCGACCCTTTGGCACTAGCGCCTAGCGGAGAAATGAGTCCGAGAACCCGAGCAAGAGGTAGAAGAATATGTCAACTCGGATGGACTCTTTCGGACACAATAGACGGAAATACTTCGACCCTAGGGAGAAGGAGCAAAACGCCGTCCCACCGGGATTGAGCAACCACCATTAATGGAACAAAATACCTAACCATTTGAAGTATGCAGGCTCTGGGGTCGACCTATGCTACCCGTGATTATCTCAAAGATCTCGACCGCACTAGAGGAAGAGAAGCTATTGAGAGTCCTTCGAGATCACAGACACGCACTCGGATGGTCTCTAGCTGATCTAAAAGGGATTCGTCCTTCTATGTGCATGCATTGTATTTTATTAGAAGATGGACATAAACCTTCAGTGGAAGCGTAGAGGAGGTTAAATCCGATAAATGGCGAGGTGTAGTTCGGAAAGAGGTTCTAAATGGCTAGATACCGGGTGATTTATCCCATTTCACGCTGCATGGGTAAGCCCACTGTAGTGCCGAAGAAGGAGGAACAACTGCCATCGTGGATCAAAACAACATCTACCGCCATCGCGAATAAAGCACGGGTGGAGGATTTGTATTGATTACTCAGTGCTCTAACAAGGCCACTCGAAAAGATCACTTTCCTTGCCGTTTTTAGATCGATGCCTGGACGATCAAGGTGTTATGAATATTATTGCTTTTTAGATGGATATTCCTGAAGATAACCAAACGCCATATCTCCCCAAGATCGAGAAGCCATTCACTTGTCCTTATGGAACATTTGCCTTCCTGGGCTGGATGCTCCTTTGACTGTGCAATGCAATTCCGTACTTTTCAAATATGTATGATGGCCATATTTTCCGACATGGTGGAAAAGACGATTGAGATCTTCATGGACGATTTCTCAGTAATGGGAAATACATTTGACAATTGTTTAGAAAACTTGAGAGCTGTACTGGCAAGATGTAAAGAGACCAACTTAGTACTAATCGGGAAAAGTGCCATTTCATGGTACAAAGAGTAATATTGTCCTTGGACACCTGGATCTCAAAGAAGAGGGATAGAGGCAGATAGGGCTTAAGATTGAAGCAATCGAGAAGTTACTTCCACCTCGTCAAGAAAAGGGATTCAAGTTTCTAGGCCACGCTGATTTTATAGCGGTTCATCAAGGATTTTCAAGGTGATTGCAAAACCGTCGTTGCCTAACTCTTACTAGTCCAAGGGATCCCATTTGAGTTCGATTCGCAATGTTTGCATGCATTCTCGTTGTCAAGGATAAGTTGGTTTCAAATTCTATTGTTGTGGCACCAGACGGCCCTTTCCGCTTGAACTCATGTGTGACGCCAGCCGACTTTGCGATTGTGGCTCTGGGCGTAAAGGGAGAAAATCTTTCAGCATCTATTATGCTAGTAGAGCCTTGAATGATGCTCACCGACTATGCCACTACAGAGAAAGAACTGTTGGCCATTGTGTTTGCTTTTGACAAGTTCAGGCCATATTTGATTGGCAACAAGGTCGTGGTGCACACTGATCATTCTGCCATTAAGTACTTGATGACCAAGAAAGATGCAAAACCCCGATTAATTCGGTGGGTCCTCTTGTTGCAAGAATTCGATGTGGAAATTAAAGACAAGAAAGGCATTGAAAACCTAGTGGCAGACCATCTTTCACGACTGGAAGGGGCCAAAGATGATATCCCATTGAAATTCACGACCTGCACGCAGAAACCTCTAGCTATCGAGGAAAAGAGGGCGCCCCATGGTTCGGGCAGTATTATGAATTATTTGGTAGCTAAAGTGGTCCCTCCTAATTTAACTATCAGCAGAAGAAGAGGTTTTTCGCACACTTGAAACACTATTATTGGGAGGACCCAATTCTATACAGACACTGTGCTGATCAGGTAATAAGGAGATGTGTGCCCGAAGATGAAATGCAGAGCATTCTAAACCATTGTCACACCCTACCGTGTGGTGGACACTTTGGTGGACAGAGAACAGCAGCTAAGGTGCTTCAATCGGGTTTTTACTGGCCTTCCTTGTTTAAAGATTCTCATCAATTGCTTCCACTTCATGACAATGTCAAACGAACGGGAACATCTCTAGAAAGGATGAACCACCATGCACCCATTTTGGAGGTAGAAGTGTTCGATTTATGGGAATGGATTTCATGGACCATTTCCGCATCATACAAAGAACTCATATCTTGTCGTGGGGCAAGTAGACTATGTCTCAAAGTGGGTAGAAGCTTATCTCTACATCGCACCAATGATGCCAAGGTCAGGTTCCACCTCAGCCCATATATTCTCACGTTTTGAACTCCTCGAGCCTTGATCACGATAATGTACACATTTCTCGCAATAAGGTAATTGACAAGGTCTTAAAGTATGGGGTACGCCATTTAAGACATCTCTTGCATACCACCCGGCACAACCTGGACAAGGTATCAAATCGAGAAATCAAATACATTCTCGAGAAGACGCGAACGGCTCCGTGAAGGATTGGTCTAAAAGATGGATGATGCACTCCGGGCACTGCATAACATTTAAAACTCCTTTAGCGCGTCACCGTCGTAATCGCTTATGGTAAAGCCGCGGTCATCTCCCTGGGTGGAATTGGAACATCGGTTTCCATCGGGCCACTGGTAGTTAAACATGGATAAGATATCACCGGGCAAGAAACGATCGCTTCCAACTCAAATAACTAGACCTAATCTTAAAACGGCATATGAAAACGCGATGAGTGCAGCCTAAACACTCATATTATACTGCGCTACCTACATTTTCCCTGCTTATTTAGAGTAATTTTATAGTTTTTGTGACTAGAATACCGAGTTGATGTCTGCGGAATGCGGAGTACTGGGGGTGAAAAGAGCAAGAACGGTGGAAGCGTATTTGGAGCAAATGGGAACAAGGCGATGAAGTACCTACGCTCACATCGCGACGCCCTACCGCCGTGATTATGTTCACCACGCCGCGACGCCGCACGTCATGACGCCACCAAAATCGATTTCCTCATCATTAAAAGCAAATTAAATTCGTAAATCAAGGGGGATCGGAAGCGCATCGAACAGAGGTACGTGTTTCGAGAGCAGAGTGACACTCGACTTCGAGGAAGTACCGTGGAATTGTAACGTTTTCTCATTTTTTCTGATATTTTCTGTAGATTTTAGGAACAATGTTTCCTTTTATTAAATGCTTTATATTTTCTTCCATTATGTTCTAGATCTCTTTTCTAGGTTACATCAAACCCCGCTATGTACAATGGATTAAAAGTTTGATAATTCATGTTGTCTGGCTTGTTATTAACTGTTACATCTACTTATACCTACATTTCAATTATATACTAATGTCTGGCCAATGTTAGCATAATCGAACTGGAGATCCGAGATTCGAGAGATGAGGGTCTTCAGTGATTCAAAGAGGTTCCTTTAGCCGATTCTATAATAGAGAGACCTCAACCCGAAGGTAGCATTCGAGGTTAGAACATTTAAGCATTTCTTTAATACCGAGTCGAGATAGAGATATACTCGATTCATTTCACGAGATAAAGTGGATATACCGAGAGAGGATATCTCGTAGGGCAAGATCACCTCGTAATCGATATTACAAATAGATTGAATAACAGCTTTTAGAAAAAGTAATCCATTGAACGTGATAGGGGGGCGATGAACCCTAGGCACCCAACACCATTAATTCACTAGAATCACCAATTTTAGCTGCGCTTCCCTACTTACTTTTTACCCTTAAACTCCTTTTGTTCGGAGCATTTGCCCTCAAAAGCAACCTCTCGTAGTCAATTTACCTTCCCCTCGGGATCGACATCCGCACGTTAAGTACACTATATTACTGGGCTACGCTGCACTTCAAGGCACTTAGGCATTCATTTTATACACCGCGCTGCACCCATCAAAACGCCTCGTGATTTATAAGGAAAGACTAAAGCCCGGCACGACAAACACATCACTGCGTAAAGGAGTTCACAATGGACAACAAGTTCTTCTATTCACCCCGCCTAAAACTTTTCCTGGAAATTGAAGTCTCATGGTCCTGCCTTTAACAAAGAATCCAAGGTCTTTTCACACGGTGGGGCAGGTTATTACCATCCCGAGAAAGGCACATTTACAAAGAACCACCCAACGACAGCTTCATATTATGGAGGCGAGTTTCCTGCAGATACAAGCAAATCATTCCTTGACAACAAATGTACAAGATGCCAAGAGATCTCAGGAGTTCGTGTTCCGTGTTACTGAGATTCTGATCGCCGAAGCAACGACATTAAACATACGCTCGGGAGGCAACCAAGTGTTCTTAAACTTTCCCGCTTGTTTGGCTCCAAGATCTATTGTTTATTTTCTTCTCAAGCATTTTAGGTTTCCAGCTTTATTTCGTGATTGGTATTTTGTTTGTTTGCTTACTTTCGTGGATGCGCGGATGCGTCGTGGGGAGGATTCGCTCCAATCCACGCATTACAAGCCCATGTAGTCAAGTACGAGAGAGGGTTCGGCGTTCACAAATCTTCAATATGCTCGAATTTTTTTCGCCATTACCGCCGCTGACGCGGACTTCCCATCGCCGCACGCCAAATTATCAATTCTCCGTCACGTCAGCGATGCGGTCTTTCACGCCACGACGCCATTTTAATATGCCTCCGCTTATGTCAGCGACGCAGCCTCCAACGCCGCTGACGCCATTTAATATGCTCTTCTACATCGCGACGCGGGCCTCCAACGCCGCCGACGCGGATTAAATCCACTCTCCTCGTCACGTCACGACGTTGTTTACAACGCCGCGACGCTGCCTAGTGAAGCTCTTCGCCACTTCACGACGTGACGCCACCCTCTCGCTTTAAGCCCAAGATCGCCATTTCCTCGCTTCTTTTCTACCGTGACACACTCCAAATTGAAACCAGTTTCGCAATGCACGTTTCACCTGACTTGTCGAGCCCTTTCGTTTCCACGGCTCGAGGCCTTCCATTATTCTTCGACCCCCATTGTGCTCCTACGAAGCCACCCTCTTCCCTGCCCGGTCATTGTGGCATTTCCCCACTGTGTTCTCTGCTCTAGCTAGGTCGATTCTTGGGTACCCTACTCAAGGGTGGGTTCCTGGGGTCTAATAGTGCTTCGTTAGGGTAATTGTAGGTCTAGTAGTGGTCATTTGGTTTAGGATTTTGAGTCATCTCGTCACTAGTTAGTTCGATTTCTTTAGTGCACACTCAGGTGCTCAGGTTTTGTCCGAGCCGAGGTGCCCACTTTGGTACCACTACCACGTGTCTCCTAGTACAATATAAACCGGCAAGAGGCAAAAATTGCTCATGTTTTAGCCTGACCAGTTGAGGACCCGAATTCCCCACATCTGGCTTTCATCACGGCTCAATTCGAAAGGTCACGATCGGTTTCAGCATCATTTTCAAAACCGATCCTTCATCAAGGAGAAGGGGGGTTTCACCACCCCGATGACTTCTTCCTGCAAGACAATCATGCCATGGGATGGCGTGCCTCAGGCTGGAACCACCCCATCCCATAATGATGAGTGTAGTGCGCGAGTTCACGCCTCAATCTCGCTCCCATGTCTTGAAGAAAGTCAGAGTGCGGGGCATATTGGTCGACTTCAAGTGAGTCGACTAATAGTTATTACAGCCTAGAGATAAGGTCCTTCTGAGTTGCTCGACGGGCCCCGCGAGCACCCCGACACCCCCGAGATTATACTCAGACGACCAATGGTCAGGTGAATGGAGAATCAATAAAGGCGGGTCATGCGGGTCAATTTCGCGCTGCGATTTGGCCTTCATTCTGTCCGGCATCACTTCATCACGCCGCTCCACCCGCCACGATCAACGCGGTGTGAAGTGACACCGGGCCGTGCTAACTATGCCATTTACAGGTATACCTTCGATGTCGGCAAAGCATCGAGGATGCTATCCTCCATAACCTGGATGCAAAAGATGAACCCGACACTTCTTCCATTTTTGGCTTGTGCAAACAAGCCGGGGTGCCCCTAGACGACAATGAGGCCTGGCTTCATCCCATCAAGGCAAGCATCATCATGGACTGGACTGTGTCCACTGAGGCTGCAGGATTCTCGCCGCGAGAGCTGACGGTGACGAGCTTTATGAGTATCGGGCTCGTTATGGATCCCTGGGCGATCCCCAGGGAGACATTGGCGTCCGTCCCGGCCTAATTTACCACCACACCGTTAGCCTACAAAGCGGCAATCCCTCCACTCTTCCTGCACTCGGCACTGGCCGCCTCCCCTCACCGAGCGCCTTTGACGATTCCGGGATGAGACCCAGGAGCACCGCGTCCTCGTCTCACAGGATCTGGAGGCCCCCGTTGCCGACATGCTGACAACCCGGCCAATCAGCCCTCACGTCTCTTCGGCCAGCCAGCTAGCCTATGCAGCCCAACCGCCCCAGCCCCGGCTCTCCACTGTACCTCCACCACTTCCACCGCAGTTGATCTTCGGGAGTCCCCTTACTTATTGTTTATATCTTACCAAAGGAGGACCCCGATATTTTGTTTGGGGGGGATGTGGTGATCGGGTACCATATTTTTTGCGTTTTGTTTATTGTTGTTTTGGTTTTAGTAGTATGTAGTATTTTTAGTGTGTTCCGCATATTAGTGTGTTTTGTTTTTTGTTTATTTTGCATCGCACTTTCATGTTGATGAGTCATGTGTTAGTTGTTTGCGTGTGTTTTAGGACATTCTTGCATGTAATAATTGCGTATATGTGCCATGCTGAATATCAGAGGATCATTTTTGGATTGAATTCACTATAGACTTGTTCAAATGCATACATTTGCTTGATGCTCTGTAATTAGGTTGAATAGGTGAAAAAGGCTAGTGAACCAATCCCGGGTAGTCAAGAAACCAGTTCTCAAAGACCCTATCACACTCACACACTAGTGACTTTCAGAGGCATGCATAAAAAGCCGAACCAACTACTTCAAAGTTCGATCAACCTAGGAGAGATTCAACCATTCGAGTGATGGACACCTAATCAAAAGAGGATTGCCATCGAGCCCCAACCAACAAGAAAAAAATACAAAAAACAATAGAAGTAAAGAGAAAAGAAAAAGAAATATGACAAAAAATAGGCATATGCATAGGAATGTTTCGATCATCCATCCGGAATCCCGCGCCGCCAAGGGCCTATCAAAGCCTAATGCCCAGCCAACCGGCCGAGTCATTGACTCCCCACCGCCCGCTACATGGGACAGAAGATGGATCATTCACGCAACCTAGGCCTTTGAGTTTGGCTGAGCGTTCCGGGGTGAAGCTCAAGGAATTGAATGCCCGGTGTCCTTAAACTAACCGGGTGGGAGTCACCAATGGATCCTCACATGTGAACACCAACCAAAACTTCTTGGCACTAGATATTTCCCATTTTGTTTTAGGCATGTAGGACGCTTCTAGGTAGTTGGACATGAATAAAATGGGTCTCCTATCCTTTTCTAGTCGGGCTTCTCCAAATAGGTGAGTTGAACTTAAGTTTGGGGGTATCGGAACCTAGGCATATACTGGAGGTCACTTATTATAAGCACATAGGGATTTTGGGAAAGGCTATTGAACACCATGGGATTTGATGCACTAGTCACTTCCACCTATCTCAATCGAATTTACCGAAAGTCAAATACCTGCATGCATTTTCTGAACGTCGAGCAAAACAGTGGGAGTGTGGGTCAGTTCAAATTGATCCTCTACTTTTAAGCATGTGCATTACTACGTTTGTGTGAGTCCGTCAGTCCATAGACGTAGTTCCCGTTTAGAGTCGGCCCTGCTCGAGGACAAGCAAGAAACTATGCTCGGGGTGTGATGAGTGCCTAAAACATCATCTTACACTCCGCCGCTTCTTCATTTTCACATTTATTTTATAGTAATTTTATAGTTTTGTGGCTAGATCCCGATTTGGTGTCCTGGGTGTGGCTGGGTGTGTCTACTGGAGCGTGAAAGAGCAAATTTTTGGAACCAGATTTTGGAACAATGAGGAGCAGTAAGGAGTGGATCACACGCGATTGTCCCATCGCCGCGACAAGGCCACACGCCGCGACACTACCAAAACTGCACTTCATCATTTAAAGTACGAATGGCTCAGAAATTAGGGTATCGGGAGGCGTACGAACGGAGGCACGGGTTTCCAGAGCTGAGTGACACTGGCTTCGAGGAAGTGCCCGGGAATTGTACCGCTTTTCATTTTTTGGATATTTTCGGATATTAGAACGATGTTTTCTTTATTAAACATTTTCATCTTTTCTTTCATTATGTTCTAGATCTCTTTCTAGGGTTACATCGAACCCTGTCATATGTGATGGATTAAAGATTGATCTTTTATGTTATTCAGTTGTTTATAAATTGTCATATCTATTCTTATACCGTGAGTTTAATTATGCGGATAATGTCCGCCAAAAGATTAGCATAATCGCATCGAGGATCCGAGGATTCTGGAGATGAGGGTATTCAGGATCCGTAGAGTAGCTTTCAGCCGGCCCGGTTAATAGAGATATTCAACCTCGAAGGTGGTATCCGGTTAGAACATTTAAGCACTTTAATACCGAGTCGCAGGCAGAGATATACTGATTCTAGTCACGAGATGTTTTGATATACCTCGAGAGAGGATATCTCGTAGGCAAGATCACCTCGCCAAGGATATATTATAAATATATTGGAATAACAATATCTTTAGAAAAGCAAGCCTACCGGCTCTGACAGGGGAGATATAACTCCTAGGCTTCAAAACCAATACTTTAATTGAATCAATAGTTTAGGTAATCTTTACATATTTTGAATTCCTCCTAGAGTCATCTTTTCGCATGTTATCTAAAAAGCGTGAACCTTTATAGTCAATATACATGTCCCCGGTGGATCGATATCTCGTACTCACGAGTACAATTATATTACTTGGGGGCGACGCGTGCATCTGCGCATAGGGCGATATTTTATACACCGCTCGGCCTCGTCACGAAGTGAGGGAATTTGGTATGAGCTTCTAGTACTCAGGCCTACATCAATGAAACTGACAAGTAGCTTTTGAATTTCTCACTGGGACCTCCTCGTAGACCAAGTTATGGTCCTCATCGAGAAGATTTTGAGGAGGTCACAGACCCTGGTCTCGTAGAGGCTCACAGACCATGCGTTGGAGGTCAGCACCTCTTGCAAGTGGAGGTCACAGACTCCTCTTGCAAGTGGAGGTCAGCACCTCATCTCGGGCCGAGGTCACAGACCTCATTCAGCAGAGGTCGCCCAGACTATTCAAAGAGGAGAGGTCACACTCATTCAAGAGAGGTCGCCATACCCCATCTCAGGAGGTCAAATTTGCCTGGGTTAACACGATGACCTCCAATCCTCGGGCTGTCATAACTTCTTTGTTCGAACTCCGCTGGTGTTCTTGACTCTATGGAAAGCTCCATTATCAAGAATACATTCAAGCATGCCAGAGGAGGATAGGAATATTAATCGAGGTGTTAGACCGAGCCTACCGGAGGCCCGGCCAGCTCACCACACTCGGTCGGGTGGGACTACGTACGACCTCCAACTTCAGCCATAACTGGGTTCGAACTCCGTTTCAGTTCTTGGACTCTATGGAAACCCATTGGAGTCAAGAATACATTTATATTCCTGAGGAGGATAGAATATGCCGGGATCAAGGTGTCGTAATCGAGCTGACCGAGGTCAGGTCAGCTTGGTCGGGTGGCACCACGCATTTAATCTCCAACTCGGCGTCATAACTCCTTCGTCCGAACTCCGTTTCGGGTGTTCTTGGACTCTATGGAAAGCCCATTGAGTAAAGAATCCATTCATATGCCTGAGGAGGATAGTATATGTCAAACCGAGGTGTCAGACTGAGTTTACCGAGGTCAAGTCAGCCTACCAAGCCAGTGCCGCCTACCAGGATTACGCATGACCTTAACTCTGGTTGTCATAACTCCTTCTCGTCCGAACTCCGC